>BSQZ01000021.1:7635015-7937515 GCA_033239005.1 Lamellibrachia satsuma | reverse complement strand
ACGCACGGATCAATGGGAAAGAATTGTCGCTTCTTTAAAATATAGCGGTACAACGTTCTCGGAAGAAAGATAATCGGGAGTCCTTTCAAAAGTTGTGGAGTGACAACAGCATCACCCGGAACACCGAAATAAGACTGTTCTGGGCTATAGTCATACCGATCTTACTAGGTGTTTGGTGGACTCTAACAGCAGGGCTTAAACGAAGAATCCAATCGATGGAGATGAGATACTACCGTAATATCTTGCCTTAACACACGGACTAGGTCAGCAAGATATCGGGCGACAGTCAGAATATACCATATCATATTACATTTAGAACGGTTACATGCAATATATGTAAGAGTATTCCTAGCTAACAGATCCTGTGAAATATGTAGTCCAACACCCGTCAAGAATTACTACGGTTTCGAGCGATAATAGAATATAATAATGATACGTACACTGAAGATTTGGGAATCAGTGGCGCCTTCTCGTCACTCCTCGCGTCATCCACGATATTCGCGTTCTGGTTCGCTTTGCGCTGGCCTTTTGTGTTTGATATCGAAGCCATCTTCACACTTCGTTATTGACAAGTTATTTCGTATGAATGCGTTCTTGGCACGAAACGTACAACGACTGAGGTTAAGATTAACAGTTGGTGAGCACATGTATTTAGATGGGTAAGGGTCAAGTGTGTGTTTGGCTGACGTATCCCTCAGAATTATTTACTATCCTCTATATATGCATACCGTGTAAACACTCCACTTGCCAGTTTTCAAGTATTCGCAGCTTACGGGGCACATTTGAAGTCCACGCCTGAATAACAGAGCCAGTTATGTGATGTAATACTAATTATTACACACGCATTAAATATGCTCCATCCAATACAGGGGTGCAGTTTTGTTTGCTGTATCCAGGACTGAGAGACCTTAGTTATGAAGAACGCCTAAAGAATGTAGCTTAACCACCCTATATACAAGAATGAGGAAGAGGACATCAAATTGAATTGAAAATATTTACTGGGTATGAAAATATCTGGAGCGGACGAGAAAAGGAGGAGAGCTGGGAGCCTGGAGTCGGCTTTGCTATCAAGTCCGACCTATTCAGCACGTTTTCCTGCCTACCTAAGGGTATAAACGATCGGATAATGACGCTGCAACCTCCCCCTGTCAGGAAAGAGACAAGCCACATTCATCAGTGCTTATGCCCCTGCAAACTCCAACCCAGAAGGAATCAAGGACATATTCTATGAAGATTTGGAGTCGGCGATAACTGCTGTTCCAAGTGCGGAAAAACTCATAATTCTTGGTGAATTTAATGCTAGAGTTGGTGCAGAACACACTTCCTGGGAAGGCGTAACTGAAAGAAATGGCGTCGGCAGCTGCAACAGCAATGGCTACCTTCTTCTGAGATCATGTGCATGTTGATCACAAAAACATTCTTCCGCTTGCCCAACTGAAACAAGATGATTTGGATGCATCCACGCTCTAAGCATTGACATCTCATTGACTACATTATTGTCAGGAGAAAGGACAAGCAGGGTGTACGTGTGACGACCACGGCAATGTGCGGTGCCGAATGCTGGATTGACCTCAGGTTGTCTCCAAACTCAACATCAGAATCCGACCCCCGGGCGCTCACAAGGTGCTAAGCCCATAGTTGATTGAACACATCCAAGCTGAAAAGAAGGCAATGTCAAACAAACCTTTACAGAGGACCTAGGCAGCTAGGATTTCAGAGATCTAGTGTACGCCACTGCTACCGAGGCCCTCGGTCCCACAACTCGCAAACACCAGGACTGGTTTTACGTGAACTCTGAAGATATTCAGGCATTGCTGGATGAAAACTATTGCCTCCACAGAACGTACACCAACGACCCAAAATCCATCTCCAAGATAACTGCACTCAACAACATCCGCCATACTGTGCAGTGCAATCGTCATTATATGCAGGATTTCTGGCTGAGTAGTAAGACCGATGAGATCCAATCTTATGACAGGCACGACATGAAAAACATCTACAGTGAGCTAAAGGAAATCTATGGTCCAGAACCGTCAAGATCAACCCCACGCATGAGTGCAAACTGGACCACACGGATCACGGAGAAAGAGAAGATACTCACTCGCTGGACAGAAAACTTCAACAGCTTCCTCAACTGACCTTCATCAATAAACGATGAAGAAATAAAGTGTCTATCCCAGGCTGAAGTCAACGAGTCCCTTGCTGAGCCTCCCACCCTGCTTGAAATTCAGAAAGCCACCAAGCTGCTCTCCAGTGGCAAAGGCAAAGCTGCCGGTGCTGACTCAAGACCAGCAGAGATATATAAAACGGGTGGCAATCATCTGGTTAAATACACTGACCGAGTTCTTCGCTTTCATGTGGGATCAGAAAGGCACACCCCAGGACTTCAAAGATGTCTCCATCGTCCATCTCTACAAACGACATGTTTGCGACAATCACACAGGCATATCCCTGCCCTGCACAACCGGCAAGATTCTTGCTAGGATCTTGCTGAACCGCCCCATAGTGCACCTTGATCAGGGCGTTCTGCCATATAGTCAGTGAGTCTTCAGGAAAAACCGAGGCACCGTCGATATGGTGTTTGTCGCCAGACAGATATAAGACAAACGCCAGGAACAACATGTCAAACTGCACACCACCTTTGTTGACATTACGAAGGCATTTGACACCGTTGGCGGTGAGGGTTTATGGAAAATTGTCTAAGTTCGGCTGCCCTTGTCAATTTATCTTGATAGTCAGGCAATTTCACGACGGCATGCTTGCTTATGTCCAAGACAGCAGTGACTCATCCAAGCCGGTTCACGTCACCAACGGAGTCAAACAATGATGTGTGCTGCCCCCACCCTCTTCAGCCGGATGTTCTCAGCTATGCTCATGGATGCATTCTGTGGTGGCGCTGTAGGTGCTGGTGTCAGATACCGCAACGATGGCGGGTTGTTCAATCTGAGGAGGCTCAAAGCCAAAACCGTGGCTCAAGTGGGCACTGTCCGTGATTATTCTTTGCTGATGACTGTGCGCTCTATGCTGGATCACAGTCACATATGCAGCACAGCATGGACCAGTTCTCCACGGTGACAAGTTTGGTCTAACTATCAGCACCAAGAAGACTGAAGTAATGCACCAGCCTGCCCCAGGGAAACCATACGCTGAGCCCACCATCACTATCAATGGTCAGCAACTCTGCTGCTGATAGGTTTACCTGTCTTTGTAGCACCCTATCTCGTATACATCGATGACGAGGTGGATACCAGGATCGCCAGAGCAAGTGCTGCATTTGGCAGACTTCAGTCTACAGATGTCATGCCAAGAAGCTGAACCATTGTCTCATGAACTGCTTCAGAAAATTACTGAGAAATAAGTGGCAGGACAAGATCCTGACACCGAGGTCCTTGCCAGGGCAAACATGACCAGCATCCTTACAATCCTTAACAGACTCCTTAACAGATGAGATGGGCTGGTCATGTGATCCTCATGAGGAACGCCTACCGAAGAAGCTACCATATGGTGAACTTCTGATAGGAAAGCGTTCCCAAGGCGGCCAAAACAAACGTTTCAGGGACACCCTATGAAGGCCTCCATTAAGAGCTTTAACATTGACCCTGAGAGCTGGGAGAGCGTCACCTAGATGACTCCATCAAGAGTTTTAACATTGACAATGAGAGCTGGGAAAGCGTCACCTAGATGACTCCATCAAGAGCTTTAACACTGACAATGAGAGCTGGGAGAGCGTCACCTAGATGACTCCATCAAGAGCTTTAACATTGACCCCGAGAGTTGGGAGAGCGTCACCTAGATGACTCCATCAAGAGCTTTAACATTGACCCCGAGAGCTGGGAAAGCGTCACCTAGATGACTCCATCAAGAGCTTTAATATTGACCCCGAGAGTTGGGAGAGCGTCACCTAGATGACTCCATCAAGAGCTTTAATATTGACCCCGAGAGCTGGGAAAGCGTCACCTAGATGACTCCATCAAGAGCTTTAATATTGACCCCGAGAGCTGGGAAAGCGTCACCTAGATGACTCCATCAAGAGCTTTAACATTGACCCCGAGAGTTGGGAGAGCGTCACCTAGATGACTCCATCAAGAGCTTTAACATTGACCCCGAGAGCTGCGAGAGCGTCACCTAGATGACTCCATCAAGAGCTTTAACATTGACAATGAGAGCTGGGAGAGCGTCACCTAGATGACTCCATCAAGAGCTTTAACACTGACCCCGAGAGCTGGGAGAGCGTCACCTAGATGACTCCATCAAGAGCTTTAACATTGACCCCGAGAGCTGGGAGAGCGTCACCTAGATGACTCCATCAAGAGCTTTAACATTGACAATGAGAGCTGGGAGAGCGTCACCTAGATGACTCCATCAAGAGCTTTAACACTGACCCCGAGAGCTGGGAGAGCGTCACCTAGATGACTACATCAAGAGCTTTAACATTGACAATGAGAGCTGGGAGAGCGTCACCTAGATGCCTCCATCAAGAGCTTTAACGTTGACAATGAGAGCTGGGAGAGCGTCACCTAGATGACTCCATCAAGAGCTTTAACATTGACCCCGAGAGCTGGGAGAGCGTCACCTAGATGACTCCATCAAGAGCTTTAACATTGATAATGAGAGCTGGGAGAGCGTCACCTATATGACTCCATCAAGAGCTTTAACGTTGACAATGAGAGCTGGGAGATCGTCATCTAGATGGCGCCGCAGCGTCACCCGTAGCGCTGCCATCTCAGAGCAGAAGAGAATCAGCGAGGACAAAAGGAGACGTGAACTGCGAAAATCTAGAGAAAGCAACACGTTTCCACACGACAATTCTGCGGCAGTGTCCTGCACCCATTGTGACAGACAATTCCTAGCTAGGATCGGCCTTGTCATCTTCAGACCCATCGCAATATCTTGGACAAATGATATCGTGGTCCTCTTCGCACCCGATGAAGAACTATATATATATATATATATATATATATATATATATATATATATATATATATATATATATATATATATATATATATATATATATATATATATATATATATATAGTATATATATATATATATATATATATATACGTATATATATATATATATATGTGTGTGTGTGTGTGTGTGTGTGTGTGTGTGTGTGTATGTGTGCATGTTTATATGTATATATGTAACTCCTCAAAATAATCATATATTTTAATATATATATATATATATATATATATATATATATATATTATATATATATATATATATATATATATATATATATATATATATATATATATATATATATATATATATATATATATATATATAAAACAAGACTATACTATTTAATGCAGTTTTTAAAACATATTTAATTTATGTTAAGAAAGCAATGAAAAACAACTACTCAATAGTATATTTAAGGAGTCAAATCCGTGTTGAAATCCGGTAGCAAGTACACAGCAAAGTTCAAAGACGATGCAAGTCTCTACCATGTCGATGTAGCCAAGGATACAACCGTCGGCATTCTACAGTTGTTGTATTATTGACGTTACTTGTTCCAGCGGAGGAATGATGCCCACATTGTTGTCCTTGGTGTACCAGCATACGTCATCTTGATTAGGCTAATAGAATCGATTAACACCAATAGTTTGCATACATTTCGCCTGTACATCTTGATGATCTTCATCCGTGACAATGCCTGGATATGCGTTTGCATCATGCTTTACGACAACATGAGACTCTCGCCGTTGGCATTGTGGCCGTGTTGTTCCAGTGTCGGCTCACAGACAGCACTCGGAAATGTGAACTGTTTCAAATCGTAGCAATCCGACGTTTCCCCACTTGTGCAGTAGCGACTGACTTTTCAGTGGGATGTTTAATTCAAAACTGCCGCACGACGCGAATAGGTTATAGCTAATGTTAACATTGTATGCAGGTTTCTCTGTGTGTCACTAAGCACCCTCCTCTGTTTCTTCTTCTTGTATTTGGTCACAGTGTTCTTCATGTCTGTTGTGCATTGTGACACATCATCCGCTGTATAGAACTCCACAATCCTATGTCCGAATTTAACGAATTTTGAGTATAAATGATTTTACTTAAGACAAATTCTGCACGCCGTTCTTGTCAGAACAATGTACATTTATTGTATGCTGCCATCTGCCGTACTTATTATAAGGTGCGACATACATTTCTACACAGTAAAATGTTGTGCATGACGGAGTGGACTTACGGTGTCCAGACAATTGAAATAAAATAAAATGTGTAATTAATTGTGCATAATATGAAATGCAATTAATAAATCCCACTAAAAGGGGCTTAATTTTTTGTTATCTGTGAACTAACTTGGATACCCACAGATTATCCGAGAGATCCCCCGGAGCGACGACGCTATGGTTACGTCGTTAGATGAGGTCAAGCCGGTTTCGTATCGCATGCGGCGTCGCTTTAAAACATGATCATTTGTTTTTACACGGAACGATGAATCTGCAATTTTACATGGCACTTGCGACAGTATCGGCTCGTTGCTGCGACGATGTCGGCACGAGTAAACCCGACTTTACCTACCAACACATCTCAAGTGGCTCGAACCAGTGGCTTGAAAGCCCCATTACAGACAACACTGCAAGAAACGGCGGCGAATCAGACGTTTTTAGTGGGACAGGATTACTAGTATTACCGGTATCACCTATGTGAAAAATTATTCCCTCCATTGGGGACGGCCGCCCTCTCATCCAATATGCCGGTTTACATCAGATGCATATACAAGGAGAGGGACGGAGGGAGGGAGGGAGAGTGACACACACACGCACGCACGCACGCACGCACGCATACAGACAGAGGGGAGAGAGGAGAGAGAGTGGGCTCTTGTGCAAAACAAGATGACAGGTTGGTACGCGCGTCGTTGTCAGACAATGACTTTCGTCCGGTGTGTTGCTATTGGTGAGGCGGATAAACAGCGGGATGGGATGTGTGGAGTTCAACATGTTATAATTCTATTTCGATCGTACATTGCAAAATTAAAGTGACCGTAATCCAAGAAAACTGAATTCAAACATTATATCTTGTGTTTTCTATTTTTAGTAAAGGGAAGTCGCAACTGTTTTCTTGTTGTTTTAAAAAGCATATACTAATTTTTATGTTAAGAGACAATTTGTTTATTTTTAGCCATTCGCTAACTTTGTTCAGTCCAATATTGGTAAACAAATCTGTATCCATCCATTTTGTTTTGTTTGTGGAAAATTAATCTACTGTACATGAGAGAGTGGTAAAATCATTGTACATTATAAAATTTAACTTTTGACTGAAATTGGCAAAATCATAAATGTATATAATAATCAACAGTGGACCTAGAATCGAACCTTGAGGTACGCCTGTTGACATATTAAGCATTTCTGATTTGGTATCCTCTATTTCCACGTACTGTTTTCTATTTGTTAGAACATTCCTAATTAAACTGAAAGCTACTCCATTTACGCCATAATATTAAATTTTTTCTAAAAAATAGTGTATGATCCAGTGTGTGGAATGCTGTGGAAAGGTCCAAGTAAATATTTATAGATGTTTAATTTTTATCCATTTGTGCCATTATTCTATCAATTAATTCAAGAGCAGCAAATTCAGTGTGCTATGTTCCGTTCTGAATCCATAGTGATTATCGAACAAGAGATTATTTATTTTTAAAAGATATCTGGGCTGGGTGTAAATTATATTTTCAATTACTTTTGAAATAACTGGTAAGAGGGATATTGGTCTGTAATTGCCAAATTGGGTATTGTCACCTTTTTAAAGTTAGAATCACTTTAGCCATTTTAAATTAGTCAGTGAAGATAGGTAATATTTCATTTGTAATTAGTGTTAATGAATTTATCAGTACCGGTTTAACTAAATTTAATTATCGTGAAGAAATACCATCATACCCTCAACTAGTTTTTGGACGCATATCATCTACTGTTTTGGAAATTGTTTCGTCATCAATATTAAACAAATTTAATTAATTGGTATTGGTTTACTGTTTCAGTTTATCATCCATCAAGGAGATATTAGAGATAAGATTATATGCAACGGATGATCGAGACAGTTCAGATGCTTCAAGTTGAAATCGGAGATAATTTATATAATTACGTATTATTTTTATTCATTATGCAATAAACACCATTAAATGGAAAAGTCACATAATTTTCGTTTTGAATTTGTTCATTGACACCTGTTAATGAACAAATAAAGATAATGTTTCTATTTCCACGTTTTATATGTTTTCGTATTTTATTATTACTTTATTTTACCCATAACTAATGTATTTTATACATCTTTCAAAAGAGACTATTAGAAAAATTGCTAACAAGCTGGTGATGTGGGGTATATAAACACACTGGAAACGGAGAAAACTACACAAACTACAAAGAGGCACTTAACCTACACTTAAGCTACAACTGAAATAAGTTAAGACAATCCAAAAGAAAAAAATTGGCAGGTAATAAAACAATTACAGCAAGAGTTTATATGCTTGTGTAAGGAGTAAACAGAAAGTTCTAGGTAAGGTCGGACCACTGGAAAACAACAGTGGAAACATAATTTCAGACGGGTTTCAAATGGCCGAGGTCCTGAATGAGTATTTCAGCTCGATTTTTTTTACCAAAGAAGATATCAGCTCACTTCCGGTTCCAGTTACTAAATTTGAGGGCAATAAATCAGATCATTTAGGGCAGTTATTTGTAACTCCAGAAAATATAGCAACGTTAATTAAGAAGATGAAAGATAATAAATCACCTGGAGTAGATGGGATACCACCAACACCGTTTAAGGAAATTGTAGAGCAAATTAGTACGCCACTTGCAAAAGCATGCAAATTATTAGAAACGTTAATTACAGACCACATGGTGGAAATCCTTGTAAAACATGTATGTATGTATGTATGTATGTATATATATATATATATATATGTATATATATATATATACATAGATATACATATATATACACATATATATATATATGTGTATATATATATATATATATATATATATATATATATATATATATATATATATATATATATATATATATATATATATATATATACATACAAACCAGAACAGATTTACATCTTCGCTGCGTCTTGCTCTTGCGTATTGTCTTTAAAAGAGATTTAACAAGATTGCCATCCCAAACAACAAGTTCCAGATGGCAAGTGGACAAGGAAGCCATTGGCTTATCGAGAGCCCAACAATTTTCTTATCTATGTGTAGCCCGCCCTTATCAAATATCTGTCAATTCTATTTTTAAACATATTCACACTACTAGCATTAACACAATCATTTAGCAGTTTGTTCCATTCATTTATTACCCTCTGTGAGAAAGAGTACTTTTTCGTGTCCAACCTACACTGCTCCTTAACTAATGCTGCTTTGTGTCCTCTGGTTCTACTGCCTTCTTTGAGTTTGAAGAACATATTCCTATCAGCATCCTCATAACCGTACCCTATTTTAAACACTTCTATTTGGTCTCCTCTTAGTCTCCTGGTCTCTAGTGTTGTCAAACCACATTGTAATAAGCGACTTTCGTAACTAACATTGGAGTTGTTCCTTTTGAATGGAAAGAAGCAAACACCATACCATTATTTTAAAAGGATTCGAGAAATAAGCAAGAGAATTACAGACCAGTGAGTTTACCCCAACGTCAGTGATTTGTAGTGGTGTACTTTTTTGTTCTACTGTTTCCATTAGTAGTTTTGAAGGAATTCCATCCATTCCTTGTGAATTATCATCCTTCATTGCCTTTATATTCTAAGCTACAATTTCTGGAGTTACTATTAACTGCCCTAAATACCAGGTAGTCAGATTTAGCCTCCTGAAATTTAGCATCTGGAACTGGTAATGAACTAATATCCTCTCTGGTAAACACTGAACTGAAGTAACCATTTAGGTCTTCCGCCATTAAAAACCCTTGTGACATTATATTTCCAGCACTGTCTTCTAGTGGTCCAACCTTGTCTCGTACGTTTTGTTTACTCCTGACATATGCATAAAAACTTGCTGTCCATTTTTATGTTACATGCTAGTTTTTGCTCAGCTCCTTTTAGAATGTCTAATTTCAGTCATCGCTGCATTAAGTGCATTTTTATAATTTGCAGTCTTCATCCTTTCTGGTACACCTATAAACCTTGCACATAGTTTGCTTGAACACTATTTTTCTAATAGCTTCTTTTGACAAGTGTTTCTTTCTGGACCGTTTTCCTTGTTTTTTCAAGGGAACAAATGTATCAGTGATACTCTCAAGTTCATACTTTAGAATGTTCCAACAATCAATTGCGGTCTTATTCCTCAGGATGTTATTCCAATCTTTGCCAAGTATTTTAAATGGATAAGGGTTCCAGAAACTAAGCTGATTGTCGTTAACATCCGTATCGATTGACCGACCAACTGAATGATCAATCAATCAATCAGTCATTGCAGCTTCCTGCTCTGCAAGGTAATGTCTGAACAATATTAAGCAGCTTATACCAACTTTTGGTCCAACATTTTGTGAACACAACATTATTTTTGAGCATATATCATATTGGATATTGTAAGAAAGAGACCAACAAGACTAATACATCATTGAAGATTGTTTGAATGAGGGTTTATTGTTTGAATGAGGGTTTATTGTTTGAATGAGGGCTTATTGTTTGAATGAGGGTTTATTGTTGAGAATGACTCTACTACTGAATGAAGACGTAATACACATAACACAACATACAAGTGTACATACTCCAAAATATTTAATTGAAAGAAAATATTTCTGATAGAAAAATGTAACAGTAATGCAGCTGTAGTTAAAATTTGTAGTAGTAATATATTACATTGCAGACAACTTGTAATAGTAATAATTATATATATATATATATATATATATATATATATATATATATATATATATATATATATATATATACATATACGAGGTGTTTTGTTTGTTTCAAGATGAATGAATCATGTTTTCTGTTGCACGTTTTGTAAAATGGCAAACAAATGTGGGGCTCCCGTGCAAATTTTTGAAATATATCACATGGTAACAGGTATAGATAAGATAAGTTTTATCAAGTAGCAAGTACAAGGAATTCGTAGTGTTGTGTCGTTAGCACAAACATGCACGCATGCACCCAATAACACACGGAACTAAACATTACATATCACAATCGTAATATTAAAAACAGTTAAAAACAAACAAGAGTAATATTATATTACTTATTACTATATTATATAATAGATTGCAAAAGAAAAAAGCGCGACATTGCAACTACCTGCTAGAAGCAAAACATTCATGCTGGCTCTCCGTTTAAAAATCTGGGCGCTTGAGGATAGAAACTATTGTTGAATCGCGTTGTTTTAGTTTTCATGCAACGGTAGCGCTTACTGGAGGGAAGGAGTTCAAAGAGATGGTTGGCTGGATGACATGCATCTTGTACAATATGCTTGGATTTGCGCAAACTACAAGATCGATAAAGAGACCTGATGGACGGCATATTTAACCCAATTAGTTTAGAAGCGTTCTTGACGACTGATTCAATTTGATTAATTTCATCTTGGCTGGCTGTTGTTCTTACACCAGCCGACCAGTCTTTGAACTTCCTCTCTATACACAGACTCGTTAGCATTGTTGACACAGCCAATTACAGTGGTGTCATCCGAGAACTCAACCACGCGAACATATTGGTTACCAGATACACAGTCATTTGTAAAGAGAGTGAAAAGGAAAGGAGAAAGCACGCAGCCTTTTTCAGGCACCAGTGTTAAGAATAACAGGTTTGGAGAGAGAGAGAGTTGTTGACCTTGACAGATTGAGGCCTGTGAAGAAGAAAGTTGAGAGTCCAGTGACAGATGGCAGGATGCACATTCAGAGATATAAGTTTGTCAAACAACTTCACAGGAATTATGGTGTTAACAGCCGAGCTATATTAATAGTAAAATAATGTGTTCTGCTCATAATCAATTATAATACAGAATGTATTTACTATGCAAGTATAACATTTTATTTGATATATTCATACTATATAAAGCATGTTGTGTCAAATATGCATAAAAAATTTGTAAAATACACACATATATACATACATGTCATTATCCATGCTATAAGTTTTGTTCTGAGATTCACTCAAGTACAGTACTCCTGTACTCCTGTACTAAGGTATGGACAGCACGTTGAATGACAGACTGGCATATGGGGCACGCCATGTGAGCTCTGGTGCAGTTTGAGCAACAGGCAAGATGGTTGCAAGGAAGGAAGACAATGTTTTTTTCCACTGTCTCGCACACCGAACACATCAACACGTAGTTCTGTGATTATGCTCCTACAACAGATGAACCTTTGTTCAATTATTGCAAGAATTACTTAGTATTTTTACATGAACATTTTATGGTATATACGTCTTAAACAAATGTTCAAATCTAACTGACAAATGGCATTAGTAATACTAACAAATACACCTATTCTCCAGAGAACTTAGTAGTTAAGTAAACTGCCCCATGCTGTCTTTCATACTCCCCAACAGTGGCGCCACTCAGCATATCAACACTGCCACAACTTGGTTAAAAATTCAAAAGTGATGAAGGTGTATAAGTGATTGGTTGGCTGATAACTATGCAGTGGACAGTTTATGTAACAATCGTAGAAAACATGCATAGTGTCTTGAACAATTGTATGTAATAACTAAGTCAGGTAATTCAACTGTTTGTAAAAAGGGTAATAGTGGGGTGGCTTTTGAAAAAATAATAATACTGTTACGAGTCCTTCTTGGGGTTGTATAGGAACCCTGACAATTTGGCACCTGAAGTCGAAAGTGTCTACGAGAAGTAGCATAACAAATGTCACCTCAATTATAGTAAGATAGGGCAGCACCAGGACAGTATGACAGTGATGTGTCCAAATCTACTTTAAAATAGTCCCGTTGAAGAACATCTTTGTAACTCATTTTTTAGCATGTTGTATTGAAAGTTGACAGGGGAAGGTTTATATGGGTTCATTCACAAAGATTCACTCAAATGTCAATCAAACAGAGGAAAAAGTCAGTGAATTCAGAGGCAAAGTTTGTGACCAAAGTGCAAATAGCTGAGTCAAGATTTTACGTTTAGTGGTGTTATACACAAGGTACAGATATAATTTTGCAGTACCTGTCTTGTTAGTGATTTTTCAACAAACAAGTTATTTTGTAATGTCCATGACAACATAATTTCATCACTACATGTATAAATGCATGGGGAGCCATAAAATACCCAAATTTACACTATTTTCAATGCAATGCATTTGCAAATGAAAAAGGCTAATTTTTATTACTTCATTACCATTTATGTTTAGTGTTTTCATGTGGCTAATTAATATATGTTATGACATATATTTTAGCTTTCTTTTGCAGGTTACAACATCAAATTACACTAAAAATGAATTAAGCTATGTCCGAACTACCAAGACATGTTTACGTTATGCTTTTTTGTTGGATTTGGCTACATATTCCCAAATCAATGCTTCCTCCGTCTAATTTGTGATTAGGAAGTTTGTAAAAGCAATGCTAACCAGGCCAAGGCACTGACCCACCAATATAACAACATTTAATGACTATCCTTGCCCATAACACTTTGTTCAGAATTGCTAGGTCAGCTGGAAAAAGTGTTCAGAAATCCTTAGTAGTGTCCATAACAATGTAGTTCTGATAAGAGTCAAATTGTAGGAATGTTAACCATGTATCGTATAAGTCCATTGTACCTGTGTACCACCAATACAAAATGATATCCACATACCCATCCTACCCCAATAAAAATAAGAATTTCATATTATGGAGTGTCTGTAACATTTTGTAGTGTCCGTAATGCTTGTCTTCTGATAAGAGCCAAATTGTGAAGAATGTTAATCATGTATCATAGACGTGTTTTGTACCTGCATACCATGACCAATACAAAATTATATCCACATACCCATCCTATCCCAATAAAAATAGCAATTTCATATTCTGTAGTGTCCGTAACATTTTGTAGTGTCCGTAAATCAAAAAGTCTTTTTAAATTGAATAACCATTTATGAACTTTTAGCAACAAATTAGATTATTAAGATAGTTCCATTTATGTTTCTTCATGGTTAAATAATGACATCCATACATAGATTCTTTTTTAATCAATAACCAGATACAAATATCTCACTTGAGAATCACCTGGAGTATAGTTGATAACATTTTATATTTAGTAAGATCATTGTATCAATAAGTTTCTTTAAAAAATGAGAATGGTTCCAAGGTACATTCTTGAGATACAGCAATTTAATGTTAGCAGAAATGCTCATGCTATAAAAGCACGCACGCACGCACGCACGCACGCACGCACGCACGCACACACATACACACCAGGCATGGCTTAATAAAATTTGTTATTATTAGGTATATTTAATTAATTACTATTACCAAAAAGGCTAGTTTAATTGAATTAATTAACTTTACCAAAAGGTTTTAGTTTAATTGAAATGTGAGAGGTTATTTAAATTGGAGAATTTCTGAGTTAATTGTAATTGAATTAATACATATATATATATATATATTATATATATATATACATATGTATATATATATATATATCATGCATGGGGCAATTAACTTGAAAATTGTGCTGATGAGCTATGATAAACTTTAAAAGTTATTGTGCTAGTGGCATGACGCTTATTTTAACTTTAAAATGATTGTCTAAGTGTGACTTTATAAGTACAACTAAAAAAGATGCAATAGATGGGAATTGAACAAATGCTGCCTGCGTGGCAGCACTTGCAGGCAAACATTCTTCCGCTGAGCCATTAAATTTCACCTGATTACATTATCGTTTCGGTGTATATTCAACCCAATGTCAAGAAAACAGCGAGTTTGTAGAAACGCGGGAAAACGGAATTATAGATATGGGCCATCCCAACAGAAACTCCGCCTATCTGTAACAATAATATTTTGCTTGAAACTTGTTGTTACAATTTTATCAAAATCGGAGTGTATTCATTTTGGGTATATCAAGGTCAAAGGTCAAGGTCAATTACATTCACCACAAAATGATTCAACTGCCATGTGATGCACATCTGTGGCAGGACAATGTCTTAAACTCTATTTTAAGACCAATATCAGCACTTTAGCACAATCAGGGCCAAAATTATATATACATATGTGCTAAAATGTCACACAAAATTGTGAGAAAATGGCCAAAAATTGCTATATCTCAAGATCTTTTTGTAAGAAACTTGTTGCTACAATGACTTTGCTAATGAAAACATTTGATCAAAATCAGGGTTTACACATTTTGAGTAAATTAGGTCAAAGGTAAATGTCAGTGACCTTCACAAAAATATTTTCTCAACTACCATGTGATCGGTGGATAGGACAATGTCTTAGCTCAATTCTAAGACCAATATCAGTACTATAGCACCATTAGGGATAAAGTTATGCTTACATATGTGTTAAGAAATAACACGATTTTGTTTAATTTTTATCTTTAATATACCAGAACTCTAAAACTATTTCACTCACAAGTCTGCAAATTGTAACACAGAATTGTAACATTTTGACCTTTTTTATTTCATATGGAATGACCCCAGTTTTATACTATATTATTCCTAAATCATAAAATGGCAAGTTATTACTGTATTAAAACAAGTTTTTTTATGCATGTGAGGTGGTTTATTTTATGGAAAAGGTCTCTTCACAGCCGTTCCGCAGTGTCTGTCACATTTACTGATATTACAACATATGATCAAACACAATACAAAAACTCCCATGATATTAAAGTTGATTATAAACAAGATATTAGACCAATACATTGACTTTTATTTTTTTGCCAAAACGCAAAATGTTTGACTCGCTGATCTTGTTGGAAAGGTTCTGTTTCCATCATCTTGGTGTGATAAACTACAACTGGTTTGCTGTACAAAAATTTCAGAATGAGAAAACAGTCAAGAATCAAGAGTCAAAAACAAACACATTTAAATATAAACAAAGATCAAAACTAATTTGTACATTAAACTTGATTCTAGGACCATTGATTAATATGGTAGAACAATGAAATAGGTGGATTGTAACTAAGGATCAAGTAGACATACATTTTAAACTTTGTAGTTGTAATTACATCATTACAACTACAATGTTACAACTGTAGTGGACTCTCAGATGTTCATTAAACAGACTTACCAGCATCTCCTGTCTCAGGAACTGCTGCCTCTGAACCAGCTGCTGTTGTTTTAGGCTGCAAATAAATATGCAAATTATTGTATTGCAATAAAGCTTTAGTAGGACATTTATATCATAACCATAGATTTTTATATCCCTATTACATTATTCTAAACATAAATTGAGTATTTAAAGATTACATTAATGACTGTAACTGTCTCCACCAGGCTTCCTTCCAGGTAATAATAATATCTAATGAGTAGTCATGATATTTAAATTAATGTCATCTATTTTGAATGAGTATATATATCTAACCAGCAGAAATAAGTGGGAGACACACGTACATTATATATGCAAGAAAATCAAAAGATTTAAGCATAAATCCTTCACTTGACCACTTCCTGTAGTTTATACCCACCCTTTTCCCTGCCAGACCCACCCCTCCTCCTTATAGAACCACTACTCCTACTGCCAGACCAATCCCTCTCCTGTCAGATCCACCTCTCCCCCTGCCAGACCCACCCCTCCCCTGCCAGACCCACCTCTGCCTCTGGCAGACCCACCTCTCCCCCTGCTAGACCCACCTCTCTCCCTGTCATACCCACCCACCCACCCACACCTCCCCTGCCAGACCCACCCATCCTCCTGCCAGACCCATACCTCCCCTGCCAGACCCACCTTTTCCCCTGCCAGACCCACCCATCCCCTGCCAGATCCACCCCTCCCCCTGCCAGATCTGCCCCTCCCCTGCCAGACCCACACCTCCCCCTGTCAGACCAACCTCTCCCCTTCCAGACCCACCTCTCCCCCTGCCAGACCCACCTCTCCCCCTGCCAGACCCACCCCTCCCCTGCCAGATCCACCCCTCCCCTGCCAGACCCACCCCTGCCAGATCCACCCCACCTCTGCCAGACCCACCTCTCCCCCTGTCAGACACACCCCTCCTCTGCCAGACCCACCTCTCCCCTTCCAGACCCACCTCTCCCCTTCCACACCCACCTATTCCCCTGCCAGACCCACCCATCTCCCTGCCAGACCAACCACTCTCCCTTCCAGACACACCCTACTCCTGCCAGACACACCCCTCCCCTGCTAGACCCACCCCTCTCCCTGCCAGACCTACCCCTCTCCCTGTCAGACCCACCCCTCTCCCTGCCAGACCCACCCCTCTCCCTGTCAGACCCACCCCTCTCCCTGTCAGACCCACCCCTCTCCCTGCCAGACCCACCCCTCTCCCTGCCAGACATACCCCTCTCCCTGCCAGACCCACCCATAAAAAAGATGATGACTACACTACCACTCACCAGAGTCTGTTCCTCCGGTGGCTCTTATTATTACTTATTATTACTGTTTACAGAATCTGCAAGTGACAGATTTCTGTTTCATAGGATTAAGCATTGGTACACTTCTTAATTGTAACAACACTGCCGAGACACTACGGTAATAAATAGACCAATCATATGCTCCAACATAAGTCGCAAGCAAAGTGTAGTTGCCCTGTCTTCTGTTACGACTACGTCTTTGATCTCTGTCGGTGATCCAATCACCCCGTTGAGGTGGATTGCACCACCATTGCGCTATCCCTGGGGATTACACAGGAAGGGGCACCTCAGGAAAAGGTGGCAATGTTTTGTCATTGGCACTTCAGATGGCTCCCAGTTGTGAAGGATGCCATATCAGAAGGCACACTTGACACGGTCAGCCCGGCAGAGGTAGAAGAGCCCTGCTTGGGCTAGAGCTTCAGGCTCAATGTTGGTGTCTCTTGGCCAGTAAGTGACCAAACGACATCTTTCATATCTCATTTCGTCCAACAGCGAGGGGTCGTTATTGTTTATCCTCTCCATCATGCATCTGGGAATGTAATTGTTTACAGAATCTGCAAGTGACAGACTGTTGATTTCCAGCATGTCTGTAGGACTGTCACTAACTCTATAAGAAATCATAGGATTAAGCATTGGTACACTTCTTAATTGTAACGACACTGACAAGACACTGCAGTGATGCATAGACAAATCATTTGCTCCAACATAAGTCGCAAACGAAATGTAGTTGTCCTGTCTTCTGTTATGTCTACATCATTGTGAGCAACTCAAATTAAGACTGCGTTGTCCATGTGGTGATGCTGCAGTACTGGTCTCCGCCAGTGATCCAGTTACCCCTGTTGAGACGGATTGCACTAACATTGCGCTATCCCTGACTTCAGCTTGTGAATCAACTTCATCGCTGGACATCCGTTCTGTTGCTGTGTCTTCCTCCATTGTGGTAGACTGATGTGTGACAACGCACCGACAACCTGGAGAGAGTTGTCTGTGATGACAACGCGCAGCATCAAAACTCTTAAGACTTGTCCTGCGAATGCTTCTCAGAATCTGAATATACAGAAATATGTTATAAAACAAGAAACTCAGAATTGTTTATTTTATTGATATATCTTCATTATACCCAAAGATATTTTAATAAAGTACATTCTCCAGTCATTTATCATTAATAGTAACTCAATTAGTAAGTCAACACTGAATAATTAGATAACAGACCAACACATTTCAATGACAAGTGATAACTTCCATGATTATGACAATGTTTGTATATTTTTTGCAGAGCCCTGGCTTCTTTTCCTATCAAATAATATTATATATAAAGAACACCCAAATATTCTACCATGGTGACTATGGTGAAATAATTGTTGGAGAAATATGCACTAGTTGGTGTTCTCTATACAGTGCATGCTAAACGATTTTTTTGAAGATAAAGATCATTGCATAAATATAACACAATTTATTATATATTCTGAGATTTCATCATTTCCTGCATTTATAATACATTGCAGGTTCAGTAGAGCAATATTTATATTTTAGTCACTGTTTCATAAAAATAGTCCTGCAATTCAACATGAAGTAATGTTTATAAAATAGTTCACAGTATGGTTTTTTATAACCATGATATAACCATGTACATGTATGCCGTATATAGGATGCAGGTTTGTTGAATATTAACAACAGAGGATAACACATGACTCGTGTGAGAGTTGAAACTATTACATCCAGAGGACAGTTTAGTTGGAGGGTCAAGGTTTGGTGGAAGAAAATTTTATGAATTATGTCATTGACATTTATTGATTAAGGTTAAGCCTTTGTAAAGTTTAACTGACATACATTATAATACTGGGTGTTGACTCAACCACAATCCCAAGTTGGAAAATCATCCGATGCAACTGACCACATTCGGCAGTTTGCCCAAGTCTGCAACATTGTTTGCATCAATACGATGATGTTACAAATTGGAGAATTATCGGGTCCAGCAGTAAAAATAGACAAGAATTTTAGCAAAATCAAAAACATTTAAATATAAACACAGATCAAAAGCTTTAGCAGGGCATTTATATCATAACCATATATTTTCATATCCCTATTACTACATTATTTTAAACATAAATTTATTTAGTATTTAATGGTTACCTTAATGATTGCAACTGTCTCCACCAGGTTTCCTTCCTGGTAATAATATTATGCAGTGGGTAGTCATGGTATTTAGATTAATGTCATATATTTTGAATGAGTATATATTTAACCAGCAGAAATCACTGGGAAACACACATACATTCTATATGAAGGTAAATAAAAAGATATAAGCTTAAATCCCTCTTGTAACTCCTTCTTCTACCCATACCCACCCTTCTCCCTGCCCGACCCACCCACCCCCTGACAGAACCACCCAAGCACCCACCCCTGTCAGACTCACCCCTCCCCTGCCAGGTCCACCCCTCTCCTGTCAGACCCACCCTTCCCCCTGCAATTTATAAAATTGTTCACAGTATGTTACTGCTGAACCAGACATTTCTTGCATTTGACACTATAGACATGGTAGACAGTCATAGTCACAGACAGGCATTGCTAGTGTAGTCGGAAACAATGGTGCAGACTCGGGCAAACACCAAAGGCAAAGCAAAGACAAAGTGCTGAATGTGGTCAATAGCATCATATGATAATCATGATTTTCCATCTCGGGATTATGGTTGATAGAGTCAACAAACAGCATTATGATGTATGTCAGTTAAATTTAACGAAGGCCTAACATTAATTAGTTTTAATCAATAAATGTCAGTGCCAAAATTCATAAACTTTTCTTCCACCAGATGCCAATGGCAACTGGCAAACCTTGTCCTTTGGCTTTGACACTCCAACTGAACTGCCGCCGAGGGGCAAGCCCAGTCCACTTTGTTTTTCACTGCACGAACCCACGACAGGTGAAGTGAGGGAGCTTTTTCTCTCGACAGAAACCTTTGCAAACTAGTTTCATCCAAGGTGTGGTTACTACAGCTTCCGACTCTGCACCTTTGGCCACTCATTTTTGGGATTCGAACGTTCCCCTCCTAAACAACAACAATGGAGTCACTTGAGCGGCCCAAATGAGGTGTGTCTTTACGTCACTTCTGCCTTGCACTCAGTGGCTGGCGACCGACGTAGAAATCACCAAGGTGCGTAATTTTAAGGTTAAAAATTTGATAGGTAGCCACAGCTACTCATTTGCCGGCCGATACAGGGACCAACTCACTTTGTATGAATGCTTAACTTAAAGGATAACTCAAGCAAGGTCGCACATGTCATAGAAAAGATCAATTGTAATGAAGCTTTAAAAGTTAAACATATATAGGTATACTCGAGTAGTATATTCACTAGTATTATTTACCATGTGGAGTAGATGGCATGGTGTCTATCTCGATGTTCTGTAGTGTTGGATTGCCAAGGTTCTTGCATGATCGTCTTGCTTTATTTGAGGTGCCAAGTCGTCGAGTGATGTCCTTGGCGTTGGATTGTTGATAGTTTCTTCGGCTGGGTCTTCATCAAGGGATGCCTGTGGGGCCAAGTCGTTACTGGCAGGCCGGGTCATCAGAGGATGCCTGCGAGGCCGGGTTGTCCCTGGGTGTCAACAGGGCCAGATCGTCCCGGGATGCTTGCAGGCCGGGTCATCAGGGGATGCCTGTGGGGCCAGGTTGTCCCGGGATACCTGCAGGCCAGATCATCAGGGTTTGCCTGCGGGGCCAGGTTGTCCCTTGGTGTCAACAGGGCCAGGTCGTACTGGGATGCCTGCAGGACGGGTCATCAGAGGATGCCTGAGGGGCCAGGTCATCCCTTGGTGTCAACAGGGCCAGGTCGTCCCGGGATGCCTGCAGGCTGGGTCATAAGGGGATGCCTGCGGGGCCGGGTCGTCCCTGGGTGTCAACAGGGCCAGGTCATCCCAGGATGCCTGCAGGCCAGGTCATCAGGGGATGCCTGTGGGTCCGGGTTGTCCCTGGGAGTCAATAGGGCCAGGTCATCCTAGGATGCTTGCAGGCTGGGTCATCAGGGGATGCCTGCAGGCCGGGTCATCAGGGGATTCTTGAGGGGCCAGGTCATCCCTTTGTGTCAATAGGGCCAGGGCATCCCGGGATGCCTGCAGGCTGGGTCATAAGGGGATGCCTGCGGGGCCGGGTTGTCCCTGGGTGTCAACAGGCCAGGTCATCCCGGGATGTCTGCAGGCTGGGTCATCAGGGAATGCCTGCGGAGCCGGGTCGTCCCTGGGTGTCAACAGGGCCAGGTCGTCCCATGATGCCTGCAGGTTGGGTCATTAGGGGATGCCTGCTGGGTCGGGTTGTCCCTGGGTGTCATCAGGCCAGGTCATCCTGAGATGCCTGGAGGCCAGGTCATCAGGGGATGCCTGCAGGGCTGAGTCGTCCCTGGGTGTCAACAGGGCCAGGTCATCCTGGGATGCCTGCAGGCTAGGTCATCATGGGACGCCTGCGGGGCCGGGTCATCCCAGGGTGTAAACAGGCCAGGTCGTCCCGGGATGCCTGAAGGCCACGTCATCAGGGGATGCCTGCGGGGCTGGGTCGTCCCTAGGTGTCAACAGGGCCAGGGCGTCCCGGGATGCCTGCAGGCCGGGTCATCAGAGGATGCCTGCGAGGCCAGGTCGTCACGAGGTGCCTGCGAGGCCAGGTCGTCACAAGGTGCCTGCGAGGCCAGGTCGTCACAAGGTGCCTGCGAGGCCAGGTCATCATGGGGAGCCTTCGGAGCTGAGTAGTCACAAGGTGAGACTAAAAATTATGTTCTTGTTGTAAGAAAAAAACTTAAAACAAGAAATATTTTCTAGGGATCCACGTAAGAAATTTTTTTTCATGATTTAAGACATTTTTCATGGGAAAAATTGTCTTGGCTTAAGAAAACAATTTCTAAAATCAAGTAAAGGTTATAGAAATATTTTTTTATTTATTAAAGAAAATTTTTCTCAACTAATAAATTTTTTTTCGGAAATAAGAATTTTTTTAAATCATGAAAAAATAAGCAAGAAATTTTTCTTTAATTATTTTCTAGGGAGCCACAAAAGAAAAATTGTAAATCAAGAAATGTTTTCTTAAAATGAATAAGAAATTTTTTCTTGTAGTCGTTTCTGATGTTTTACAATAGTAAGAATATTTTGAGTAAAACGATAATCAGTAATATTACATTTAAATATTATTTGGTACCAAACTAGTTAACAAATGCAAATGTGTTTGAATGCACATTTTGGAAGGCATGCACATTCAAATGTCGTTACATTTTCAGTGCTTTTGATTGTGTACCGTAAACATTTACATTAAAATTTTTCTGTTCGTTCAATAGCTTAAAAATTTAATCCAGACTCAAGAGAGAACATATATTTTAATGCAACCCCCAAACATTTTATATTTCAAATGCCCAGATTCATCATTAATAAAACTGACATTTACATTATATGAATTGTAAATACAGTTGCAAAACATGCTCTTTGTCAGACTTTGAAAAAGTGCTCTGTAGTTACCAGAATCCTCAGCAGATTTTAGAATCATTGTCTGACCTGTCAATCCACATTTTAAGTAAACAAAATTTTGTTCACTTGAGACTATCATGTTAACAGCGCATTTTAATATTACATTTGAAAAAAGTAATGCAGCTATTACAAAAAGCACCTCATACCTAGGTATATAATGGAGAAAACAATCAGCATATAAGTTGGTACCAGACTCTGTTTGATTCATAATGAAAGAAGTATACCGGTAGCTACCTTTCAGGGTCACGAGGCTGAGTCGTCATTGGATCTCGGTGGGGCCAGGTCATTATGAGGTGCCTGCAGGGCTAGGTTACCCCAGGAGACCCGCGGGCCGGGTCGTCAAGTGGTATCTGCAGAGCCAAGTTGTCACGACGTACCTGCGGGGCGAGGTTATCACGAAATGCATGTGGGGCCGGGTCATCACCGGATATCTGCATGGCTAGGCCACCCCTGGATGCCTGCGGGCCATGTCATCATGGGTGCTTGCAGGGACGAGTCGTTACTGCGTGCATGCAGGGCCAAGTCATCACGGGGTAACTGCAGGGCCAAGTCTTCAAAGGGTGCCTGCTGGGCCAAATCGTCACAGGGTGCTGCAGGGCCAGGTCATCACGGGTGCCTGCAGGGCCAAATCGTTACGGGGTGCCTGCAGGGCCGAGTTTTCATTGGGTGCCTACAGAGTCATAATGGGGTGACTACAGGGCCAAGTCGTCATGGGGTGCTTGCAGGGCTGAATCATCATGGTGTGCTGCAGCGCCGTATCGTCAAAGGCTGCCTGCAGGGCCAAGTCATCACAGGGTGCCTGCAGATGCCCATTCGACATGTCAGCGAAGGTGGTTCTTACCGTCAAGGTCCCTGTGCTTTTGCTGTCATAACCCACATGAGCTCTGATGGAGTCAAGCGCAAGTCAAACGTCCTGTCCATCTTCCAAGGAGTCCTGTAGGGGAAATGTTCTCACTGCTGGCAATTTGCATTAGCCTGGACTGCGTATTCTAGGACGGTGGCGTACAATGCGAGGGAATAGAAGACAGCAACACCTTTGGATGTCCTGGATCCTCTAGTTGTTGACCGCCGCGATCGAGTCCGGCCAAGATGACAGTCAGGGACTGGGGGAACTTTGCAGGGCTGGGTCCAATTGCACAAAATTATATCAATTACAATTACAATTACATTAAAAAAAATTATTTCAATTACAATTACAATTACAGTAATAATTTTCCAAATCAATTACAATTACAATTACACTGTCTCAATTTCAATTACAATTACAATTACATTATGCGGAACCAAATATATTCAGCATTTGTTAATTATGTATTTTTGCGCATTTTGCTGAATTTCAATATTTTGTACACAATTGATAAACAAATCTAACGGTAATGTTTGTACATTTTGTTGAATTGTGACTTTGAATTATACTAAATAAAAAGATAGCCGTTTAAAACATATTTTTATTATATAAAAATACAATGCAATATCCAGACATAATCCTACAGGACATATTCCAATGCAGACATTTATCCGTGCGCATTTCTTAAATTTTTCTTTGGAAAATACTAATAATAGGTTATGATGTGTTTACTTTGAGGTTGTAGCTCCTGCTCTAAGCTGACATTCTTAATTGGTCTGCCCTTTGCCTTGTGTGAGTTGGGAATGGGAAGAGAGGCCATGTAAATGGTCCTTGCCACCTGACCTGTCTCCTACCCACCACATCACAAGGGGTGTAATTGGCTTGCTAACTCTGCAATGTTTTACTGAGCTGATATTTTCTGAAGCAATATCAGGCTACAGGTCTTTCCATGTTGTTTGAATACCAGCTTAGCCTTTGTCTGACAATGTCTGTGCATTGTTTATTGCTTCCTGGCTGTTACCAACTTACTGAAAAGGCTAATTGCTAAGGCTACCCACCACTAGAACCACGGACCAGTACCCACCAGACAGTGAATACTGAGACTTAAATATAAATATATAAGCAGGTGTTATTATTAGTCTTGATTTTCAACTCATGTGCGACTTAAATTATATTTTTATTGACAATTCATTCAGGTAGTTTGTGATATGAAATGTACTGTAATTGATTGTAATTGAAATAAATTTTCAATTATACAAAATATAACAATTACAATTACAATTACAGCAACATTTTGAAACCATAATCAATTACAATTACAATTACAAAATTTTGCTGTAATCAATTACAATTACAATTACATAATTGGACCCAGCCCTGGGGGGAAGACATAACACCCCCACCTGTAACAACAATCACACATGTTTAATCATCATGATACACCTACATTTCATCAATAAAATATAATATATCCTTTGACAAAGTCACTTCTCTCTAGCATTGTGAAACATTATGTGTATAATAAAACAATTTTAATACGTAATAAAATGTTTAATATATATATATATATATATATATATATATATATATATATATATATATATATATATATATATATATATAGGTCAAATGTAAACTTCTGTTTTATACACATTACTCGATAGTCCAATATTCCAACAACAGGAACGAATTAAACATATAGATTTATATATGTGTCTTGACAACAATTATTATAGTTGTCTGTTGAAACATTAAAAATTAAGTTCTACTTGATTAACTAACTCTTACTCTAGTTGACCTAGACACATCATTGCTGCTAGAGCAGTGCCCAACATTTCAGCTACCTCCACCGTTTCTAGTAATCCTTTGTTGTTATTCAGACTACAAAGTGGATTACATTCCCCATTTAAAACAACACAAAGAGACGACGGCGTCACTCACTGTCCTCTGAGTAAACCATATCAAATGTAATTGATAGACTTTCTGCGGTGATTTTCAGATCACCAGCTCAGGACTTTTGAAAAGGTAATACATAATTAAAAATAAATATCAAATCAGACATTTTACACACTGTATCCTTCCAATAAGCCCTGTGTACTTGGGCTACATTAAATTCACTTCTAAAAGATGAATGACTCAGTTTCTGCTTCAGTCACACACAAAAAAACATTTAAAATGTAACACAATAAATTTAGTAGAGGCATCCAACAATGAGTAATGGTATATAATAACAATAATCATTCTATGCAGGTTAACTGTACATAATCCAACAGGTAATGTTGAATTTCCTGTATCTATATAGTATATTGCACCAAACAGCTTCATCGCAATCGGCTTCTCTAATTTAATTTTGTAAGCCAGAACAGATTCTTTAATATACAAAATAACTCCCCCTCCCCGTCTTC
This sequence comes from Lamellibrachia satsuma, assembly GCA_033239005.1. NCBI lineage: Eukaryota > Metazoa > Annelida > Polychaeta > Sabellida > Siboglinidae > Lamellibrachia > Lamellibrachia satsuma. Next base: position 7,911,316 of record BSQZ01000021.1, on the reverse strand, counting down.
CTCTTCGATCTCTCCTAAACATTATGTATCCTGTCAGACCTAATTCAGCATCTGATATATCTTTGTTGGCCCATGATTCAGTTAAACCTATTATGTGAAGGTCAATATTTTCTATCATAATGTTTAATTAATTTTTCTAATGTACCAAGCTCCTTGCATTTAAACATACACACATTTATGCGGGACAAAGCTACCTACAAAAGAGTTAATGACATGGAAACCGTGGCTCGTTTGCTGAAGACAACAAAGTCCAATGTATGTTTGTATACGAGCTTTATAATAAGCCAAATAGAAAAATGCAATACAATAATATGTATACATCATAAATACATTATTTTTATACAATGAAAACAGTTGTGACCTAGTTTATATATACTCTGACAAAATATCAGCAAAGGTGGGGGAACCAACCACCAAAGGTGGGGGAACCCACCACCGAACATATATCACACAAAGTTAGTAAACCGACCCAACTAGAAATCAAACAAACACTGGTGTAGATGGGGTAGGAGGGTGGGTAAAAACATTAAAAAATATTTTACCTTCGTAAACTTTGGCCAATATCGAAAGAGAGGCTAATTATTATGCGTGCATTTTGATTGTAAGAAATTGTCACATGGTGAGGTCGGCTTACCGTACAATCAAAATATAAGCTGCAGCCTTGCCCACATAAATATCATTTCAGTTTTCAATTCAAATGATGGTTTTAGGAACCAACCACACAAGGCCAATCTGTAATGCACGATTGCAGAATGGCTCCCCCCACCCCACAAGATAGAAACGTTTTCTGGACATTTTGTTGCTGGTTCTTGTGTACTAGTGGCCTGTTGTCCTGTTTCAGGCACCTTTATGTACTGTGCTCCTAGTTTAAACAATGTGTATTAACAAACATATTTTTGCTGCTACCCATGCCATTGTCGACTGTTCCCAAGAGTACGTCAATAAACACTGCTGCACCCTTTCACAAGAAATGATGCAACATTTGAGGAAACAAATGTGTTCCTGTGTTTCCTGGTCGGGTTTATTTTGGGAGTTGATAATAAGTGTTTCACCTAAGTTTATGTATAGCCGACATAGGCTGTGCATAGAAGAAAGATAAAAAAGCCCATGGTGCCAGTAGTATATTATTCCTACAAAATGATGACATGAAAAAATAAGTTACATTATGCTGAATTTTAACTGGAATAAGTTACATAAGTTGCCTTCTTGCAGCAGCCAAAACCTGGCTGCTCAAGAAGGAGAGGCGGTACCCATTGAGCCTGACCATGGGGTCTAAATAAAATGTGTTGTTGTTCTGGAAAGTACTGTTTTTTCACTTGTTCCATTACACATTTTTAATGTAATGGTTGCCCCCAATTCTGCCCCTTTGCACTCAAAATATGTTCACGCTTGAATTCGCCCTTTTTTCAGTCAGCACCTTCCGTTTTTGGAAAGCTAGGCAAATAACTGTTGTACAAATATATAAATGTCGACAATTATGAAAAGCCCTCAAGTTCAGATAGCTTTCTATGTTTACAGTTCTGCTTGTTGAGCTGAACTGTTCTTCGGTGTCATGTGACCATGTTGGTGGTCGTCACATGACTATTGCTGTCTGTGAAAACTTTTGTTTTGTATTGCACATAAAACCAGGATGCGTTTCTAATGTTGTTTAGTGTTTATATGGACAGGTGTCTATAAACTCAACAAAAATATTTTAAATGTTATGCTATTATATTTAATTGGGGCATATAATCAAACGAATAATGGAAAATAATTTAAAATCATTTTATTTATGCTGTACCTGATATAAGGGATTACAATTTAATGTTTGTTAATCTTTGTTCTTATCAATTGTTATTTACATAATACTTATTTATAATGAATTATTGAATATGTTAATTATTTATATTTGTAATGTATATTTGTATGCATGTGTTGTTTATCTGAAACAGAAGTATTCATACTCAATAACAAATTTACTCCAAAAATGGTAATAAATAAAGCAGCCCTATCGGTCATCAGCTTTGAAAATTTTATATAAATAAATGCAATTTAGGCTATTCTATATAAATTATGAGTTTTGTAGAAATACGAGAAATAAACATTTATTGACCGGGTAATTAACCCATCGAGAAAACTTATACAGTGACAGTCATGTAACTGTTTGACATTTGTAGGATGAATATACAAATGTGTTCTTACTTGTGACCCTCCAGTTGTTGACATTCGCTTGCGAGTCCAGCCAAGACGTCAGTCAGTGACTGGGGGAGACATCACACCCCGTACCTGTAACAACAATCACACATGTTTAATCATCATGATACACCTACATTTCATCAATAAAATATAATATATCCTTTGACAAAGTCACTTCTCTCTAGCATTGTAAAACATTAAGTGCACAATACTAAAATTTTAATAATAATCAAATATATATATAATATATATATATATATATATATATATATATATATATATATATAATATATATACAGTGTATATATATATATATATAGGTCAAATGAAAACTTTTGTTTTACATACATTACTCAACAGTGCAATATTCCTATAAACTGAATGCCACAGTTAAACACATGAATGAATTAAAAATAAAAATTTATATGTGTTATTACAGTTATCAGTTGAAACAGGTGTAAATAAAGTTCTACTTGACTAATTCTTGCTCTAGTTGACCTAGACGTGTCACTGCTGCTAGAGCGGCACCCAACGTTTCAGTTGCCTTGACCGTTTCTAGTAATCCTCTGTTGTTGTTCAGACTACAAAGTAGATAACAATTGTAATTGACAGACTTTCTGTGTTGATTTTCAGATCACCAGCTGAGGTTTTTTGAAAAGGTAATGAATAATTAAAAATAAATATCAAGTCAGACATTTGACACACTGTATCCTTCCAATAAGCACTGTGTACTTGGGCTACATTAAATTCACTTCTAAAAGATGAAAGACTCAGTTTCTGCTTCAGTCACACACAAAAAACATTTAAAATGTAACACAATAAATTTAGTTAAGGCATCCAACAATGAGTAACAGTAAATAATAATAAATAATAATCATTCTATGCAGGTTAGCTGTACATAATCCAACAGGTAATGTTGAATTTTCTGTATCTATATAGTATATTGCACCAAACAGCTTCATCACAATCGGCTTCCCTTTCTAATTTTATTTTGTAAGCCAGAATAGACCTATTACAAAGGATACCTCATACATCACCAAATTTTCACATGACCTGGTATTTGAATTTGAAATTAAACACACATATTGTATGTTTAATGCTCTTGTGGAAATAAAATAATTCAAAAATGTCACTGGTATCACACACATTGACACATGAACTAGGGGTAAGATCACACCACAACATTCAATGACTGACTGAACATTGTCTCACAACAGATGTCATATGATTATATATGTCATATCAACGCGAGGTCAGCGTACACAATGAACTCGTGGAGGCGTTGGACTGGACACTTGCAATCATATAGTAAAAAATTTCACTTGAGACCATCATGTTAACAGCACATTTTAATATTACAATTGAAAAATTAATGCAGCTATTACAAAAGGCACCTCATACCCAGGTATATAAACAATCAGCATGTAGGTTGGTACCAGACTCTGTTTGATGCATAATGAAGGAAGCCTAGCTACCTTGTAGGGTTTCGAATGTAGGTTCGACAGAGCTTGCAAGACCCTCTCGGTCCCTTCGTCAGAGACAGCCTGGACACACAAAACGGTACATGAGAGGGCAAACTACCATTGACGAACAAGAAACTACAGCTGGGAATGCCATTCATGGGTTTAGAAAATAAAGAGTGCAATTACTACATGAGGACAACTTGCTCTCAAACGCTGACACGACATACAAGTTACACGTGCATTACACCATGTGTTACACACAAATTTGGCAATATTCAGGAAACAACATTATAGCCAACAAAAGTCCAGTCACATAATACAAAAAAATATATACTAACTTGTCCTCTTTCATGTTCCTGACGTTTGCAACGTCCTTTCTGGTATGTTATTGTCACTCCTGTGACAGTCCTTGTTTTGTCCTCCTCCTTGTACTCGTCATCGTTGTAGATACTAACACTGACTACTGCCTCCTTTGACCATTTTACAATCCCATCAACACTGTCATGTGATACGTATAACTTGGGACAATTTCGGTTCACCTTCATTTCGGGCTTAATAATTAGTAGTCTGTGTATCATAAAAAGGTAAATAGTGCAAACAATATTAGTAACATTGGAAATGGGTTATATTTAGAAAATATTTGTCTTTGTTACTACCTACTAATTTGTTTAGATGGAATGTTTCTAAACATGACATGCGTATATATAAGTATATTGATATTGTGCATTTCACTTTTATCACGTACAATTGCACTTCACCTATAATAATAATAGTGAGATTGATAATTTAATAAATTAGTATATTTAACAATAATCATTGAATGCTTGTCATTAACTAGGAAAATAATAAGCAATTTACAAGGATGTATTTATTTTAATTAAAGAGATACAATATACTTTTTATTATAAAAATTCAATTAACTGTTTGTGCACATTACAAAATTACTCAAATATTCAAAACTATGTATACTAAAAAATAGCGACTAGTGTTAGAATTGCACGATCAGATTACTCATGATATGGCACTGAATGCAATTTAGTATTTCGAGCCATTTATCGTGGGCAGAACAAAAATAATGAGGTTCTGAGATGAGATTATGAAATTTCTTAGAAACTGGTACGAAAATCATGAGGTTTCTTGAAGATTTGGTTCTCAGCAAATGTAGTGCATCATGATAAAAAATTAGTGTTACTCAAAACCATGCATAATGATAAAAGTGAAATTAATAATTCATCTGGTGCATTGTGCCATCCCCTGCAAATTGTTTGCCAAAAGTGATTGTTTTGCATCAATGTCTCCATAAACAGAGAAATTGTGTGGCAATTTAACTTTTCATCTTTAAAGTTTTTATGTGGTCTCAAACATACCTAAGCAAACTGCAAATTTTTTAGCCTACCTATCCATAACGCATGTAATATTGCCAGAAATCATTGTATCAACAATGTAATGAACTATAAATGCAGACAAATAATTATTCACTCAAAATTCTGAAGAAAAAAATCAGAGGCATTTTCCCTCTAAGAACCCATCTAAATGCTAACATTTAGTCAATATCTTGAATATCTTTAAATTTATTGAAATAAATGTGAAACTGAACTCTGATAAGCTATCCTGTTCTTGCAGATGCTATATGCTACCTGTGTGTTGAACTCAGTAAAACAATAAACGTGGAATATTATATGTAAATTCAAACAATGATTACATGTTACAATCTTTATTGTGATTATTACATCATAATTTATTCGTCATTTAATTACCAGGTAGTACATAGTGGAAAAACGAATTCGCTTGAGTGGAAACGTGTGAAATATGACATTATTCACAACATGACAGCTTCTCTAGCATTCACATGTTAGCTGAACATGTTTTCTTTGTTGGATGTATTTTTATCAACACACCAAAAACAAACAAATCAAATACTCTAGAAGATGTACAGATTTCACAACGTTTCCTTCACCCATTGGGGTAGTTTTGTGAAATGTGTGTACAACAGGAGCATTTCTTTCTTTCTGACATCTTCATAAAATTCATCCAACATTGAAAACACGTTCAGCTATTACGTTAATGCTAGACAAGCTGTCATGTTGTGAATAATGCAATGTTTTATGTCTTTTATATGGTCAAAATATATGCTTCTATTATACTGTCCATGTTTTTTGTTTTGTCCAGTTTCAGTCTAGAATTCCTTCATGTTTCCACTCAAGTGAATTTGTTTTTTCTTTGTATTCACTGATTAAATAATAATATGATGTAATAGTCACCATACACTGCAGACTGTAACATGAAATTATTGTTTTAATTTATATTCCTTGTGTATCACTTGACTGTGATTTCAACACACAGAAACTGATAGCATATAGCATTTGCAAGAACAGGATTGGATATCAAAGTATAATTTCACATTTATTTAAATAAACTTAAAGCTATTGAAGATATTGACTAAATAGTTAGCACTTAGGTGAGTTCTTAGAGGGAAAATGTATCTGATTTTTTGCCAGAACTTTTGAGTGAATAATTATTTTTCTAAAATTATTGTCCATCGTGATTTCGGGCGATACTACAGGCAGTTTGCTTAGGTGGGTTTGAAACCCCATAAAAAACGTTAAAAACGAAAAGTTAAACTGCCACCCAAGTGTTTCTGTTTACTGAGACCCTAGAGATAACGTCCATGCAAAAAATTGCTTTTACCAAACAATTTGCAAGGGACTCTGTTTTACACAAACAGTACATCAGACAAAATATAACATCAATATATTTACATTATGTGTGCCACATGTAGGACCATTTCATCCTATTCACTACAGCTAAGACAAATAAACATGGACAGATCCCTTCAAGGTACATCGACAGATGGGACAAACAGTGCAAGATTTAGCGCAGTTTGTGCAGCAGGCGAGATGGCCGCACGGAAGGAAGACAATGTTCTTTTCCGCAGTCTTGCACACCAAACACGTCAAAGATGCTGATGCACCTAGCAACACATGCATAATACACGTACCAAGTTATAACGGGGTGTTTGGGGGGCCAGCCTTCCAACTCCCACCATTTTTTTAGAGCGCACCTCTTAACAATCACACCTCCCACCTATTTGTGAGGTCAACCTTCCACCAATTTTAGGACAAATTTCCTACCTGTCACTTCCTGCCACATCCCTCAGTTATGTACATAGACATTTCATTTATTATATCTCAGTTTTCAATATATTAGCTAAATTATTTAAATACCTTAGTATACTTTTTGGTTTACAGAAAAGTGCATAGTTGAACACCATAAAGACTCTGTGCAATGCGTTCTAGTGCCCTGCACAGGCCCTTAATTTGAGCCCAAGCCCGGCCCGCAATTAGTAGTTAGAATCCAGGCCTGGCCCTGGCCCGAAAAAATATTCATCAAGCCCAGCCCGACCTAGGCCCACAGACTAGAATTTAGGCCCGGCTCATACTCGTGGGCCAAAGACGGGTAAGCCCGCGGCCAGCTAAATTTAGAAAAGATAAACCTAGTATCTTATAATAAAAAAACGAAACATAAATAAATTGTAGCATATACATATTGTTTTATTAAATAACAGTAAAAAAACATTAATATTGATATTTCAATTCCATGTCACCCACTGATACTGACCCTCAGTGGCATTTCCAGCAGGTCTGCAGACAGATCAGGTTCAGACAAGTGTGAATGAATCAGTACTGGGGTAATTGTAGACACTAAATAGAGGGCAGTGGGCAGGTCAGTCAGGCAGGCAAGATTTGGAGGGAAAGCCTAGACAATAGAATGTCCACTGGTAGGGTCAACAGGTGATAAGTTGATGGTTAATCATGGCTTCATTGCCTCTGCAAATATGTTTAAAGTAAACATTTGGGGCTGGCTACTTCCAGCCAAGTGAACTTATAGGGCTGTTAGATCTAGGCTGCATTGATGCCAAAAATATGCATCTGTAACATCTGTATTTTGTACTATGTAGTAGAAATATGTATCGGTTTTGTATTAATATTGCGTATTCCAATTTGAACGCAATGTTATCAACGTCGGTGGGTCACTGCTACAAAATATGGCAATGATGTCCACTGTTCCAAGAAAATTAACTTTTTATAATAAGCAAGCATTTAATTGTTGAAAATGCACGTTTCTGTCATCAGAATCTGCAGACTATAGTCATACATATGACGCAGTGTGAATACATACAAACGTACCAGTATCGAGGGCAGATTCTTCCGCAGTTGCATTTGCTGCATTCGGCTGCAACAGTATAACAACAGTAATATGTTCAGTCATATAAAATCAGTTCGATGTCTGGCTCCTGCAATTACTCTATAACGACTAAAATAAACAAAATACACTTTAGAATACAAAAAGCATAATGCCTTGAGCAATACATATTATACTATCCTACTGATATATGGTATTATATACATCATATGGTATTATACTATCCTACTGATATATGGTATCATATACATCATATGGCATTATACTATCCTACTGATATATGGTATCATATACATCATATGGCATTATACTATCCTACTGATATATGGTATCATATACATCATATGGCATTATACTATCCTACTGATATATAGTATCATATACATCATATGGCATCATACTATCCTACTGATATATGGTATCATATACATCATATGGCATTATACTATCCTACTGATATATGGTATCATATACATCATATGGCATTATACTATCCTACTGATATATGGTATCATATACATCATATGGCATTATACTATCCTACTGATATATGGTATCATATACATCATATGGCATTATACTATCCTACTGATATATGGTATCATATACATCATATGGTATTATACTATCCTACTGATATATGGTATCATATACATCATATGGCATTATACTATCCTACTGATATATGGTATCATATACATCATATGGTATTATACTATCCTACTGATATATGGTATCATATACATCATATGGCATTATGCTATCCTACTGATATATGGTATCATATACATCATATGGCATTATACTATCCTACTGATATATGGTATCATATACATCATATGGTATTATACTATCCTACTGATATATGGTATTATATACATCATATGGTATTATTTCAACGTTGCATTTCCTTCTACATTGTTCGTTGACCCCTTTAAAGATACCAATTCTTGTCGTTTTTTTAAAGTTTAAAAGCATTTTATAGAGTACAAACTTTATCTGTTTTAACTGCCCAAATGTGTTTTAACGAGCCATAATTTGTTTAATATAGAGGTAACGGTTATTTGTTTATGAATAACGACCTTTTTGTTCAAAACATTTGGGAACAGTTTTCGACAATTTCCAACACAAGTCGAGTATGTGGACATAGTGTACTGGGTCAGGTGATCACGGGATCACGTGACCAGCATAGCATTAACACCCATAAAATTATGTTTTCTCTGCACGAAATTACCCAAAATATGGTCTTAATTACATCATATTTGAAGCTCTTTGTGCCACATGTGACATGAAAACACTACTATAGGGTAATTGTGCCACGTGCTCACATCATCAATTGGGCCAGTTAGCCCCACAAAGCCACAGTGTGGGTACAAGTGACGATGCTTCGTCATGGGATCCTCGCCGGATTGCCATCCGCCTAGATGACCATCACAGAAGAAGCAGCACACTTCATCAGACTCGCCTGGTGGAACATATAAGACAAGACATCACGATTACAGTAGACTGCCTTGGAGAACACACTCTTATGAATCCCAGTTACCGTAGAAAACGCTCACAAAACAGACTCACACAAAGGACAAGCTAACAAGCCGATGTAGTGATATATGGTAACATTTCACCCTCGCTGGCACTTCGCAATTTATAATATTTAGGGAAAGAATTCCTTGTTTCCTCTCTGGTTACATCTGTTACATGTTGGATAGTGAATTTATACTGCAACAGATATTGCGGAATATAAGACTAAAATTTGCAGTGCTGGAAGGCTGATGTCGTAGTTAATACACTGCTTATTCTTCGTATTCAGATTCTCTACATAACAATATCATGTCGGATAACAACAATGTGTGTGTGTGTGTGCGTGCGTGCGTGCGTGCGTGCGTGCGTGCGTGCGTGCGTGCGTGCGTGCGTGCGTGCGTGCGTGCATGTGTGCATATGTGTGAGCAGCACAACAAAACGGCACAACCGTATAACTGCAACTAATTAATCAAGACTGGAAAGGATCACTATTTAAATCCTCTCGAGGAATTTATAAACATACTGCTACAGTACTGGCCATTGTGTTCTCATTACCTGTGTAATAGAATCCAGCATGTGCCAGACTGTCCGGAGACACAGGATTGTCTTGCGGCCACCTTTCGAAGGAGGCCAGTCGCGTTGCCTCCACTACCAAGGATGGGTGTTTGGGACGAGCAGTTTGAATGCCCAGTTCTCTATCACGGTCACCGCTTGGTGTATAGCGGGTAACGTTCTGAAATATAGTCATTATTTCAATACGTACAGCATATAGTTTAACAAGATTTAACAACACTGCAATCCAAAGCAAACAACCCAACCAGTGGACAAGGAAGCCATTGGCTTATCGAGAGTTCAACAATTCTTCATGTATATGTAACCCACCTTTCTGATATATACATTGTATTTGTCAACTGTGTTTCTAAACATAATTAAGCTGCTAGAATGTATACATTCTGTAAATATTGTATTCTACTCATGTGTCCCACTGTGAGAATGAATACTTTCTGGTATCCAATCTACATGGCTCCTGCAATAATATTACTTTGTGTCCTACAGTTCTTCTACATTCCTGAAGTGAAAAATGTATTTTCATCAATGTTTTCATAACCACTTAATACTTTGTAAACGTTGATCTGCCCTTAATTTCCTTGTCTCAGATGTTGCTAGCTTAGATGCTTTTCACGACTAAGGTCTCTCAGTTCTGAAATGAGTTTAGTTGCCCTCTGTATTCTTTCGAGCGTATATACAGCAATGCCTACGATATGGCATCCAAGTTTGTAAACATTATTTTAATGAGACTTAACTATTGCTTTATACAGATATATAATTAGCTCTTTTTATTTACACTATATTCCTCCTAATCAACCCAATGAAACAGGAAACCCACACAGCTCTGAAACCTTCAAGTTAGCACTAATTGGTAGTCCTTTTTGTTTTTTGTTGTACCTAGAACAGTATTTCTCATTTTATATTTTATGTCCATGTTCTGCGTGAGTAAACATGTTACACGTGTTAAATGTGAAACATCTACTCACCAATATCTGTTCCGCTGTCGGCTCTTCACCAAGAGCCACATTCCCTGCAGCTCGGGGATTACGCAGGAAGGGACACCTCGGGAAAAGGCGGCGATGTTTTGTCATTGGCTCCTCAGATGGCTCCCAGTTACGCAGGATGCCGTAGCAGAAGGCGCACTTGACATGGTCAGCCCGGCAGAGGTAGAACAGTCCTGCTTGGGCTAGAGCTTCAGGCTCAATGTTGGTGTCTCTTGGCCAGTTGGCATAAGTGACCAAACGATGTCTTTCATATTTCATTTCCTCCAACAGAGAGGGGTCGTTATTGTTTATCCTCTCCATCATGCGCCTGGGGCTGTCATTGTTTACTAATACAGAATCTGCAAGTGACAGACTGTTGACTTCCAGCATGTCTGTAGGACTGTCACTAACTCCATAAGAAATCATAGGATTAAGCACTGGTACACTACTTAATTGCAGCAATACTGGCGAGACACTGCGGTAATGCATAGACCTATCATTTTCTCCAACATAAGTCGCAAGCGAAATGTAGTTGCCCTGTCTTCTGTTACGACTACGTCTTTGTGAGCGACTCAAATTAAGACTGCGTTGTCCATGTGGTGACGCTGCAGTACTGGTCTCCGCCAGTGATCCAGTTACCCCTGTTGAGACGGATTGCACTAACATTGCACTATCCCTGACTTCAGCTTGTGAATCAACTTCATCAATGGACATCCGTTCTGTTGCAGCATCTTCCTCCATTGCGGTAGACTGATGTGTGACAACGCACTGACAACCTGAAGACAGTTCACTGTGAAGAACCATTGGATGGATGCCAGCTTCCGAGAGGTTTAGACACAGTCCACAACTGTAACACGTCATGGTGTCCCCTTCTCCAGGGTAATAAAAACCTGCCTTTGACACTATAGATGGAAACAATGGTGCAGACTCAGGCAAAGTACTGAATGAGGCCAATCGCTTCAGATGATCTTTCATTGCGCCATTAGGGTTGATAAAGTGACCATCCAGCATTGTTCAACTACTCCGTATAAATGATCCTTCCAACAACCAAACTGACGGCTTGACACTTCACTTTAAGAACGTCTATGTTATAACTTCAGTTGATCGAATGCCATCTACACAACAGCCACGACACATGCAGCATCAACGCTCTCAAAATTTGTCCTGCGAATGCTCGTCGGAATCTGAATATACATAAATGTATGTCATAAAACATTTCAATGTCAATAAATAAGATGTGATACTTTGTGTAGAGCTTTGTACATATAACCTTTCCAATGATACTTTGTGTAGAGCTTTGTACATATAACCTTTCCAATGATACTTTGTGTAGAGCATTGTACATATAACCTTTCCAATAACGCACCACAATTAATACGATATATACAATTTGATAAGTTTACATGTAACATAAATACGGAAGTATGTGGCTGCATCTGCTCATAAAGATCACACACAACAGGCAGTAAAATCAGTAAAGCAAATCACTCTTCTGTCGTTAATGTGTTCATTTGTGATTGTATGTGCCTATTTAAGAGTTGTTTGTTGTAGATTTGAGCAAATGCTCGCACAAATGACTGATAGAAGCGAAATGTTCTGGATATCACAGAACCCAACTTCATTCTGGATGGCAGAAAACACAAAGTGGAGTGCAATGTATGTTTAGAATAATCTAAAATGTTATTGGCTTTAATACAAACATCCTGCTTGTACGTATAAGTATGCCACACTGTCCAGCCCCATATGAGTTACAGATTGCATAATTTTCAAGAGCTTTCTTTTTTCTGCGGTACAGACATTTCCAAATCATCATAACAATTATTATTTTGTAGAATGTCAACATTGATTGAATTATATAAAATATGTTGTTATTCATTTTGAGTTTCCTGAGTTTTCAGTGAAAGCCTAATGTTTGAACCTGTGGCAGGAAGGCACAACAGACAAACCAGACAAACCGAGTATTGGAAGGACATGCCTATACCTCGGATGTCAGTATTCCGAGGTTGGTGGGATCCTCTAGTGAAACCAAACGTTTGTTCCATTCGTTGACTCTTGCAGCAGCCGCAGATGTTACCAATGGGCTTTTTGTCATGAAGCTTTTTCTTGACTTTAATAATCATCTGGTCGTAGATGTGTGGTCGTTTGGTGGGCGTTCTGTTCTGCTCAACATTGCTGTGTGGGTGGGAGGTGGAACGAGGACTTTCAAGTGTGCTGAACTTTCCCACACCGGGCTATATCCTGCTACTGAGTTGGAGAGTGCAACTGCGGTAGAACGCATTGTGTCTGGGTTAGCTCCCTAACATGAGTTGCCAAGCTTTCGGCGGATGGAGTTCCATGCCCTTACGTTGCCTTTTGTGTTTTGAATGACAATGTTTGGTCCAGTATCACCCCACGGTACTCTTGATTCGTGCAGTGGGCCAGCGGCACTCCGTTCCAGTTGATGTTCAGATGTCTGTTGACCTCACAATTCTGTAGATGGAAGACACTCGCTTGTGTTTTGGCTGGATTAGTGCATAGTTGGTTCCAAGCGTAGCAGTCTGCAATTGTGGTGAGAGCAGAAGTTAGCATAAGGAGGCACGTTCCATCTTGTGTAGCGATGCCAAAGCTCCGTATTTTCTGGTGAATGGGCTGATCGTTTGTGTAGATACTGGAGAAGAGTGGTGACAGTATGCTCCCTTGTGGTAGTCCATTTCAACCCTTCTTCCCTGTGAGTTTTATGCAGAATAGTCAGTTTTCAAGTAGTGAATGTATTATTCATACACAGAGGTAGTCTCTCGTCATATTGTATATCTGTTTATGTATTATTCGATGGTTGTGGTTAAAACAGTATAGCCGGTGTGTAATATTACGACAATACACTGGATAGCATATAAATGGCACAATAATTATCACCGTAACATGACAACATTTTGTAGATGCACCTTATTATCAGATGTTTCTGATAATATGTATTTCAAGTCAACAGTGTTATCCACTCTTCTTCATTATCGTAAAGTAACGTTACATTGAACACAAGACATTTTTAGGTTATACACAAAACACAGTACGTCTTCTTCATTGATGACAATTAAAGCATGTATTAAACATTGGCATTACACACTATGAGCACATATGCCATGTTGTGTAACTAAAAAAATTATTCAAGAAATCCAATTATAAATGTTCAGTGAGGCCAGAAACTGCAGTGCGCAAGTTTGAGTGATACAGAGAATGATGTTCTGTTCCTTAGATTCGCTGTGAAGATTCATCCACATCTTCTCACCAAGGTCGTCTTCTTGTTTCTATTGGTGACTGTCTTGCGTGGAATTCGCGGCAGACAACGGGTGTGCATCATCAGGTGTAGACCCACACTGTGTGTCTTGTTCCAACCAGAAACATGTCCTTGGAGTGTGCAGGCGCACCACAAAGGTTGATATTGATTTTGCTGTCAAGTGTCTGGTTGTGGTACAACAGTAGCGGAGGTAGGTGAGCTCAGAGTACATGTTGTGTTTCTATCTTAAGAAAAGGTAAAATGGGCTCGCACTGGCTGATGCTGTGTTCGTGCCCGCGTGGCTGTGCGTGGCTGTGTTCATGTCGGCGGGGTTGTGCCAGTCTTGTACTGGCTGGATGCTGTATTCGTGCTGGCATGGTTGTGCCAGACTCGCACTGGCTGGATGCTGTGTTCATGCTGCTTGTATCAGACTCGTGAAGTATGGTTCGTGGTAACCTATGTTGATCAATGCAAATTAAGGATCAATCTTATAATCAAATTAGTGCAGAAACTCTTTGCCAATTTTCGTCCGTGTTGCCATCGAGCTGCTCCGGACATATCACAATTCGTCGTGTACAGCCGCTCTATGGTTTCTTTATTTCTCCAAGGACTGCCATATTCTTTTGTTCCTGGACAATACAAACGAGAGTTATGATTTGTATGCACATGATAATCTAATCACCTTTATCTCTGACAACTCCTTATTTACTATTTTGGCTACAATCTATCTGCATGTGCACTTTCATGTTACTTGATGTAAATGAATAAATGTATAAATAAATAAACATTTATAATGTTTGGTTTACAAAACCAGATCAAAGGCGCTAAACATTTTTAAATAAGAAAAAAAAGTTCAAAATATTATGTTAACAAGGAATTGTCAGCCTGACATCCAGTTGACTATTCACTGGTCTCCAACTTGTGAGCACTCTCAATGTGTACTGCTCATGAGCTCACCCGGCAGTTTTATTCAGTAAATATAATGCGTATTACTTAATCATGTAAACATTAACTCGCCGTCTATAATATTCCAAGCAACGTCCGCATATTTAACGCAGCACCCAGTAAATACACCATGTATTCTCAAATCAAACACACTGTGATACATACGACACATTTATACGATCACCAATCACCAATCCACGCGAGCGGATGCATCCAGATGCTTCGTGTGCTGTGGAGCTGGTCATGAGCTTTGTGTTGTTCTGTGTCAAGCAAGTGGAGTCACTGGCGTGTGTGTAAAAAATCAGAAAACATACTCGCTGAACCTTTTTTGTATAACTGACGTATGTCATCGTAAATGACATGATTTAAAATATGCTGTTGTGTTTACATAATGCAGTTGTATTTCAATAGATGCCCTTGCAAACTTGTTGGCAAGTCATAAACTGACAAGCCAAGTCAAGTATCAAATCATTGACTTGCAAGTGAAATCAATGACCTTGAGTCATTCCTCTGAATTCCAAGTCAAGTCCCAAGTCACCAGGGTTAACCAATCGCCGTGATTGTTGTGGTTTGTCTGCAGTAATTTGGAGCGGGAAATTTAGGTGGATGCTGCACCGCCACAGCATTATAATAACTACTTCATAATTATTGTATTTGGTGCAGCTTGTCACAACAACATTGTCTTGTTGACAAGTTACAAACTGGCAAGTCAAGTCAAGTCAATGACTTCCAAGTTCATTTAAGTCCGGAAACATCTGTCTAAATTCCTAGTCAAGTCCCAACTCATGAAAATGTGTGACTCAAGTCCAACTCGAGCAGCCCCTGTGACTCGAGTCAACAAGTCTGGCCCTTTGTAGTGCAGTTTAAAGCTATATACTGGCAGCAAGTTAAATCAACAGTCAGAAACATCCCAGTAGTTATATCGTGTGTCATATAGGTATTTAAAGCTGGGTCTAAATATGTGAGAAATGAAGGAGAGAAAACACAGTAGTTAGTAAGAAATAGAATCAAAATGGTACATGATTATTATGAAACAATAGCGAAATTGTAAAGTAAATAATTTAAACGTGCAATATGAGATTCAATTGGAATGGAGGTGAAGGGATTCAGCAGGCAATATAAGCTTTAGAAAGCTCAACGCAAGAAAGCTAGAGTAGTAAAAACAACTCTGAATTTGACAGATGATAGATGTTGGGAAAACATTTCAATTGTTTCAGACACCCTGTTGCATAACATTCCAACGAAACGCATTCGACATGAAACCAAAATTTGGTGCTGTGACCAGTGTAGGAGGGGTTACTCACAAGGTAACAGCCTGTGTCTTTGTTACAGTTAATGTAGCAGGCCATATTTTTGACCAAGATTTTCATGTTCTAGATGGCCATCACTCAGTCATTCTCGGAACGGATTTTCTTACCAAGCAACAGGCTGTCATTGATTTCCCAAACAGCACCATAACTCTGGGGGGGGGAGTTGACGTGTAAACTGCAGCAACATGCAGTCAGATCAAGTTTGACCAGAACGGTAAAACCAGTATTTGTAGCTGCGCAATCAGAAATTGTATTTCAAGTTATGCTGACAAGGTCATATGAAAATGATTATGTGGTTACTGATCCAGTCATGTCAATGGATGTAAACATGCCAGAGGTCAAAGTAAGTTGTTGTGTGGTGAAGCCAAAGGGCAGATCAACTATTGGCAGAGTTACGAATAACTCCAGTTGTCCAACAACAATGGCACAGGGTACAACAGTGGCTATATGTCACAGAGTGCCAGAACACTATGTGATGGAGGTAAATGAAGTTCAAAAGGGTGACAGTCAAGAGGAGTCAAACACGAGTGATAGTCAACTGCAATTCCCTGAGATGGCCTTAAATTTGGATAATGCAGATTTGGATAGTGACCAGAAAGCGGAGCTGAACAAATGTCTCAAGGATAACAGAAACGTATTTGCAGTTAACATGAAAGAGTTGGGCAAAACAGATTTATATTACCACCGGATTGACACAGGTAACGCTCGTCCTGTAGCGCAGTGTTTTTATTGCACCTCTCCCAAAATGAGAGGAGAGATGGAGAAACAAATTAAAGAGCTGCTAGAAAATGGACTGATGGAACCTTCTACCTCAGAGTGGCGATCTCCTGTAGAACATGAACTGATCGAACCTTCTACCTCAGAGTGGCGATCTCCTGTAGTAGTGTTGAAAAAGCCAGGTGATGCTGGGTACTGATTTGTAATTGACTATCGCAAGGTAAATGCTGTGTCTGAATGAACTAGCTTTCCCCTGCCTAGACTAGATGATGTATGGGATGCAAAAGGCAAGTCCAAAGCAGCTTATTTCACAGTGTTAGACCTTGCTTCAGGTTTCTGGCAGGTTCCACTGCATCCTGAAACAAAGCATAAGAGCTCATTCATTACACAGCAGGGTCAATACCAATGGAATAGATTACCCTTTGGTTTATCGAACGCGACAACAACATTTCAAAATGACCATGTCAAAGGTGTTCTCTGATTTAATTTTTAAATCAGTGCTTGTATATGTTGATGACATCATTGTCTACAGTCCGACATTTGAACAACATTTGACTGACTTAGAAGAGGTGTTTAACAGGTTGCAGCAACAAACATTGACACTAAAGCCCAGTCTGTATCATTTTGTTGCCCAGCAGGTTGAGTATTTGGGACATGTCATTTCCAAACATGGAACAAAACCTAATCCAAACAAAACAGCTGTGATAGACACATATCCAGCGCTGAAAGATAAGACAGAAGTTTGTAGATTTATTGGAATGAGTAATTTCTACAGGAGGTTCATCAGAGATTATAGTAAATTGGCATGTCCGCTCAATCACTTGCTAAAGAACGACACAAAATGGGAATGGTCTTCGGGATGTGATAAAGCATTTTTAGAAATCAAACGCCAATTGGCCATTGCACCTATTCTCGCTTACCCAGACACGAATAAGGAGTTCATTCTGACCACAGATGCGTCAGGACAGGTATTAGGTTATATCTTAAGCCAGAAAGATGACACAGAAAAAGAAAGGGTAATAGCCTACGGAGGTAGGGCATTACGCAAATCAGAGCGTAACCACCCTATGACTGAACTTGAAGGTTTAGCAATTATTGAGGACATCAAGGCATGTCACCCATATATAGCCAACAGTAAATTTACAATTGTGACAGACCACATTGCTTTGAAATACCTGATGAATATAAAAGCTGAGACAGGGTGTATTGCCAGATGGGCATTAGCATTGCAGGGATATAATTTTACTGTGGTACATAGGAGAGGTCTGGTAAACAGCAATGCAGATGCATTGTCACGTAGAGTGTATGACACAGAGAGAGAGCTGGGAACAAAACCAGACACGCCCCCTTACACTGACTTGTTAACAATGCAAACTGTCAGTACTGCATTCTATTATGAAGGGAAGACAAGCCTAATTGGTACTAGCATTGGTGAGGCACAGCAGGAGTGTCCAGAGATTGGACCCATGTATAGGTATGTGGCAAACAATGAGTTACTAGGTGATGACAAATTAGCATGAAGAATAGTGTTAGAAAGTGACCAGTATGGGATGAGAAATGACACACTGTATCATATTTTCTCTCTGCGTACAAAAGGTGTATTGAGAATAGACAAATTGATCAGTCAGGTAGTTGTTCCAGTGAAACTAAGAAGCCAAATACTGCCAGAGTATCATGATTCTTTAGTGGGAGGTGGCCACCAAGGCTTTGATCGTACATACTATGCTATCAAATCAAAGTACTATTGGAATGGTATGTACTATGTACAGGGTATCAGGGTATTATCGCCACATCCACTCCCAGTAGCCGCAGTATTTCAATGTTAGCACATGGATTTTTTAGGTCCACTGAAGAAAGCAGTTGGAGGGAGAAGTACACACTTTTAATAGTAGACAGTTTCTCATGGTGGCGTGAAGCATTTGCGTTAAAGGACCAGAAAGCAACAACAGTACCTAAAGTTCTATATGAGCAGATATTTACTTGCTATGGTGCTCCATGGGAACTGATTTCGGACAGGGATACCCAGTTCATGTCAAAGTTGGTAGCTGCCTTGTGTAATTTGTTTGCAGTCAAACGCCACTATACTAGTGCATATCATCCTCAAACAGATGCCAGTTGTGAGAGGATAAATAGTACCATAGGTCAAGCTCTGAGAGCATATGTTAAAGATGACCAGTCAGACTGGCCATCAATGTTGCCAGGTCTCTTGATGGCATCCCGTATGACTCCAGCGATGCGCTCAACTGAATTTTCACCATACTTTTTTTTTTTCCAGAAATGCTAACACCAATTGACACTGTGATGGTACCACCACAAAATTTACCAAAGACCTATGAGCAACATTTTTAACAAACTATAGAGAATTTTCGGTTGGCAAGAATCCTTGCAAATGAAAATGTTAGTCATAACACTGAGAGAAACAAAGAGGCACATGATATGAAAGCAAAAGACCCAGACTTTAAAGTAGGTCAGACTGTGTTGCTATACACACTTCATGTGCAGAAAGGTTTGTCTGCTAAACTGCAGAGAAAATGGAAAGGACCGTATTATATTGTGGAGTGTTGTCCAAACCACACATCCAGTTTGACACATGCAGACACTCATGTTCTACAGAAAACCCTTGTACATGCAAACAGACTGAACAGACCATTCAGTGAGAGTAGTATTCCACAGGGAGGTAAAACACAGGAGCAGGGTGGGAACACAGAGCAGAAGGAGAATAGTCCTGCAGACGAAACAGAGAGGCCAAACAGTCAGCCTGATTTAACTGTCAATGAGGACATAATTAGCAGACAGCCTGACCATTCAATTGACAAAAAACGTACAACCAGACCTATCTCAAACTGAGGACACTCAAAGAACAATCGATAGGGTATTGTGTTCTAAACACTACTGAGGAAAAGTAAGATACAAGGTGAAATGGTTAAATGTAAAGAAGAGAGACTGGGTTGAAGAGAATATTGTCCCCAGGGAAATGCAAAGAGATTACTTTGTAAAATACACAATGGCAGGCAGAGCCAAAAAGAGAAAGCATTTAATGCAGGTAGAGTAGAAAACATCATACTTGGCAATGCATGACAGGATGTGCATGTGTACTTACCTGAAACAATATTCTTGTAGCCATCGTGTCAAGGGCACATCTGACCATCAGTATATATGTATATATATAGAGAGAGAGATCAAGGCAGCACTGATCACTTGTAGGAATACGTGAATATATAATGTGATTATAGGAGGCTGTAGAAATGACTATTGTTTGGTGTTCGTAAAAGGGTTGGCACCCAGTCATGTAACAATGGACTTAAGCACACCACCTGTATATAACTACAGACTTTCTATGTAGAACATGTGTGAATATTGATGTGTCAAACACTAATCAGTCACATGAATAGTGACATGTCACTCATTATCAAGAGTGTGGACCTAGAAATTGTGTGAATTCACTTTTATTCAATTCAATTGTATGAATTGCTTATAATGACTGATATGTGCAATTATTAGCAGCCGTCGTGACTATTGCAATTCACTACTAAATAACATCGCTAAAAGAGACTTGGTTAAACTCAAACGAGTACAAAATTGTTTGGCACGTGTGGTTCTCAGGGCGCCTCGGTTTTCACCATCACTACCACCACGTAAACAGTTACACTGACTTCCAGTTTCTTATCGAATTAATTTTAAGCTGTCCACTCTTGCATATCGTGCTCTATCTACACAACAACCATCCTACTTGGCTAGTCTCCTGCATCTTTCAAATATCCCTAAGCAGCTAAGATCATCAACTTCACAACAACTTATTGTACTTAAAACAAAACTTAACTTGGGTAAACGTGCTTTCTCTGTCGCTGCGCCTAGGGTCTGGAATGAACTCCCTATCACTTTGAAAACATCCGAAACTATTGCTATGTTTACTTAACTGGCCTAAATTATTACGGCTTTATGCCGACGGTTTTTACAGCATTTTTGTACCTGAATGCGTCAATGTAAATACTTACTAAATAGTGTTATTATTTAGGCTTGGACAAGGATTTCCTACAGCAATTTACCTTATTTCTGCATGTGCCTATATAGGGGTATATATATACGAAGCGTTAATCGGAACAACAATAACAGGAAAATTGTATAAAGCCTGTGCCGGATTAGCCATGGTACAGGTGGTGTACTCGTACTCAGCACTCACCCCTCCTCCCACAATAAAGATGTGTAACTAATTTTTTACAATACAAATAAAGGTTATTACATATACCGCATGTTGTATTGTTTTGTAGTTATGTGAGGAAGTTTTTTAGTCCTAGTTTCCATTTAGGTAGGGGAATTATATCCGGAGTAGGTGTGTCTGTATACCTACAAAATAAATGTATGTTGTGATGTGATGCTAGGTCTACTGATTTTGTATAATAAAAAGTGTAAAGATCATCTTATAAGCAATTAGCCACACCACTGGTATTTCTCCTATTCAATACATATGAAGTGTCAACATGTACGTGACTGAATTATTTAAAATAAACAAGATGCAGACAAATTATGTTGCATTACTGCAAGGTCAAAATAATAACGATCGTTAGGGGTTTTGTCCATGAGGAGTTATGTCCATACTCCATTTGTAACAATATTTAACAAGATTGCCATCCAAGGCAAAGGCCCAGATGGCAAGCAGACAAGGACACCATGGCTTATCAAGAGTCCGCACCTAACTGTCATTTTCAAACTAGCCTCCTGATGGGGACATACTTTTAATTGACGCCATTTATTCATTGGTGGTCATTTCACTGATGTGGGTTCCAGACCAGGGGTAAGCTTACTGTCTTTAACATCTGTATCAATAAACCCGCCAAACAGCAGTATGAGTTACACCAGCAGACAGCTTTTAAAACACCATTGTTACTTTGCAACATTTTCATTCAAATAAATATAAGAAACTTTTACAATAGTTGGTTCATGGAGTTCTTTACATATAACTGGCCATTGATGGTAATGATAATGAAACTGACAATGATGGATTGTAATGATAATGAAAAGTTATGTAGTCCCATAATGATAATAATACATTTCTGTTTTTACGTAATTATTGTGGCAAGAATACTGAATACTCTATGACGACTCCATCCCTTTAAGAAAGCTAAATAACTGTAAACTGTTGTGTTTTATTTATTACACGTCAAAATCACACTAGCAGTTACAATAGTGTAGCACGTTGATTAATTAATTATTAATATGTAAATTAATGTTATATATTGTTGAATGTGTGTATGCGCAATGAAAGGATGCTTTTAATTCACATGTATTATGAGAAAGTAATTAATGTTATTTAATATGAATAATTAAAATTGTTTCTGAGCTATATCTTCTTCCCATTAATCACTGGTAAGGCGGTACTACATCACGATTTCTCTGCAGGATATTGCTGCGAAAACGGACAACACAGAATACCTCCCTCCCTCCGTCCCTCCCAACAATACTCCTCCCCATCAGAAGGAAACCAGACATGCAATATAAGCATAATAAAAAAAACCTTTGTTCACCAAACTACAGATAATTTAACCCCTGCATTCTTTTAAATTTAATGATATTAATAATTTAATTATATTGACATACAATGAATTGTCCCTTTAAAGATGCGCATTACATGCAATATCATCAGTATGTTTTAATTACAAAAACAATAACCTTTGCTCAGCAAACGACAGATAACTCAACCCATGCATTCTTTTAAATTAAATTATATTTACAATGACATGCAATGAGATGTCCCCTTGTAGTTGCGCATGCGCATAACATCTAATATCGACCACATAATTTTCATACAAATAATATTTGCAACATCAAATATTTAATTAAATAAAATATGAAATATTATGTTAGAACACACTATATGTGCTCTACAAATGTTGCATTTAATATGAAAACTGTGAAGAATGTTTTATTTTTTTCTAGAATATCTTCGTTTGAAAATTTTTTAGAGCCTATATTTTCTACATTTTTTCTCTTAATTTTTTTATATTGCGTAATTGTATGCCCAGTACACACAAACATCGCCTTTGCGGTTCTGATGGCACCGAGGCGTGACTAATGCGCAAATCGCACACGCGCCATGTTTATCATGCAATCGGTTCCGCTGTTTTGATGTGTAAAACTGATTAAAAGTGGCCTAAAACACAATATTTTAAAAGAATATATGAACTTTTTTTACTGGAACATATGCGGAATGATGTAAGGAACGCTTTCAGGTACAAAAATGCTGTAAAAACCTTCGGCATAAAGCCGTAATAATTTAGGCCAGTTAAGTAAACGATTACCCAATATTCTACTATGGGTCTATGCTCTGTATAGTTATGTGAAATTATATAAATTATATATATCTATCTTTATTCTATACAAATCTATTGAAGTATTATATAGTTTTCTATAAACAATTCTACTACACTTTCTATAGAATTCCATATAATATTTTTAGAATTCTATACATTCTAAATTTTTTATTTGTTAAGGAATTCTACAAATGTAAACTTTAGCATTTATTCATTTTTATATTTGTTAAATTAATGATAACATATTGATCACATGTACACACGCACTCACAAAAAGCAACGATGTGTGTAAAGAGAGGGGTTTTCAGATATTACGCATCCTTGTTAATTGTTTACTTAACTGGCCTAAATTATTACGGCTTTATGCCGACGGTTTTTACAGCATTTTTGTACCTGAATGCGTCCCTTACATCATTCCGCATATGTTCCAGTAAAAAAGGTTCATATATTCTTTAAAAATATTGTGTTTTAGGCCACTTTTAATCAGTTTTACACATCAAAACAGCGGAACCGATTGCATGATAAACATGGCGCGTGTGCGATTTGCGCATTAGTCACGCCTCGGTGCCATCAGAACCGCGAAGGCGATGTTTGTGTGTACTGGGCATACAATTACACAACATAAAAAAATTAAGAGACAAAATTTTAGAAAATATAGGCTCTAAAATGTTTCAAACGAAGAAATTCTAGAAAAAAAATTAAAACATTCTCCACAGTTTTCATATTAAACGCAACATTTGTAGAGCACATACAATCACCTCTAACGTAATATTTCATATTCTATTTAATGGAATATTTGATGTTGCAAATATTATTTGTATGAAAATTATGTGGTTGATATTAGATGTTATGCGCATGCGCAACTGCAAGGGGACATCTCATTGCATGTCATTGTAAATATAATTAAATTTAAAAGAATGCATGGGTTAAATTATCTGTCATTTGATGAACAAAGATTATTGTTTTTGCAATTAAAAATTATACTGATGATATTGCATGTCATGCGCATGTGCTACTTTAAAGGGACGATTCGTTGCATGTCATAAACATAATTAAATAAAAAAGAATGCATGGATTAAATTATCTGTCGTTTGATGAGCAAAGGTTATTGTTTTTGTAATTAAAATACATACTGATGATATTGCATGTCATGCGCATCTTTAAGGAGGGAAGGAAGGAGTACTTTAATTTTTTGTGGGATGACAGCCGTGACTTCCTGTACACATCAAGGCTTTGGCATTTTCAGTGACATCCCACCTATTGTTCTAGGACATATTAGTAAATTTAGGTATCTCCAATGTCAATGTCTTATATGTTTACTATGTTGATACATATTAATGTATAGACAACTAGAATTGTGTCGCCATCTATACGTTTTATTTTTATAGAACACACGATGGGACAATTAGCGAACAACATGCTGGGACAATTAGCAAACAGCATGCTGGGACAATTAGCAAACAGCATGCTGGGACAATTAGCAAACATTCTAGTGTTGCTAACTTTATGGACAGTTTATGTTTCACTGTGTATACATGCATTATTGTTATATTGTACCACAACTGTTGCCAATTGACTTGTCGTGTATATGCGTTACGTGAAAACTACTGTCATTAAATACTTTTATCCCAACTCTGCCATCTTGTGTTTCACACAAAAATCAATTTATATAAATTTAAGTAAATTTATATAAATTTACAATTTAATGTACTCTCTTTACATTAACATGTTCTTTTAAATAATTTA
This sequence comes from Lamellibrachia satsuma, assembly GCA_033239005.1. NCBI lineage: Eukaryota > Metazoa > Annelida > Polychaeta > Sabellida > Siboglinidae > Lamellibrachia > Lamellibrachia satsuma. The sequence goes on along the minus strand of BSQZ01000021.1, from coordinate 7,886,149 downwards.
AATATAATAATTAAATTATATGCATATTCATATTTTGGGAGAACACCAAATACATATTTAGTTTTTTTATATTTCTAAACTGGTGAGTAACCAAACCACATATGTATTGCTTTTTACGTATATGCTGTGTCTATGTGCAGTTGTAGTATCACTTGATTTGTCTGAATACACATTTCTAGATCGGAATGACTGATAGCACATTCACAGCTCACATCCAGCGGATACACATTCCTGTGCATTCAATGTGTATTCGACGGTTATGTGCCAGTCACAGCAGTATGTGCAAATGCCACACAATTTCTTTTGTGCAACTGCCTCGATGTAAATACTTACTAAATAGTGTTATTATTTAGGCTTGGACAAGGATTTCCTACAGCAATTTACCTTATTTCTGTATGCGCCTACATAGGGGTATATATATGAAGCGTTAATCGGAACAACAATAACAGGAAAATTGTATAAAGCCTGTGCCGGATTAGCCATGGTACAAGTGGTGTACTCGTACTCAGCACTCGCCCCTCCTCCCACAATAAAGATGTGTGACACATTTGTTACAATGCAAATAAAGGTTATTACATATTCCGCATGTTGTATTGTTTTGTAATTATGTGAGGAAGTTTTTTAGTCCTAGTTTCCATTTAGGTAGGGGAATTATATCCGGAGTAGGTGTGTCTGTATACCTACATTACCATCTCCAGACAAAATAAATGTATGTTATGATGTGATGCTAGGTCTACTGATTTTGTATAATAAAAAGTGTAAAGATCATCTTATAAGCAATTAGCCACATCACTGGTATTTCTCCTATTCAATACATATAAAGTGTCAACATGTATGTGGCTGAATTATTTTAAATAAACAAGATGCAGACAAATTATGTTGCCTTAGTGCAAGGTCAAAATAATAATGATCGTTAGAGGTTTTGTCCGTGACGAGTTATGTCCGTACTCCATTTGTAACAATATTTAACAAGATTGCCATCCAAGGCAAAGGCCCAGATGGCAAGCAGACAAGGACACCATGGGCTTATCAAGAGTCCTCACCTAACTGTCCTTTGCAAACTAGCCTCCTGATGGGGACAGGCTTTTAATTGACGCCATTCATTCGTTGGTGCTCACTTCACTGATGTGGGTTCCAGACCAGGGGTAAGCTTACTGTCTTTAACATCTGTATCAATAAACCCGCCAAGCAGCAGTATGAGTTACACCAGCAGACAGCTTTAAAACACCATTGTTACTTTGCAACATTTTCATTCAAATAAATATAAGAAACTTTTACAATAGTTGATTCATGGAGTTCTTTACATATAATTGGCCATTGTTGGTAATGATAATGAAACTGACAATGATGGATTGTAATGATAATGAAAAGTTATGTAGTCCCATAATGATAATACATTTCTGTTTTTATGTAATTATTGTGGCAAGGATACTGAATACTCTATGACGACTCCATCCCTCTAAGAAAGCTAATTTATAACTGTAAACTGTTGTGTTTTATTTATTACACATTAAAATCACACTAGCAGTTACAATAGTGTAGCACATTGATTACATTATTAATATGTAAATTAATGTTATATATTTTGTTGAATGTGTTTATGCGCGATGAAAGGATGCTTCTAATTCACGTGTATTATGAGAAAGTAATTAATGCTATTTAATATGAACAATTAAAATTGTTTCTGAGCTATATCTTCTTCCCATTAATCACTGGCAAGGCGGTACTACATCACAATTTCTCTGCAGGATATTGCTGCAAAAACGGACAACACAGAATACCTCCCTCCCTCCCAACAATACCCCTCCCCATCAGAAGGAAACCAGACATGCAATATCAGCATAATAACAAAAAAAAAACTTTGTTCACCAAACAAAAGATAATTTAACTCCTGCGTTCTTTTAAATTTAATGATATTAATAATTTAATTATATTGACATACAATGAATTGTCCCTTTAAAGATGCGCATTACATGCAATATCATCAGTATGTTTTAATTACAAAAACAATAACCTTTGCTCAGCAAACGACAGATAACTCAACCCATGCATTCTTTTAAATTAAATTATATTTACAATGACATGCAATGAGATGTCCCCTTGTAGTTGCGCATGCGCATAACATCTAATATCGACCACATAATTTTCATACAAATAATATTTGCAACATCAAATATTTAATTAAATAAAATATGAAATATTACGTTAGAAGTGACTGTATGTGCTCTACAAATGTTGCATTTAATATGAAAACTGTGGAGAATGTTTTATTTTTTTTCTAGAATTTCTTCGTTTGAAACATTTTAGAGCCTATATTTTCTAAAATTTTGTCTCTTAATTTTTCCCACCCGTTGAAATATGTACAGGTGTGTTATTATTCAGGCAACCCTATACGGGTGAAGCCCCAATGAAGCTTATTATTCAGACTGTGTGAGCTCACTACACAAAAAATGGCACGTGATTTACGGTGACGAAACTAGACTCTACGACTACGTCGACCACGCACATCCACTACTACTCTAGCAGCTATACTTCCAGCGGGTTCTACTTACTCATTCAGACTCCGCATTTGATTCCGGATACGATTTCATGAATTAACTTTTTCTGTTGCATACACAACTTGAACAATCATCCAACCTAAACACATGGTTATAGTATGGTTATAAAACGGAATTCCCCGATTCGCTTTGTCAACACAGCAACACGCCCTCTTGCGATTAACACAGGAGATAGTTTTATGGAACGCCAAATATAAGTAATAGTCACCGGCGTAGTTTTTGTCTCACGCGGGATTTTGGCTCACTTTGTGATCTCGCTGGATCTCACATTAGATGCGTCATTAGTCCGACATTAGTCTAACAAAGTTAACTTTTTCGGAAAAAAAAGATGCATAAACAGGTTTTTGAGACATATTTTCGTATATCTAGTTTAATTGCCAGGTGGCAATACTGGTACGACACATCGGTGTGTTTTGTAAATACGCCATATATTTAACTTTATCGGACGAACATGCACGCAACTGTTCATAATAATCACTACAGGAAAGTAATTGAACGGCCTCGTGATGTTTATGCATTTAATTCGTTGCATATTAATAATGATAATAATAAAATGACTTCTTTGGCGCCAATATCCTCGGAAAATCCGAACTCAGTGGCGCAACAAAACCAAAGGATTAGGCATTCTCGTGACCATGTACAATGCAAAAAGTCGTCAACCGATGGATGGAGGTGCCAAGAAGCTAAGGAGGATAGGCAATTTTGAAAAGATATGTTTTCAGATTTCGGCGAAATGAAGCTATATTTCTTGCTGATGTTACGCTGGCGGGGAGTGAATTCCACAGAGTCGGTGCGGCAACCGAGAAAGCTCGAGTTCCAGCGTTTGTCTTAACTCTGGGAACAGAAAGTAAGCCAGAACCAAACGACCGAAGTAGTCTGGGCTGTCTTGCTGGAGTGAGCATTGAATGTAAATATGCAGGTTGTTTGGTTGAAAGGGCTTGATAGGTAATTGTACAGATCTTAAATGTAATGCGATAACGCGCAGGGAGCCAATGCAATGATTTTAGAAGTGGCACTGAGCGAGAGAAACGAGACAATTTTGGACACGTTGAAGTTTTATAATATCCTTGATAACAATATTATGAAGGAGGGAATTACCGGTATTGGCTACTGCATGTGGATACAGTACAATCTTTATTGTTGCATTTGACGTGTTTGGCCTCCCCAGCGACACTGTTAGTGTAATACTAATAGTGCGTGCGTGCCGATATATACTTGTTGGTGTGGTTTCTGCCTTACGTAATAGAATATGGTGTTTTCACAATAAAATCTGAAGACACTTTCGCGCACTGAATTAATATAAAAAAAACAACTACCAGTTGTTTATCTATCGAGTACAAACAAGTTGTTAGAAAAATTGGTTTTAGTGAATTACTCACCAATATTGAACGAGAGAAATATACGTTACTCAAAGCGAGGCTATAGCGCCGGAATATGCCTTTAAAAAATAGCGTCTTCGAAAAAGCCTCTATGTACGGTAATATGCAAAGCATTAGCTGTATAGAAACCACGGGCCGTTCGATTATTTTCCTTTAGTCATTATTACGAACATTAACTGTTGTGTACATTTTCGTCCGATAAAGTGAAAGATAGCGTATTTACAAAATGCACCGATGTGTCGCACCAGCAACGCCACCTGGCTATTAATGTCGAACTAGACATACAAAAATATGATGTCTTCAAAAGCTGTTTATGCATCGTTTTTCTTCGAAAAAGTTAACTTGATAGCGGACCGATGACGTTTCTAATTTGAGATCCAGCGAGATCACAAAATGAGGCAACATCTGGCGTGAGGCGAAAACTACGAATGTGACTATATGCCTATGTGCAGTAGCAAGAGCGGTACATAGGTAGACGCCTGGATATATGCACAAATCCGCTGCATTTTTATAACAGCAATCACTAAGTAAACAAAATGTACCTGTAATGGTGTCGTGTATAATTAAATTATATTTGGCGTCCCGTAAAACTACCTCCAGTGTTATTCGCAAGAGGGCGTGAGACTCTATTGACGAGAACATTATTAACAGGGGTTTTTTTCGGTGTCACATTTTATAACCATGATTTATAACCATCAACAACAGAAGATAATACATCACTATCAACGCCAGTGGACAGTTCAGTCAAGGACAAGGTTTGCCATTTGCCATTGCCCATTGGCATTTGGTGGAAGAAAAGTTTATGAATTTTGGCATTGACATTTATTGATTAAGATTAATTAAAGTTAGGACTTCGTTAAGTTTAACTGACAATGACATACATTATAATGCTGGGTGTTAGATTAGATATATACTCTTTCAAAATATATGACATTAATCTAAATACCATGAGTACCCATTGTATAATATTATTACCTGGAAAGAAGCCTGGTGGAGACAGTTACAATAATTAATGTAATAATTAAATACAAAATCAATTTATGTTTAGAATAATTATGTAATAGGGATTAAAAATATATGGTTATTATATAAATGTCCTGCTAAAGTTTTACTGAAATGAAATAATTTGCATATTTATTTGCAGTTAAATACAGCAGCAGCTGCTTCAGTGGCAACAGCAGCAGCAGCAGCAGTTCCTGACACAGGAGACACTGCATGGTAAGTCTTGTTTAATGAACATATGGGAGTCCACTACAGTTGTAACTATGTATTGCAATGATGTAATTACATCTACAAAGTTACAACTGTATCTCTACTTGAAAATGAAAAAGCTATTTACCCTTAGTTACAATCCACAAATTTTACTGTTATGTACGTCATATTAATCAGTGACCCTGTAATCTAGATAGTTTAGCATACAAATTTGTATTGATCTTTGTTTATATTTAAATGTTTTTGCTAAGATTCTTGACTGTTTTCTCTTTCTAAAAGTTTTGAACAGCAAACCCAATTGTAGTTTATAACACTAAAATGACGGAAACAGAGCCTTTCAGCTGAATCAAGATGAAAGTGTCAAACACTTAACATTTTGGTAAAAAAATTTAAATCAATGTATTGGCCTAATTTCTTTTTAGGATAAAATTTTATATCATGGGAATGTCCAACAAATGTTTTTTCAATGTTACGGACACTACGGAAGGGTTGTGAAGAGATTTTTTTTATAAAATAACCAGATGAATAATTTGTTTTAATACGATAATAACTTGTTTGTGAAGATAACATTATTTAGAATACAATACCAGTAAGACTTTTGATCTTTGTTAAAATTTAAATGTTTTTGATTTTGTTAAGATTCTTGGCTGTTTTCATTGCTGAACCTGACATTTCTCGTATTTGATACTATGGATAATAGTCTTTTTACAACATCATAGTATAGATGCAAACAATGGTGCAGACTCGGGCAAACTGCTGAATGTGGTCAGTCGCATCAGATGATTATCCATCTTGGGATGGTTGATAGAGTCAACACCCAGCATTATAATGTATGTCATTTAAACTTAATGAAGACCTAACCTTAATTAATCTTAAATAAATTTCAACGACAAAATTCATACACTTTTCTTCCACCAAACCTTTACACTCCAACTGAACTGTCCACTGGCAGTGATAGTTTCAACTCTCGGACAAGTGATGTGTTATCTTCTGTTGTTGATATTCAACAAACCTGCATCCTATATATGGCATACACGTACATGGTTATATCATGGTTATAAAAATCCATACTGTGAACAATTTTATAAACATTACTTCATGCTGAATTGTAGGACATTATTTTATGAAACAGTGACTAAAATATAAATGTTCCTGTACTGAACCTGCAATGTATTATACATGCAGGAAATTTCAAAATCTCAGAATATATAATAAATTGTGTTATGCAATGACATTGTTTTGTCTTCCCAAAAATCGTTTAGCACTTTATAGAGAACACCAACTAGTATATATTTCTCCAACAATTATTTCACCATGGTAGAATGTTTGGGTGTTCTTTATTATTTGGCAGGAAAAGAAGCCCAGGTTCTGCAAAAATTATACAAATATCTTCATAATCATGGAAGTTATGGCTTGTCGTTGAAATGTGTCGGTCTGTTATCTTAGCATGCTAATTACTCAGTGTTGACTTACTAATTGAGTTACTATTAATGATAAATGACTGATGTATATTTATGAACATATGTAATGTGTTTTGAAACCAAGAACAAATTATACAACTTACAATTATTTTCATAATGATGGAAGTTATGGCCTTTTATCAAAAGGTGTTGGCCTGTTGAATTTGTGCATTAATTAGCCAATATTGACTTATTAAATGCATCAATTGAGTTATGAATATTTATGACCCTGCTTAGTGTTTTTGTAAACCCTGAAAAAACCATGCAAATATCTTCATTATCATGGAAGTTATGGCCTTTTATCAAAATGTGTCGGTCTGTTGACTTGATGCACTAATTAGTCAATATTGACTTATTAATTGCATTAACCAATTTACTATTAATGATACATGACTGGATCATGTATTGTATTAAGATATCTTTGGGTCCAATGAAGATACATTAATAAAATAAACAATTCTGGGCTTCTTGTTTTATGACATATTTCTGTATATTCAGATTCCGATGAGCATTCGCAGGACAAGTCTTGAGAGCGTTGATGCTGCACGTGTCATGGCTGTTGTGTTGACGGCATTCGATTAACTGAAGTAATAATATAGACATTCTTAAAGTGAAGTGTCAAGACGTCAGTTTGGTTGTTGGAAGGATCATTTATACGGAGCAGTTGAACAATGCTGGGTGGTCACTTTATCGACCCTAATGGCGAAATGAAAGATCAGCTGACGCGATTGGCCACATTCAGTACTTTGCCAGAGTCTGCACCATTGTTTCCATCTATAGTGTCAGAGGCGGGGTTTTATTACCCTGGAGAAGCGGGCACCGTGACATGTTACAGTTGTGGACTGTGTCTGAACCTCTCGGAGGCTGGCATCCATCCAATGGTTCTTCACAGTGAACTGTCTCCAGGTTGTCAGTGCGTTGTCACACATCAGTCTACCGCAACGGAGGAAGATGCTGCAACAGAACGGATGTCCAGCGATGAAGTTGATTCACAAGCTGAAGTCAGGGATAGCGCAATGTTAGTGCAATCCGTCTCAACAGGGATAACTGGATCACTGGCGGAGACCAGTACTGCAGCGTCACCACATGGACAACGCAGTCTTAATTTGAGTCGTTCACAACGACGTAGGTGTAACAGAAGACAGGGCAACTACAGTTCGCTTGCGACTTATGTTGGAGCAAATGATAGGTCTATGCATTACCGCAGTGTCTCGCCAGTGTCATTACAATTAAGTAGTGTACCAATGCTTAATCCTATGATTTCTTATGGAGTTAGTGACAGTCCTACAGACATGCTGGAAATCAACAGTCTGTCATGTGCAGATTTTGTAAATAATTACAGTCCCAGACGCATGATGGAGAGGATAAACAATAACGACCCCTATCTGTTGGACGAAATGAGATATGAAAGATGTCGTTTGGTCACTTACGCCAACTGGCCAAGAGACACCAACATTGAGCCTGAAGCTCTAGCCCAAGCAGGACTGTTCTACCTCTGCCGGGCTGACCGTGTCAAGTGTGCCTTCTGCTACGGCATCCTTCGCAACTGGGAGCCATCTGAGGAGCCAATGAGAAAACATCGCTGCCTTTTCCCCAGGTGCCCCTTCCTTCGTGATCCCCGGGCTGCAGGGAATGTGGCTCTTGGTGAAGAGCCACCGGAGGAACAGACTCTGGTGAGTGGTAGTGTAGTCATCATCTTTTTTATGGGTGGATCTGGCAGGGAGGGGGTGGGTCTGACAGGAGGAGAGGTGGGTCTGGCAGGAGGAGAGGTGGGTCTGGCAGGGAGGGGGTAAGTCTGGCAGGAGGAGGGTGGGTCTGGCAGGAGGAGAGGTGGGTCTGGCAGGGAGGGGGTAAGTCTGGCAGGAGGAGGGTGGGTCTGGCAAGGGGAGGGGTGGGTCTAGCAGGGAGAGGGTGGATCACGCAGGGAGGGGGTGGGTCTGGCAGGAGGAGGGGTGGGTCTAGCAGGGAGAGGGTGGGTCTGGCAGATGGAGAGGTGGGTCTGGCAGGAGGAGAGGAGGGGTGGGTCTAGCAGGAGGAGGGGTGGGTCTGACAAGCAAAAGGGTGGGTATGAACTGCAGGAAGTGGTCAAGTGAAGGATTTACGCTTAAATCTTTTGATTTACCTGCATATAGAATGTATGTGTGTCTCCCACTTATTTCTGCTGGTTAGATATATACTCATTCAAAATAGATGACATTCATTTAAATATCATGACTACCCATTGCATAATATTATTACCTGGAAGGAAGCCTGGTGGAGACAGTTACAGTCATTAATGTAATCTTTAAATACTCAATTTATGTTTAGAATAATGTAATATGGATATAAAAATATATGGTTATGATATAAATGTCCTGCTAAAGATTTATTGCAATACAATAATTCGCATTTTTATTTGCAGCTAAAAACAGCAGCAGCTGGTTCAGTGGCAGCAGATGCGGCAGCAGCAGCACCAGCAGCACCAGCAGCAGCAGCAGGAGCAGCAGCAGCACCAGCAGCAGCAGCAGCAGCAGTTCCTGAGACAGGAAACGCTGGTAAGCCTGTTTAATGAACATCTGGGAGTCCATTACAGTTGTAACTATGTAGTTGTAATGATGTAATTACAACTACAAAGTTACAAATGTATCTCTACTTGAAAATGAAAAAGGTGTGTACCCTAGAATCGAGTTTAACGTACAAATTAGTTTTGATCTTTGTTTATATTTAAATGTTTTTGTTTTTGTTAAGATTCTTGACTGTTTTCTCATTCTGAAAGTTTTGAACAGCAAACCAAATTTAGTTTATCACACCAAAATGATGGGAACAGAGCCTTTTTAGACAAGATCAGCGGGTAAAACATTTTGCATTTTGGTAAAAAAAATAAAAGTCAATGTATTGGTCTAATATCTTTTTCATAATAAATTTTTTATATCATGGGAATGTAGGACATTTTTTTTTGTATTCTTGTTTAGTTTTTGTGTTGTGTTTGATCATATGTTGTAATATCAGTCAATGTGATGGACACATTTCAATTAAAACTAAAACTTTTTGGTAAAGTTAATTAGTTAAATTGAACAAGCCTTTCCAGAAATATTGATGAATTAAATAAACTTAATAATAACAAATTATATTAAGCCATGCCTTGTGTGTGTATATATATATATATATATATATATATATATATATATATATATATATATATATATACACACACACAGTATATCAGGCTTGTTAACAAATGCAATTGCTTTTTTATACGCATTTGAATATTGAGCATTTGAATGAACATTCAAATGCCTCCATGAAATTGTAAATGCATTTGCATTTGAATGCGTACCTTAAAGATTTGCATGCGACCCACAAACATTTGATTTGTCAAATGCACAATCAAATGCTCAATCAAATGCATGCATAATTATTATTGATAGATTCACTTTCACAAGTTCACAACATGCCATTGGAAAAATTACTCTGTAGTGAGCAGTATCCCCAGCAGATTATGAAATAATTGTTTGACCTGTGAATCCACTGTCACAATGTGCTCTTTGAAAAAGTGGTCTGTAGGTCAGTGGTCAACTGAGATTACCTGTTCAATGAAACAATGCAGACAAATGACTCCCTTGTGTTGTATTGGCACTGTTCGGGTGGGTTGGGGTGGCAGCTCATTACGGGGAGTAAACATTAGCAATGCCAGCCCTAAATACTTACAGCCAGAGATCAGTGATTAGTGGTAGCTGTAATTATCCACCAGGTTATCATTCCAGTGACCCCACCAGTGGACAGTCTATTGTCTTGGGTGCCCCTTCCATTCTGGCCTACCTGAATGATTAGCCTTTCATTCCCTGCCATAGTTCACAGTTAACTGTCAATCTTCTATCCCTCCCTCACATTTTTACAGCACCTCTGCAGGGCTGAAACTCTGTGACTCAGTGTAGGACTCTACAAACATGTTCATGTAGTGTGACTCAGTATATGACTCTACAAACATGTTCATGTAGTGTGACTCAGTGTATGACTCTACAAACATGTTCATGTAGTGTGACTCAGTATATGACTCTACAAACATGTTCATGTAGTGTGACTCAGTGTATGACTCTACAAACATGTTCATGTAGTGTGACTCAGTGTATGACTCTACAAACATGTTCATGTAGTGTGACTCAGTGTATGACTCTACAAACATGTTTATGTAGTGTGACTCAGTGTATGACTCTACAAACATGTTCATGTAGTGTGACTCAGTGTATGACTCTACAAACATGTTTATGTAGTGTGACTCAGTGTATGACTCTACAAACATGTTCATGTAGTGTGACTCAGTGTATGACTCTACAAACATGTTCATGTAGTGTGACTCAGTGTATGACTCTACAAACATGTTCATGTAGTGTTCTTTTACTGGTGTGTAGTGGGACCTGTGGTTATAATAATGTACTACTGTATTTATTAAATTTAAAAGTTTACCTACGTCCAAATATAAACGAAGAGGATAACACAAAACGTTATAAAGGAAGTGAGTAAAGGGGAGTGTATCATAATGGGAGATTTTAACCATGGACACAAACCAACCGTAAATGGCTGCCCTGCGCTGCGCCTTTGAATTTCAAACCGGTCGTAACCGGCTGGCGGCGGTTTCCCCAGAAACGGGCTTGCGTATTCAATTCAATAAAACATTAACCATTTAAAAACGAAAATTCCCGGGTTTTTTTTTAAATATAAAACACGGTTGCTATATCTGCATTGATGCGACGCGAATACGCACAAAGTTTATGCATATTCAGCGGGAAAAACCCGAAATACACGGCAATCCTTCACGTCAAGTCAAACAATTTGGCTTCGGCCCTAAAAAAGACAAATATACTAGTTACTTGTTCACACTATACCATTATTTGTTTTGAACAGTTTGCCCCTTATACTGTTATTTGGCACTATACTATTATTAAATTTGACCGATTTGCCACCCTATACTTTTATTTGGCTAATACGCTTATATGGCACTCAACAGTCAGTAGCATTGAAAATAGTGTAAATTTGGGTACTTTATGGCTCCCTATGAATTTATACATGTAATGATGAAACTATGTTTTTATTGGCATTGTAAAATAGTTGAATTACCCATCGTAGTTCTAATGTACAATTGTTCAAGACGCTATGCATGTTTTCTACGATTGTTCCATAAACTGTCCACTGCATAGTTATAATAACATAGCAAGTTATCAGTCAACCAGTCACTTATACACCTTCGTCAATTTTGAATTTTTAATCAAGTTGTGGCAGTGTTGATATGCTGAGTGGCGCCACTGCTGGGGAATATGAAAGACAGCATGGGGCTGTTTACATAACTACTAAGTTATTCTATCTGGAGAATATGTGTATTTGTTAGTATTACTTAGTGTTCAAACAAACAATGTACAGTGTTTATAGGCGTACCAGAAAGGATGAAGACTATGCAAATTACAAAGAGTTAGATTTGAACATCTGCTTCAGAAGTATATACCACAAAATGGTCAAGTAAGAATACAAAGTAATTCATTCAATAATTGCACAAAGGAGTCTTAGCATTATCCATCTGTTGTAGGACCATCGTCACAGAACTCCGCGTTGATGTGTTTGGTGTGTGAGACAGCAGAAAGAAACATTGTCTTCCTTCCTTGCAGCCATCTTGCCTGTTGCTCAAACTGTGCCAGAACTCACACCGCTTGCCCCATCTGCCAGTCTGTCGTTCAACGTGCTGTCCGTACCTTAGTACAGGAGTTCTTGAGTATTGGACTTGAGTGAATCTCAGAACAAAACTTATAACATGGATAATTATGTATATGTGTGTCAGCAGGGTTGACTGAATTACTTTAATTTTGTAATTCACCTAAAAACTACTTGAGTAAAAGTAAAATTACTTTGTAAAAAAGTTTGAAGTAAAAGTACAAGTAAAAATACAACACTTAGAAATAAAAAAAAATCATGAGTAATATTATATAAATTACACAACTTGCATATGATAACTATTTTGCAACCACTCTGCCTATAACAATGTGCTCCCAAACAGCATTAGCTGGTCAATCGGTCTGCCACCCTTGAACATGGTGCTCAATTGGATGCTTGGAAAATTACATTATCTTTAATGAGCGCTCACAACATCAAATAATTTCAGTTAAATACAGAACTTAATTAATGATGAGGCACAATCTGTCTTTTTATCGACCTGTTCCACTGGGGTATGGGAGGAGCTAGATTGTGCAACAGAATATATATACGCAGGTGTGATTGTATCTGAATAGGTAAAGGGTCAGTCCAGTACTAGTAGTAGCCTCTCAGGGAAACTGGTCAGAGGTAATACAACCTAGCACTCCCCATAGTAAAATTAACACAGACATTTGATGCCTAGCTGATGAAGCCATCTGGCTTGTGAACCCCCACCTTCTCATGTCTTCCCAGACATGTCCTATCAGCTCACACAAACATTGTAACAACAAGCTTTAGCAGCTAGCTGTGTTGGTTACCTGGTACCAGCTGGGGCTAGAATTGGTCAGAAGACAGACCAGTGCAACAGAGGAAAAAATAACAGTTTATCTTTGTATTGCTTAATTTGCAACAGAAAACATGATTCATCTTGAAACAAACAAAACGCCTCATATATATATATAATTATTACAAGTTGATGGCAATGTAATATATTACTATTACAAATTTTAACTACAGCTGCATTATTGTTACTGTTACATTTTTTCATCAGAAATATTTTCTTTCAATTAAATATTTTGGAGTATGTCCACTTGTATGTTGTGTTATGTGTATTACGTCTTCATTCAGTAGTAGATTCATTCTCAACAATAAACCCTCATTCACACAATAGCCCCTCATTCAAACAATAAACCCTCATTCAAACAATAAACCCTCATTCAAAAAATAAACCCTCATTCAAACAATCATCAATGATGTATTAGTCTATTTGGTCTCTTTCTTACAATATCCAATACGATATGTGCTCCAAGATATCGCTATGTTCAGAAAGAGTTGGACCAAAAGTTGGTATAAGCTGCTGAATTTTGTTCAAACATTACCTTGCAAAGCAGGAACGATTAATTGATGCTAAATTTTAGGAGGCTAAATCTTACTGTTTAGGGCAGTTAATTGTAACTCCAGAAATGGTAGCTTAGAAAATAAAGGCAATGAAGGATAATAAATCACCATGAGTGGATGGATTTCCTCCAAAACTACTAATGGAAACAGTAGAACAAATCAGTATACCACTTGCAAGAGTGTTCAACTAGTCATTAAAAGATGGAGTTGTTCCTTTTGAATGGAAAGAAGCAAACATCACACCATTATTTAATAAGGGTTCAAGAAATAAGTCAGAATTACAGACCAGTGAGTTTAACGTCAGTGAATTGTAAATTATTAGAAAGGCTCGTTAAAGACCATATGGTGGACTTCCTTGTTAGGCATAAATTATTAAATTCACACCAACATGTATTCCTAAAAGCGAGGTCATGCTTACCAAAAATTTTATGTTTTTTGGAAGAAATCAAAGTGGATAGACGAGGGATCACCAGTAGATATTATCTACTTAAATTTTCAGAAAGCTTTTGACAAAGTGCCACATCAAAGATTACTACTTAAATTAAAAGCCCACGGTATCGGGGATGGCATAGATGGGTTGCGGTCACTTGCCCCCCGGTCTTTTGCCCCTAGGTCACTTGCCCCTGCGGTCATTTGCCCCTTCCCTTAATGGAAATCTGTTCATTTGCCCCCCTTTTTTTAAATTATGGTCATGCACTCGTGTTCAATGTACTCAGATTTTACGAGTACATCTGAGTACTTTTTCAATATGATATTGTGAAAATTATTTAATTTCTTATTATCAAATCATTACCAACTACAACAATTTCAAAAAGTATGGTAGCAAATTGTATTACCTGCATATGAATCAAATTAACAAAAATGTGTTATATATGCAGTCATTTGCCCCTTCCCTTAATGGAAATCTGGTCACATGATATTAATTGCAATGTAATAGTTACCAGTCCAGGCCATAATCCTTGTGTTTGTTTAATTAAGCCAGGAAGTCCACAATGAAAGGGTCATTCATCAGTTAGCCATAACATGTCTTTGTTGCTCTCGCAAGTGACAGTGTTAAGTACTGCTAGGTGAGTCTTCTGAAGAAGTTTGGTGACTCAAGTCACCAGTATTGTTTATTGGGACATTTTTTTCAACTATTAGTCTCAACAAAGACTTCAAACAACCCTATTAGCCAGGTTTCTGTTCATTTAGGTTGATTGCAATTGGAGTACTTCAACAAAGACTATTGTATTACTTGACTGAAGCCAGAATGTTTTGGCTTCTTTTCATTTAAGTTGATTGCAATTGGAGTACTTCAACAAAGACTATTGTATTACTTGACTGAAGCCAGAATGTTTTGGCTTCTTTTCATTTAAGTTGATTGCAATTGGAGTACTTCAACAAAGACTATTGTATTACTTGACTGAAGCCAGAATGTTTTGGCTTCTTTTCATTTAGGTTGATTGCAATTGGAGTACTTCAACAAAGACTATTGTATTACTTGACTGAAGCCAGAATGTTTTGGCTTCTTTTCATTTAGGTTGATTGCAATTGGAGTACTTCAACAAAGACTATTGTATTACTTGACTGAAGCCAGAATGTTTTGGCTTCTTTTCATTAAGTTGATTGCAATAAGAGTAGTTCTTCACTGAAGCAATTAGATTTTAGTCCCTATATAAGTGGCTGATCAAGTCAGTTAGGTCAGATTACTATTACTTATTATACCTTATACATGTTACTTTATATCATTGATCACTATGGAGATTATTACTAGCATTCGAGGTGGACAGAAGTTATGTTTGGAAGGCCACATGTACACCAAGAAGTTATGTTTGGAAGGCCACATGTACACCAAGAAGTTATGTTTGGAAGGCCACATGTACACCAAGAAGGACATCAACAAGACAACCATACGATGGGAATGTTCCCAGCATAGAACCCGGTCTTGCAAGGGTGCTGTTGTTACTGACTCAGTGATCCAGACAGTCATCAAGAAGACGGACCACTGCCATGATGGTGACAACAACACTGTCAAGGCCACCCAGCTGAAGGAAGAACTGAAGACCAAGGCTGCCACTACTCGCAGTACTCCAGGCCAGCTAGTATCAGACTCAGCTGTAACCACTACAGCTGATGTACGTGCAGCTCTGGGTGATGTTGATGTCTTGAAGAGAACACTACGATGACAGAGAGCTAAGAACAATCCGAAGAACCCAACATCTGTCAGTGACCTCATCATTGATGACACTTGGACGACAACTGGAGGAGAAGATCCCAAGCCTTTCCTCTTCTATGACAATGGTTCCGATGCCAGGAACCGTATGCTCGTCTTCGGTGCCCCCATCGCTCTGGAACACTTAGCCAGATCTGACATCTGGATGATGGATGGAACCTTTCACACAGCTCCGCGTATCTTCACGCAGCTCTACGTCATCCGCGCACCACTGGACACAGGATCCGTCAGTTGTGTCTATGCACTACTCTCTGACAAATCCGAGGACACCTACCAGGAGTTGCTCCGAGCCATCCTGGAGCGTTGTGATGAGTTGGGTTTCCAGCCTGACCCAACCACCGTGATCACTGACTTTGAGAGGGCAGCCATCAACTCCGTCAAGACCACCTTTGGTGATGATGTACAGGTCCAGGGGTGTTTCTACCACCTGACTCAGGCCACCTGGAGGAAGATCCAATCTCTGGGACTGACTACACTCTATAGAGCTGAGGAGAAGATCAGACACTTTGTCAGCATGTTAGATGGACTAGCCTTCCTGCCAGTGAGTGATGTTCCTGGAGGGATGGAGTACCTCATGGACAACACTCCAGATGGACTTGAAAATCTTGTAAGATACTTTGACTCTGCCTATGTCACTGGGTCATTTCGTCGAATCCAGGCACCACCCACTGATGATGGTACAATGCCAGCGGTCAGGATGCATCACATCGCACCATCCTACTCCCCCACCCTGTGGAACGTACATGATGCAACCATGGCTGGATGCTCGCGTACTAACAATATGTGTGAAGCCTGGAACAGGGGTTTCAGCACTCTGGTTGGACATTCTCATCCAACCATATGGACCCTGATAGATGCACTACGAAAGGATTTTGCGGCTGTTGAGGGCACTATGCGATTCAACCAGCTTGGACAACCCCCCCCGCAAACGTGTACGTCGCACTGCCAAGCAGTTCCAAGACAGACTGGTCAACATATGCACACAGTTCAGTGCTGGGGATAAGACCATCGCAGATACTCTCCAGAGTCTTGGACACTGTATTCGTTTGAAGTAATATCCTGATATTTGTTATGTTATTATGTGTGATTCAGAATTACATGAAATAAAAAAAACATCTCTGTGTTTGATTTATATGAATGAAAAAGGGGGCACAAGACCTAAGGGGCAAAAGGGCTAAGGGGCAAAAGAGCTAAGGGGCAAATGACTGGAGGGGCAAAAGACCTAGGGGCAAAAGACCGGGGGGGGGGCAAATGACCTACACCCGGCATAGACTGGATAGAACAATAGCTGGCTGACAGAAGACAGCGTGTTGTAGTAGATGGAGAGGCCCGTAGCCAGGGGAACCCATCTTTTGTGAACCCCCCTGTTTCTATGTGAACCCCTTATACTGAGCCCCCTCCCTCTCAAAAGCATGAACCTCCAATAATATGTAAATAACATTTTTTTATAATAATATGAACATAACATTATTTTCATAGTATTGGTGGGTTCATGTATTTTAAGATGGGGATTCATGCTTTAGAGAGGTTTCATGCTTTTGAGAAAGGGGTTCACATCTTGGAAAGGGGGGTTCACATTTTTGAAAATAAGATTATCTTCATAATATTATTATCATGCTTTTGAGAAGGGGGTTCAAGCTTTTGAAAGGGAATTCAGATTTTTGGAAAATGGGGTTCACTTTTATGAAAATAATATTATCTTTATGTCATTGGGGGAGTTCACACTTTTGAGAAGGGGGTTCACTTTTTGGAAAGCGGGGTTCACGTCTGTGAAAAAATACTAAATAATATTGAGGGAGGGGTTCATGCTTTTGAGAAGCGGTTTCACATTTTTGAAAAAGGGAGTTCACATTTATTAAAACATAATATTATCTTCATAATATTGGGGGTCCACACTTTTTAGCGGAGGGCTCAAATCTAATCATATATTATGCAACTCTCTGATTTGTTTGAAACAGTATCTTATTGTAACTATAAATGTGTTACCAAGTCACCTTATGTGTGGTCAATTGGTAACAGCCAGAGAGCAGTAGACAATGTACAGACAGTCACTAAGCTGTTATTCAAACAACATGAAGTTTTGTAAGCAGAAAATGTTATGGTTTCACAAAATATCTGCTCACTGCAACAATGCAGAGAAAGTCAATTACTCTCTTTGTTATGGTGGCATACTATATGGCCTCCACACATTCATAACACACTCAAAGTATCAGGCATGGGTTAATTTCAATTGTTAGCAAGCCAATTACTCAAAACATCAGACATTGGTTTATAATTTTAATTGTTAAAACTGCTTTCTCAACTGATTTAGTCTATCACAAATCCGGTTCATTTGTGTCCAAATATGTATTGTGTAAATAGTTTATGTAACATCAGTCGATTTAATAAAAAAAATGCCTATTTTTGTTCAAATCATTGTAAAAATTGACTTTAGTCATTGGATCTGGTAAGGATCAAAATAGTGGATATCCAAAATGGTAAAAACTGTGTGGGTCAATGCTGATCATGGTGTGACCTCCATCCTCTCACCGATCACATGAAAAATTTTCTAATTCTCACCAAGGAACAAAATCGTGATTTTTCAGCATTTCAATTTCAGTAAATGCTTGAACAAGCATTAACTGATTTAATAGTTTTTCGGACGATTTCACAAAAACTACATACAAAAGTTGCAAAAACGAGCTAACATGTTGTAGTGGATACTAGGTAGGTTTAGTTTTTCACAAACTTAATTTAAAATGAGACTAGCAAAAAATCGAATTGATTAAGCACTTTTAATTTGTTAATTGGATTAACTCTAGTTAATTTAATTTAATTACTTAACTTTTATAGAAAGGCTAATTTCATTTCATTTCATTAATTAACTTTTCCAAATTAATTAACTTTTCCAAAAGTTAAGTGCTAATTTAAAGTTGATTTTACTGGATAGTTCACAGCCATGTTATCCAGGTGTTTTCAGAAGGCCTGCAATCACTATTCCGGTCACTAATGAGAAATTAGGTTCAGGCATGTGTGAATGGAAGGGAGATCACCAGGGGTGGGCTGATACTTCAGGCACCTGTGAAATGGAGGGAAGGCCTAGAATGTCTTCTGGTGGTGATAAGTTGATGGCTAACTGTGGCTTCAGCAAATCTCTGTTTAAAGTAAACATTTGGAGCAGGCGGCTTGCAGCCAAGTGGGCCTATGGGTCCATTAGACCTATGCATCTATAATTGTTTAATGTGTACATTATAACCATTAATGGGGAGATGTAGAGAAAGGTAATATAGCTTCAATTTGGGATCTTTTTACAGTGCCAACTTAAATCAAAAGCATGCCAATTCTAGTGATGCGTAACAAATAATGTATACATATTTAAATGCTAGTGTGTAATTGGGAAACTTAATGATTTAGTATAAAACACTGCATAAGTAGCAACTTGGTGCATAGAAACTATGTATGTAGTTGCCCGGTTTTATTAATTTGGTGGTTGAATATAGGAGGAAACCCCACACCTGCAAATCTTCAACCAGAACAACTTTTAATATGTGATCAAATGTCCCATGAAGTTACAAAACACAGTTCTGTTATAAGTCTTTTGCTTTTAGAGTTGTTTTAAAAATGTAAACATTACTACCAACACATGATTTAATAATGTGTGTGTGTGTGTGTGTGTGTGTGTGTGTGTGTGTGTGTGTGTGTGCGTGCGTGCGTGCGTGCGTGCGTGCGTGCGTGCGTGCGTGCGTGCGTGCGTGCGTGCGTGCGTGCGTGCACCGTGCGTGCACCGTGCGTGCGCTGTGTATATATGTGTATCTTTATTTCAATCTCAATGCACAATTAAATGTATTAATAAGTTTTACTTTTGTGTTATTTTATTAAACAATTTAATATGTAGACAATGCTTTGTGCACAGTACTTGTGGCACCCTCTGTGTTGGATAAATTTGATCCCCCTATGTGAACTTGTTTGTTTGGGAAAATATGAAACCCGTGTAAACTTGTGGCGTCCTCCTGGAGTCGATTAAGAAATGTCCCCGCATGAAGTTGTGGCGCCCCCTGTATTCTGTATTGGGAAAAATTAACTCCCCCGTGAAAATCTGCTACGGGCTTGACTTGGATGAAAATATAACAAGCAATTAACGTGATAAACAACAGTTACAAAACGATCTAGACAAATTAGTTAAATAGTCTGAAAAATGGCAGATGTTATTCAATTTTGGGAAATGAAAATGCTAGGTACTAGGTTCTAGGTACTACTGTATAAGAAAGGGACGTAGGAATAACAATAAGAGCTGATATGAAAGTTTCATAACAGTGTGGTATTGCAGCTTCAAAGGTTAATCAAATTCTTGGATTGATTAGGAGAAACTTACATACAAGGAATAAAGCTAATCATACCTCTGTATAAAGCAATATTTAGACCTCATTTAGAATACTGCATACAAGCGTGGAGACGATATAGATACGCTTGAACGCATACATCGAAGAAGTTGACGGCCCCACGCCATGGCTGAATCCTGCTGTCATTGTGCCAACATTAGAACGGTTCTGCAGAACTACTGCAGAACATGAACGAATCAAAGGTATTCAGCAAAATCGATCTCAAGTGGGAACAGCTACAATGGGAACAGAAGCTAGAAGATGAACATCATGAGCAGCAACCAGAACAGCAGCTGAGGCACAGCAGGAACAGCAGCTTGTAGAAGATGACTGGCAACAAGAAATGAACTACCACCAAATGGAGCTACCCGAAGTACCAAGTGAACACCCGCCGCCAATGCCGTCGATGGCGCCACTAGCACCAAACTGGAACACGTTTCCGACAACGATGGGAGAAGCGGCTGTCGCTGACGACGATTACTTCGACCAGAACGACCTCCCGACGTGGAAACGTCATCGCCAGGAGAGACCAACCCTGAGGGAGAGAGAGAGAGAGAGAGGGGGGAAGGTCCAGTGACCCCCCAAGACGGGATGTGTACGCACAGACATCCTTCGGAGGAAGTCGCAGTTCGTGGGACTCGAAAACTCTGAGGAGTACCACTCGCTGCAGACAGACAAAGAACAGGAGAAGTATGAGTGGGGGGGGGGATAGAAACGTCTGACAGTGTCCTCAAGGATCTACGCAGTGTCGCCGACACATGCCCACAGGAGAACATGTGGCAGCCACTAGAGGTCACTACTCACGACACAGATAGTTCTTCATATTCATCATACAATAGTAGAATAGTCTCCGTCGGAGAACATTTTCAACCACCGATCTGCGTATGACTATGAGCATCGAGAGGTGGAGATCATCGCAAACTTAGAGCGTGATGAAGAGGCAGGTCGTCACATCACAAATAATCACGATTGTTGTCATGATGACGAGAAGGGCATCTATCAAGATCAATACAGTTCCCGGTCCACAGACAGTGTCCACAGCTCCATAGTGGCCAGTATTGAGGCCAGGGTCACGCTGGACATGCGAAGTACGTTGTGTTCATCCAGTCCACTGCGTCGCAGTCCGACAGAGCGGATGATGTTAGACTTGGAGGAAGAGAGGAGACGGATGGAGCGATGGTCGCAGAGCAGGAGAAGAAACGAAAGCAACTATACGAGGCTGAGCAACAGCGCATCTGCATGAAGTACTAGGAAGAATTGAGGAAGTCTCAGCAGCTGGAGGAAGAAAGGCGAAGATAGTTGGCCAAGAAGGAAGAGGTTCATCAGCGAAGGCTGGATGAGATTCGAAAGCAGGCTGAGGAGGACAAGAAACGACAACAGAAAGAGGATCGAACATTAGACAGAATGAACAGAATGTCTTTCCCTGGCAAACTTCGCAGCCTCCAAGAGAAGCCGTTGATATAGACCGGTGAGAATCGAGCAACGGGAACGGGAGACCATGCTATGCAGCAAAGTGTGGCGGCCAGGAATGGATCGGGCAACGGAGCGACACTGCCGAACGTGCTATGGATGTTAGTTGGTGGCGAGGCCAGATCCGCCAGAGACATTGAATCCAACTCCACTACCTGACGGGCCATGGTTCGACATCGCAACAGATTTGATGGGGGCGCTCCCATCAGGCCATTCACTGCTGGTGGTAGTAAACTATTTCACCAGATACTACGAAGTCGATGTTCTGCTACTACAGCAGAAAAGGTGATTGACAGCCTTGACGAGACCTTCAGCCGACATGGTTTGCCAGTTACCATAAAATCTGACAACGGCCCATAATTCAAATACAAAGAGTTTGAGGCCTACTACGTCGAAAACAACATAACGCACCTGAAAGTAACTGCAAAGTGGGCACAGGCAAATGGTGAAGTTGAGGGCCAAAACGCATCAGGATTGCACAAGCTGAAGGGAAGCCACGGACGAAGGAGCTGCGGAAGTACGTAACACAGGACCGAAGTCTGCCACACAACACAACTGGTCGAACTCCAGCCGAGCTACTGTACAATCGCAAGCTACGAGGCGAGCTACCCGACTTCGGATCCAGCCCTGTGGTAGATCAAAACTTACGAGACAGAGACAGTGAAACGAATACAGACTATGCTATGCTTCAACACGAACTGTATCATGTTCTCACACAACGCTTTAAGTGTCCTCATCGAGTTAATATAGTTAGAAGTTTTTTAGATGTAATCTAGGAAAATGAGGGATGTCGTATAGCGAAACTCGTGTGTACGGATGATCGTAAAGTCCGGTAACGGAACCGAGGGGTGCTGGGAAATCGGAAATAAAATGGTAAACACTGAAATATTAAATTCGGAAGTTGAATCGTTGTCCATCTGAATAAATCTGAGCAAACTAAAGAACACAACAGATACCATGGGCTTTTAATTTAAATAGTAATCTTTGACTTGGCACTTTGTCAAAAGCTTTCTGAAAAATTAAGTCTATGATATCTACTGGTGATCATATACCTCGCTTTCAGGAATCCATGTTGAGGTGGATTTAATAATTTATACCTAACAAAGTTGTCCACCATAATGGCCTTTAATTAACCTTTTTAATAATTTACAAATCACTGACGTTAAACTCACTGGTCTGTAATTTTCTTACTTATTTCTTGAACCCTTTTTAAATAGTGGTATAATGTTTGCTTCTTTCCATTCAAAAGGAACCACTCCCTCTTTTAATGACAAGTTGAATACTCTTACAAGTGGTATACTAATTTGTTCTACTATTTCCATTAGTAGTTTTGGAGGAAATTTTTCCATCCACTCCAAGTGATTTATTGTCCTTCATTGCCTTGATTTTCTTAGCTACCATTTCTGGAATTACAATTAACTACCCTAAATATTTCGATTTAGCCTCCTGAAATTTTGCATCTGGAACTGGTAATTAACTAATATTCTCTCTGGTAAACACTGAATTGAAATATCCATTTAGGTCTTCCGCCATTAAAAAACGTTGTGATATTATATTTCCAGCACTATCTTCTAGTGGTCCAACCTTGTCTCGTACGCTTTGTTTACTCCTGACATAGCACAACAACTATTGCTGTCCTTTTCATGTTACATGCACATTTTTTGCTCATATCGTCTTTTAGATTGTCTAATTTCAGTCGTAGCTGCTTTAAGTGCCTCTGTAATTTGTGTAGTTTTCATCCTTTCTGGTACGCTTATAAACCCTCCAATTAGTTTGCTTGTACACTATTTTTTCTTATAGCTTATTTTGACAAGTGTTTCTTTCTAGACCGTGTTCCTTGTTTATTCAAGGGAACAAATTGATCAATGATACTCTCAATTTCATATTTTAGAATGTTCCAATATCCAATTGCGGTCTTATTCCTCAGCATGTTATCCCAATCTAGCTTTGCTAAGTATTTTCTCATATCTTTATGTTTACCTTTGTGGACGTTTCTCCTGTATTTTTTTATTTGTACTTTCTGATTTTACTTTGATGTCAAAATGTATTTGATTACGATGACTGTTACACAATGGTTCATGTATTTCAACATAGTCCACTAATTCATTTTGTGAAGACAAATATAAATCTAATACATTTTCTCCCCTGGTTGGTTCTAGCACGTGTTGAGTGTTGGTCCTCACCCGCTGTGCTCTCTAGAGATTTCCATTGTATGTGCCCGTGGCCTCTTGTCCTGTTTGAGGCACCTCTAAGTAACCCACCCCTTGCTTCTAGTTTAAACAATGTTTGCTACCAAAAATATATGTTTTATGCTTTCCGTGCCACTGTCGACTGCTGCTGATAGTTCATCAGTAAACGCTGCTGCTCCATTTCCATTAAGATGAAGCCCACCTTTCATGTATATGTCAGCCCACCCAACGAAACATCCCCACAAATCCAACTTCCTCTTCCCTACATAGCTGCTGAACTAACGTGTCAATTGCCATCCTTCAGCAATTTCGATATCCTTGTCCCCTGCTTCCCATTACCGGTAGAATGCTCGACATAATTATCTGCTCAAACCGTGTCTGTTTAGCTCTTCTAAGTAACTGCCTGTGTTTCCTAACTATGGCATTTGTACTCGCCCTCTTTGCATTGTTAGTCCCTATGTATACTAAAATAGAACTTCCCTTGCCCGGGCCCACGATTTCATAGCCTCTATTTTTTCCCCTGGAAAGCAAACCACCATGTCGTTCTCTTGCTTAGCGTTCACTCCTCCTCACCCCCTCTATCACTACCTCAGAGTAGCTCTTGCATCGGATTATTTCTGTCGCATTATGTCCTGCAGTCGTGTCACCTGGCAGAATGTTGTCCATCTCCCTCTCGCCCATCAACACGTCACCTTTCCCTCCCGTCTCTTGGCTATCTTGTGCTCCTGGTGCCTTCGCTCCCGTCGCCTTCACTTTCGCAGCCTTCGCTCCCGTCGCCTTCACTCCCGTCTCCTTTGCTCCCGTCTCCTTCGCTTCCGTCTCCTGTCTCCTTCGCTCCCGTCTCCTTCCCTCCCGTCTCCTTTGCTCCAGTCTCTTTCGATACCATCATCTTCCCTCCCGTTTCCTTCCGCCCAGTCTCCCTCCGTCCAGGCTCCTTCCGCCCTGTATCCTTCTATCCTGTCACATTACCTCCTCTCAGCCTCCTCCCAGGCTGAGGTGAGCTTTCCCTGGCATCTCTCTCATCAATGTCCCCCACTTTATCGTCCACTGTCCCCCCACCGGAACCACTGGCACAACCCACCTCTTCCCTTCCCACAAATGCTACAACGAGCTACCTCAGCCGTTCCATCTCCACCTCTAGTCCCTTCATCTTCGCACATCCCCAACAATGAAAACTAAAACTATCCGCTTGGACCTCAGCCCAGGACTTCTCATTATGATAACATCCACCATTTAATTTCGACCACAGATCTTTACATTCAATCTTTACATTTACCTAAATGTCCACTTTTAATAGGCAGTTATGATATTGTTTTAGTGGGGGTATTGTCCTACCGCAGGGGGTATTGTCCGGTGGGCTAATGTCCTAGGGGGGGTAGTGTATGGGGGTAATGTCACTGTTTCTTATGGGCAGAACACACACAGCTGTATGACTCTGTGTGCAAGTTAGACAGTCATACACACGGCAGTGATGTAACGTAAGTATAAGAAAATCTTTCTGAAGAGCCTGAATATATTTACAATTTTTAAAGAAGTGTTTTATTTAACCATTTGACCCTTATTTGAAATTGGATCTTTTATCTCCCCCCGCTTAGACATTAGACAAAAAAGGATATTTTAGAGTATCACCCAAAAGACGGCGAGTACCAAATCATATAGCCACTGCGTCATTGCCAAATTGATTTATCCAAAATATAGTTGAAATTTGTTTTCTATTTTATTGTGATACGTTAAAAAGATTATTTGTCTGCAATTTTTCCATCCCCATTTTTTCCAGTTTTAAACCAATCGTACGCAATTCTTATTTTCATAACATGATATAGGAACCGCTTATATCCAATACATCCCGTATTATCTACGTCGTAAGTACACCGTAGACCACGATGATGTACCCAGTTGGTAGTCGTTAACACTTGTTTGTGCAGACAACAATTCAAGACTGTCTACTAATAAAACGTAATGTTTTGACACCAGGGCGTATTTTACTGAATTTTCGCTGGGGGTCGGGGGCAATGTCCTTTAACCCCTAATGGTTAAAAATGGCAGTTTACGCATTATTATTGATTATTTACATAACCCTTAGGAATATATTAAAGCTTTATATATGGGTTGTTTTATCCACATAGTTGTACATTGACGACTGCATCTCGGTATGAAAAAAAATTTTACACATATTTTTATTACAAACACATGCAGTAGTTAGAGAAACATGACACGTCTCTTGCAACTTGCTAGTCAGTGTGTTGGACGGTCGTCTCAATTTGACTAAACGAGCCCCGTTTCGCGGGTGAATTTCGTAACGAATTCACGCTGCCCATAGATGTCCTAATCTGGAGATCCGCATCTTCTGGTCTTCTCCAGGAATTTGAAGACAGCGGGTCAAATTAGGCGATGGGCGATGCCCACACCATCGACCACGAGGTTGTGGTAGCTCACGATCCTTTCGATCTGCTTAGAATGTGGATTCGCGCAAGCCAGATATGCTAAAATTTTCTGAACTGAACCCGTGGTAACCGGCAGAAGTTGCCGCAGTCTGACAGTCATCTTACAACCGAGATCACAACCATCAGGCAGGAATGGCATATTCATCATGTTCTCCCATCTTTACCTCCGGTCAGATCCAAAGCTTTGTTCACCACTGCCAGTAGTCCAAAAACAAAAATAATACAAGGCTGGTTAGGGAGAATGGGGGCACGCTTGGGGTGGGGGATAAGTTAGTTTGACTGGTGGGGGGCAAATGAAAGGGCTGGGGCATTGCCCCCCACTTTAATTATATGTTAAAAAACGCTCTGTTTAACACCATTAGTGTGGGTTATTGCCTACTGTCCAGCTGGTGGAACTTCCCAATGACTGCGAGTACGTGCAAGTTAAGCAAGCTATGTAGGTCAAAAAAATAGTCGTTTAGATATAAGATGGCATTCCATGTGAGACTAATTAATTGGCTCCTCTCCTGTGTAAATTAGAGTCGATCAACCTACTATCTAACTATAATCGAGCTAGCGTATGTTTGTTCACGTTTTCCTCCTAGACGGCTTGCACCTCGAGCGCCAAACTTTTAGGGATTAATCTACGACCCAACGAATAAAACGTAACGCCTTAATGTTTTTATATACTAAGTATTTCAAAAGTTCTTAGTTGTGTTTATGGTAAATTAACAAGTGTTCGCTACGTAAAACGTTAACTTCCAACCATCGCAGAAACCACGCGCGCGAGGCGAATACTTCGGTACGTAAATCGTTTGAGAGGACGCAGCTCCATCTGGGCGGTTTATATTACGTAAAACGTTAACTTCCAACAATCGTCTAGCCACATTCATAAAAACGATCACCTATTAGGTAAACTTTGCGTGACTATCACGCATGAACTACCTACTTATCCCGTCCTGGGGAGGGGCATTTTTGTTAGCACTTGGCCTACTAATTGGTGCGACAAACATATTTTCTGCCTAGAGTCAAAACTGCGTAAGTCCATTTTTGGTCAAACAAATATTATCATTGAAAAATAATCCTCTAACATATACCGATACAGGAGCAAAACAACCTAAGTCCTTAAGGTATATGTGGCGCCACCTACCTAGCGAATAGATGCAAATTGACGTTTATGTTAACGGGACATTAAAAAAAATCTAAATCATAAAAGTCCATTATTCACGCGCTTCGCCTAAACTGGCATGTGCTGGGTCATCAGAGTTTGGCCTCGGTGTTATGAGATTAGGCCCTCTATCAGAAACGTGAGTTTACAAGTGAAATGTAACGTGCCAATTTAATATCTAGTGAGTTAAAATAATTCACAAAACGATAAGCAGAAATGGAAGGAAAAGGAAACGAAAGAAAAATGCAGCTGAATGGAAACTTCAAAAGAATAAGAGTCTCAGAGAAAGAGTCATGGCATACGATGTTCATTCAAGTTTTGCAAGCAGTCAGCAAAACGTGCATGTGGTGAGATAGACAACGACACAAGAAAGGAGCTTTTTCATGGATTTTGGCAGCTAATAAATTGGGGGCAAAAAACCATACATTTCCACCTTAGTGGATGTTACGCCCAAAGCATATCAGCGTAAAAGAGAACATGAAAAAGCGTTGCACTACTATTTGAAAGTGAATGGAAAACAAATGTGCCAAAAGATGTTTTTAGAAACATTTGGCTTGAACAGTAATACAGTGGCTCATTGGGTGGCCGGAACCGCACATGGTGTTCTTCAAACCGAAGGCGAAAAGAGACACCCGCAGAAAAAAAACTGAAAACGAGGAAAACAGGAGTTACGTCAAGACTTTCTTGGTACTCTTCCTAACATGCCATCACATTACTGCAGGGCAAACTCAACAAAATGCTATCTGGAGCCGTTCATTCAAAACAAGAACGCATTGTACAAACTGTACCAAGTGTGATGTAATGAGAAAAACAAGAAGGATGCTTCCAAGTGATTACTGCACTGTGTTTTCGAAGAAATGAACCCGTCTTTTTGTTCAGCCAAAAAAGGATCAGTGCGACATTTGCTGCGCACATTAAACAGAAAATATATCCGAGGAAACCTACGAAGGGCACATATTAAAGAAGGATTTGGTCAGAGCTAAAAAAGCTATGGACAAAGAAACTGCACTGGTTGATGGGACAACAGTGGTGTTGACAATCGACTTGCAGGCTGTCCTGTTGATTCCTGCAATCCTGGCCAGTGCTGTGTATTACAAAACAAAGCTATGCTGCCACAATTTCACTGTACATGACATGATCTCGAAGAACGTTTATTGCTATTTTGGCATGAGTCGGAAGGTGGCTTGCAATCTACCAGCTTTGCAAGTTGCCTTGTGGACTACCTACAGAATGAATTGAACAACAATGATGTCAACACCATAATTATCTTCAGCGATGGATGTGGATACCAGAATAGAAACGTAACCATGTCAAACGCATTAACGGTTTATTGCAAAACGACAGGAAAGACACACTCACACTGAGGTGGACTCTGTGCACAGCCTACTAGAACACAGATTAAAGAAGAAACATGTGTACAACCCAGCTGGTTATGTTACCGTCATGTAAGAAGCAAGACCAAGTAATCCCTACTGTGTTAAATATCTGAATCACAGCTTCTTCAAGGACTATTCCTCTGTTACATACGGCACAAGTATCCGACCAGATAACAAAGTAGGGGATCCTCAGGTCCATGACCTTGTTGCACTGAAGTACAATCCCAATGTTCAGTACAAGGCGGCATTTGATGACGAGTGGGCCGAGCTCCCTCAGAGGGAGACGGCTGTTACAGTGTCTGCAATTCCACACCTGTATGACACTCCACTTAAGATAAGCAATCAGAAATATAAACACCTCAACAGTTCAAGAGAGTGATACCATCAAACTTCCATGGCTTTTACGACAACTTACCACACATGTAGAGAATCAGCATGCTGACCATGCCGCAGATCTGTGAACTGTGTAGCAGCGATGCAACCATACGTCCGCATGTTGAATGCTTTGTCGATGGACTTGACTTACCAGTGACATGGACGTTAAATTTATCACACGTGTTGGTAGCAGTTAGTCTGTGACAGTAAATTGGGAGGAGACATGTGAGGATCAATTTGATTGTGAAGATTTGACTCTGTTCTAAAATATGTGATGTGTTTCATATTTTAAGGTACTAAAAGGTCAATTATATTACAATGCAAAACTTTTTAATTATGGACATGTTCTGGCCAAATGCCAAAACAATAATGTATGTACACCAGATTTGACTCTGTTCTAAAATATGTGATGTGTTTCATATTTTAAGGTATTAAAAGGTCAATTATATTACAATGCAAAACTTTTTAATTATGGACATGTTCTGGCCAAATGCCAAAACAACAATGGATGTACACCAGATATGACATTTCTCTATCATGTTTTACTATTTCCCTCATAATCAAGTATAATTAATAAGAGGACGTTTTGATAATACCAATTTTTATTTCATATTTTCAAAGATATCTAAGTCCAATTATGTTGCGGTGCAAAACAGTTTGTAATTTTTTTCTTTGGCCAAATGCCTACAATAATGAACACAAACAAGATGTAATATTGCAGTATATTTTTTACTGTTTACCTCATAATCCACAGTAATATACAGGTCTTTATGTGAAATTATCTAAATTAATTAAGTCTAAATGCATTATCGTGCAAAAATAAATAAGTCCATTGTGTGGCCAAATGGCCAAAAGCAACACGTGTACACCAGACTTAACATTGCTGTATCATGTCTGACTGCTTTCCTCATAATTAAGTATATTAAGACTGTGTTTTGTCTAATACAGGTAATTTAATAAACGCAGAATCATCTTATCCTCCACTTCTGTCAAGACGTATATCATGATATATAAATACTATATTTAATAGCTGCTCTAATGTTCGAATAAAGTGGAACCCTTCACATTTTCGCACATTTTAGCCGACCGACCGGCAGGGATGATAACATTATAATAATAACTTATTTACAATTCTTCGTATAACTGAAGAAAAAACAATCTTTATAAAATACGGGATTGTTAAAATGTAACAAATAAAGTACATTTATTATTGTTTAATGCATGTTTTGGTGGCAGACGTGATATGACTCATGTGTGTTTCGCCTATGCCGTTTGAGTTTTGAGTTTTCTGCAGCATTCTTGTATAGGTGCCATCCAGTGCATTGTTTGTGTTAGCGACCACGAATCGCATCATAACATACCAGGATCGATTCAATCATCGTCCTGAAAATATTCAGTTTGGTGAGTCCGCATATGGGCGCTCTCCAAGCTTTGTCAAAGACGTGAACTACCGCCTATGCCTAGGCTTTTATACACTGGATGTCATGTTGTGAGTTTGTGTAGGACCCAAGATATTTAAAATCCTCTACTTTCGCAATTTGACTCCCATCTGATGAGTGAACGCTATCGTTAGCAGACGGGTTGATATGGATGTAGTTTGTTTTGCTAAGGTTGAGAAATAGTCCAGTAGATTTGGAATCACTTTCCACTTTATGAAGTAAAAGTTCTGCTTGTTGTATCGTGTCGGCGAACAGAGCGATGTCATCGGCATAAGGGAGGGTCTCCAATCTTGTTAAATAATCCAGGTCAGAGAGATGTTGGATGTCTGGGGCTTCTGCGTCTGGTTAGGGATAGTCCTTCTCTTCATCAGCCATAGTTACTCTGTATAACATAATATAGTTACTGTTACTATTGCTAATTGATGAACTAACAAAACACATATTTAAATAATTTTTTTATGCATCATGTTTATTGACTATGTAAATAATAGGGCTCTACTCCTTATAAATGTAGGTATTTGAATTACATGTGATTCAGTATTTTTATAATTGTACATCTTTTGATTACTCAAATGTTATTAAATGAATAGCTATGTAGGGGATACATTATACAAATTTGTTTAACTTCTTGTGTATTCCTTTCAAACAAATCAGAAATGCTTAATATGTCAACAGGCGTACCTCAAGGTTCGATTCTAGGCCCACTGTTGATTATTATATACATTAATGACTTTGCCAAGGTCAGTCAAAAATTCAATTTTATAATGTACAATAATTATAACACTCTCTCGTGTACACTACATTAATTTTCTGCGTGTGAACAAAATAGAAATGCAGAATTTTTTATCAATATTGAACTGAACAAAATTAGCGAATGGCCAAAAATAAACAAATTGTCTCTTAACATAAAAAAATTAGTATATGCTTTTCAAAACAACCAGAAAAAAGTTGCGACTTCCCTTTACTAAAAATAGAAAACACAAATACTGATAGAGTGTTTGAATTAAATTTTCTTGGAATAAGTTTTAATGAGCAACTCAACTGGAAAAGTCACATCGATAAAATGTCAAATATGTGTTCAAGGACAATTGGTATTCTAAATATGCTAAAACGGTTATTACCTCTTAATGTAACGATCATAATGTACAACACGATGATACTGCCACACTTAAACTATGGCGTAATGGCTTGGGGCTACAAATGTGATAGAACCCAGAAACTTCAAAAGAAGCCTGTCCGAATTATAAGTGTAAGCAAATATAATGCTCGCACTGAACCACAAAAGTCTTAAATTACTCAAAATAGAACACATATTAAAATTACAAACTAAAATTGTATCATAAATTCAAACATTAAAAACTTCCTGTCTACCTTCCTGTCTAACTTACCACTTGATCAGAACAACAGTATTCACAATTTTAACACACATGGACAACACAACATACACACAACCAGGACAACACAACATACACACAACCAGGACAACACAACATACACACAACCAGGACAACATAACATACACACAACCAGGACAACACAACATACACACAACAAGGACAACACAACATACACACAACCAGGACAACATAACATACACACAACCAGGACAACACAACATACACACAACCAGGACAACACAACATACACACAACCAGGACAACATAACATACACACAACCAGGGCAACACAACATACACACAACCAAGGTACATCACAACATACGCAAAACCAGGACAACACAGCATACACACAACCAAGGTACAACACAAGATACACACAACCGAGGTACAACACAAGATACACACAACCAGGACAACACAACATACACACAACCAAGGTACAACACAAGATACACACAACCGAGGTACAACACAACATACACACAACCAGGACAACACAACATACACACAACCAAGGTACAACACAACATACACACAAGCAGGACAACACAACATACACACAACCGAGGTACAACACAACATACACACAACCGAGGTACAACACAACATACACACAACCAGGACAACACAACATACACACAACCAAGGTACAACACAAGATACACACAACCGAGGTACAACACAACATACACACAACCGAGGTACAACACAACATACACACAACCAGGACAACACAACATACACACAACCAAGGTACAACACAACATACACACAAGCAGGACAACACAACATACACACAACCGAGGTACAACACAACATACACACAACCGAGGTACAACACAACATACACACAACCAGGACAACACAACATACACACAACCAAGGTACAACACAAGATACACACAACCGAGGTACAACACAACATACACACAACCAGGACAACACAACATACACACAACCGAGGTACAACACAACATACACACAACCAGGACAACACAACATACACACAACCGAGGTACAACACAACATACACACAACCGAGGTACAACACAACATACACACAACCAGGACAACACAACATACACACAACCGAGGTACAACACAACATACACACAACCAGGACAACACAACATACACACAACCAAGGTACAACACAACATACACACAACCAGGACAACACAACATACACACAAAAAACTCGGCAATATTTAGGAAACAACATTATTGCCAACAAAAGGCCAGTCACACAATAGGAAAAGAGTATACTAACGTGTCCTCGCTCATGTTCCATACGATCCCAACGTCCTTTCTGGTATGTTAGTGTCACTCCTGTGGCAGCCCTCATTTTGTCCTGTTTTCCTCTTCATCGTTGCAGATACCAATACCGACCCCTGCCTCCGATAACCACTTTACACTCCCGTCAACACCGACCCCTGCCTCCGTTGACCACTTTACACTCCCGTCAACACCGACCCCTGCCTCCGTTGACCACTTTACACTCCCGTCAACACCGACCCCTGCCTCCGTTGACCACTTTACAATCCCGTCAACACCGACCCCTGCCTCCGTTGACCACTTTACATTCCCGTCAACAATGTCACGTCATACGCAGAACTCAATGCTTGGGATACATTTGGTTCGCCTTTGTTTCGGGCTTAATAATTAGTAGATAAAATATAGATAAAAACTGGTGATAAAGGGGAAATTAATAATTAATATGGTGCACTGTACCATTCACTGCATATTGTTTTTATGTGGTCTAAAAATACATAAGCAAAGCGCAAACTTTTTTAACATACTGCCTACCTAAAGAAATCATCGTATCTATGATAATAAAAAAATCACCATAGCTAAGACAAAAAAGCTTGGGTAAATCCCTTCAAGGTAGATCGACAGACGGGGCAAATAGTGCGAGATCTGGCACAGTTTGTGCAGCAGGCAAGATGGCCGCACGGAAGGAAAACAGTGTTTTTGTCGGCAGTCTTGCACACCGTACATTTCATAGATGATGATGCACCTAGCAACAAACGCAAATTACACACAACAAGTTAAGATGAGGAGGTGTTTGGGATAACCTCCCACCATTTTTGAGAATCCATCTCCTACCACCCACCAATCCCACCACCAACCAATGCCACCTCCCCCACCACACACCAATCCCACCACCCACCAATCCCACCACCCACCAATCCCACCACACACCAATCCCACCACCCACCAATCCCACAGCTCACCAGTCCCACTTCCCACCACTCCCATCTTCCACCAATCCCATCTCCCACCAATCTCATCTCCTACCAATATGTTTAATGTCTACAAAAAGGACAACGTAAAGACTATATGCAATGCGTTCTTCAACTTGAATGTAATATTATTTAATGGCGATAGGTCATCGCCGCGAAATAAGGCAAAGACATTGTGAGAGTGATATATTTTTAACGCCCAGAAAGCAGATGCACGCTTATGCCACCAAAAGTGGCAAACTATACACATGCATATTATGCATTATGAATAAAAACAAACGTACCAGTATCGGGGACAGATTCTTCGGCAGCTGCATTTGCTGCATTCGCTGCATTCGGCTGCAACAGTATGACAACAGTGATACATTCAGTCATATTAAATCATTTCGATATATGGCTCCTGCAATTACTCTATAACTACTAAAATAAACACAATACGCTACAGAATCCCAAAAGCATAATGCCTTGTGCCCTTGAACAATACAGATCCATCATATTGACATAATATTATGGTATTATTTTAACGTTGCATTTCCTTCTACATCGTTCGTTGACCAATTTAAAGATACAGAGTCTGTTATTTCTTTACAAATAATGACCTTGTAGTTCAGAACATTCGGGAACAGTTCTCGACAATTTCCAACACAAGTCGAGTATGTGGACATAGTGTACTGGGTCAGGTGATCACGGGATCACGTGACCAGCATAGCATTAACACCCATAAAATTACGTTATCTCTGCACGGAAACGTAAACACAATATTCGTTCCAAAACATTAAAATTAAACATACAACCGCTAACAAACTTTTAGTTCTTCAAAACACATCTCAACGGTCAATATGTTATAATTTGGATCCAGAGGATTTAGCGCAATTTTGTATTGTACTGTGTTAATTACGTCATGTTTGAAGAAAGGCTCTACTACTATACTGTAATTGTGTCACGTGCCCACCTCATTAATTGGGCCAGTTAGTCTCACAAAGCCACAGTGTGGGTACAAACGACGATGCTTCATCATGGGATCCTCGCCGGATTGCCATCCGACTAGGTGACCGTCACAGAAGAAGCAGCACACTTCATCAGACTCGCCTGGTGGAACATATAAGACGATTACACCACAGTTAAAGTAGAGCGCCTTGGAGAACATACTCTTATGAATCACAGTTACTGTAGAAAACACTCACAAAAACATTCTCACATCAAGGACAAACTAACAAGCCGATGTAGTGATATTATTATATATGGTCGCATGTCGCTGGCACTTTACAATTTATAATATTATTCCTTGTTTCCTCTCTGGTACAAAATCTGTTACATTTTGGATAGTGAATCTATACCGCAACATATATTATGGAATATAAGATTAAAACGCGCAGTGCTGGAAAGCACATGTCATAGTTAATACATTGCTTATTCTTTGTATCCATATTCTCTACATAACAATATCGTGTCGGATAAAAACATGTGCGTGCGTGCGTGCGTGCGTGCGTGCGTGCGTGCGTGCGTACGTGCGTGCGTGCAGCACATCAAAACGGCACGACCATCTAATTGCAACTAATTAATCTAGACTGGAAAGTATCACTATTTAAAAACCTCTCGAGGAATTTATAAACAAATACTGCAACAATGCCAGCCATTGTGTTCTCATTACCTGTGTAATAGAATCCAGCATGCGCAAGTCTGTCCGGAGACACAGGATTGTCTTGCGGCCACCTGTCGAAGGAGGCCAGTCGCGTTGCCTCCAAGACCAAGGATGGGTGTTTGGGACGAGCTGTTTGTATGCCGAGTTCTCTGTCACGGTCACCGTTTGGTGTATAACGGGTAACGTTCTGAAATATAGTCATTATTTCAATACGTGCAGCATATAGTTTAACAAGATTTACCAACACTGCAATCCAAAGCAAACTACCCAACCAGTGGACAAGGACGACATTGACTTATCGAGAGTTCAACAATTCTTCTTGTATATGTAACCCGCCCTTCTGATATATACTGTATTTGCAAATTGTGTTTCTAAACAGGTGTAATTAGCTATTTTTTATTTATGCTACATTCCTCCTAATCAACTCAATGATGTTATTACTTTTGAAACAGGAAACCCACACGGCTCTGAAACCTTCAAGTAGCATTAATTGGTAGTCCTTGGTAGTCCTTTTTATTTTATGGCTGTATCAAGAACAGTATTTCTCATCTTATATTTTACGTCCATGTTCTGCGTGAGTAAACATGTTACACGTGTTAGATGTGAAACATCTACTCACCAATATCTGTTCCGCTGTCGGCTCCTCACCAGTTGCTACATTCCCTGCAGTCCGGGGATCACGAAGGAAGGGGCACCTCGGGAAAAGACGGCGATGTTTTGTCATTGGCTCCTCAGATGGCTCCCAGTTGCGAAGGATGCCGTAGCAGAACGCACACTTGACACGGTCAGCCCGGCAGATGTAGAACAGTCCTGCTTGGGCTAGGGCTTCAGGCTCAATGTTGGTGTCTCTTGGCCAGTTGGCGTAAGTGACCAAACGACGTCTTTCATATCTCATGTCGTCCAGCACAGAGGGGTCGTTATTGGTTATTCTCTCTATCATGCGTCTGTGACCGTCACTGTCGTTATTTACCAATACAGAATCTGAAAGTGAGAGACTGTTGATTTCCAGCATGTCTGTAGGATTTACTTGATCTCCGTAAGATATGATAGGATTAAGCACTGGAACTGACGATACTGGCGGGACACTGCGGTGATGCATAGGCCAATCATTTCCAACATAAGTCGCAGGCGAAGTGTAGTTGCCCTGCCTTCTGTTATGGCTACGTCTTTGCGAGCGACTCATATTAACACTGGTACACTGGTACGGGTACGTGGTACATGTGGTGACGCTGCAGTACTGGCCTCCGTCGGTGATGCAGTGGCCCCCGTTAAAACGGGTTGCACTACCACTGCGTTATCCCTGACTTCAGCTTGTGATTCAACTTCATCGATGGACATCCGTTCTGTTGCTGTGTCTTCCTCCATTGGGGTAGACTGATGTGTGACAACGCACTGACACTCTGGAGAGAGTTGTCTGTGAAGAACCATTGGATAGTTGCCAGCCTCAAAGACGTTCACACACAGTCCACAACTGTAACATGTCACGGTGTCCCCTTCTCCAGAGTAATAAAATCCTGCCTTTGACACAATAGATGCACACACTATTGGTTTTGCAGAATCTGGCAAATTTTTGAATGTGGCCAATCGCATCAGAT
The DNA here is from genome assembly GCA_033239005.1 of Lamellibrachia satsuma. Taxonomy (NCBI): domain Eukaryota; kingdom Metazoa; phylum Annelida; class Polychaeta; order Sabellida; family Siboglinidae; genus Lamellibrachia; species Lamellibrachia satsuma. The sequence continues at coordinate 7,848,594 of BSQZ01000021.1, read as the reverse complement.
GATATTCCATCTCTGTGTTATGGTTGACAGGGTCAACACCCGGCATTGTTCAACTACTCCGTATAAATGATCCTTCCAACAGTCAGACTGACGTCTTGACACCTCACTTTAAGTATGTCTATATTATTACTTCAGTTAATCGAATGTCGTCTCTGCAGCAGCCACGACATGCGCAGCATCAACACTCTAAGACCTGTACTGCGAATGCTGGTCGGAATCTGAATATGCAGAAATATGTCATAAAACAATGCAATAATGTCCACATATATAAGATATGATACATTGCGTAGAGCTTTATACATAAAACCTTTCCAACAGCGTACCACAATGATAAGTACAATTTGATAATTTATGAGGCTGCATCTGCCCATAAAGATCATCTGCCCATAAAGATCATACACAAAAAGTGGTAAAATCAGTAAAGCCAATCATTCTTCTGTCGTTAATGTGTTCGCTTGTGATTGTACGTTACTATTTAAGAGCTGTCTGTTGTATATTGAAGCGAATGCTGGCATAAATGACTGATAGAAGCGAGATGTTCTGGACAAGTCACAAACTGGCAAGTCAAGTCAAGTTTCAAGTCAATGACCTCCAAGTTCATGTCAAGTCTCGAGTCATCTATTTGAATTCCAAGTCAAGTCGCAAGTCACGAAAATGCGCGACTAGGGTCCTACACGAGCAGCTCCTGTGGATCAACAAGTCTGAACCTTTGATAAGCAATTTATAGCTTTATACTGGCAGCAAGTTCGACCAACAGTCAGAAACATCCAACCAGTTATACCGTGTGTATAATATACGTTATCATAGCTAGGTCTAAATAAAAGGAGACGGAGAAAAATTGCGCAACACAGTAATAAACCAGAAACAGAAGCGAAGTGTTACTTAGTTCAGGGGTGAATTTAGGCTTATTGGCGCGGGGGGGTCAGTCGTAGTCATATATCGCACTATATATCGTATAGCGGGGGACGGGACGACACATGCGTCGTTCTACTTACAGAAGGGTTATTATTAGCCGGCTGCTAATACTTCAGTCTTTACATTGCCACTAGTTCCGATGTAGGCCTATATACATTGTCCTTTACCGTAATATTTGCCACGGACATAGGAGGGGTCTAAGACCCACCCCCCTCCATGGCCTGTGGGGGACCTTGAGACACCTACGACCCCATGGATCCGCTGCTGTAGTTACTATGAAACAATAACAAAATTGCAAATAAATAATTTAAACGTGAAATTTGAAATTCGATTGGAATTGAGTATATTTTCTGAACCCAGCGACGCTAATCAAGTCGTACCATTTGTGGCCACTGAATCGTATCGAGTTCATGGGGCATCGACTTAAATTACGTTACTATGCACTGAAATTGTTTAGAACGAAATTAACTAAATAATTACACTGATCATTATATAACATAATATACTAATTACAGGTAGACCGTAGTACAGAGCAATAACCAAAGTTTGGACCAGAGTTGAAAAAAAATCATGATTTGTTTTTTAAATCGGATTTTTAAAATTTAAATCGGATTTTTTTTATTTATTTGATTTTTTAAAATCTAGCATGCACAATGTCATAACATATTTGACTATCAGACTGCCTGGTGTCAATACAGCTACACAAGTGTGCGCACTTTGTGTTTTTGTATTAAAAAACACACAAAACTTTGTTGATCTCGATGCTTGTAAACAATTATTTGTGTTAAATTCATATAAATCAGCGATTAAAAAAATCGGAAGTAAAAAAAATCATAAATCAATTATTTTTTTGGAGTGATTTAAATCAATGATTTAAATCAAATTATTTAAATCAAACAACCCTGGTTTGGACTCAGTCGTATCGAATAACTTGAGAGCGCCGACTGTATGTCTGATGGTAAGTCCAGACGATAAATGTATTGCTTTGTATATACTTTGTGTATTTACAATTATTTCGGTACAAACGGCCATGCGCTCACCACTATAAATGTGTGTCAGCGTCCGGCAATCCAAATACATATATTCATGGATTGCCACGTTAACAACCTACTAACTACTGTCTTTGTTGACATAAAAATTAAACCAGGCACATTAGTTATTGTTGTGTATGTGACAGTTGTTTGACAAAGACTCTAACCGATTTCTGTGGGATGGACTTTCGTGTTGTTGTCTGTCTGTTCGTCTCGACTTACATAAAATAAAGTGTTGACTTCACCAAATGACAAATGCTATCTAGTAATACTACTACATAACAACTAGTTATTCAATATATAACAACTGGCGACGAGAATGGCGAACATTGGCCGAATTGAGCCGTACGACGGTAGTAGTGACCTGGAAGCATATTTGGAGCGGCTCGAAATGTACTTGGTCGCGAACGATGTTGCGGCGGTGGGAATCGCCGGCGCCGACGAAGTTGTGCAGTTGGCCGCAGAGAAAAAGAAGGTAGCCACTCTACTGACTCTGGTAGGCCCCGAAACGTACCTACTTCTGAAAAGCCTAGTCAGTCCGCAAAGACCGATAAATCTGTCGTTCGATGAGATAACTGCGAGACTTAAAAGTCACCTGACGCCACGTCGTCTTATAGTGGCTGAGAGGTTCAAATTTCATCAACGAACCCAGAAAGACGGTGAGGCCATTGCTACATTTGCTGCAAAACTCCGGAGACTAGCATCCACTTGCAATTTCGGAGAATTTCTGAGTGAGGCATTGCGAGATCAACTAGTGTGCGGAATAAGAAGTAGCAGCACTCAACGCAAACTACTGAGCGAAGAGAGGTCGTTCGAACAAGCAATGCAGATGGCACTGGCGGACGAAGTGGCGGACAGCGAGGCTAAGCAGATAGCCCCTAAACACGACTCCACTAGCAATACAGTGCCGGTGGACGTGGTGCACAAGTATCAAAGTAGGGTGGAAAAGAAGTTCCCGGAGCACCAACGTAACGACAATGCCGTCAATGCGACTCGCAAACGGTGTTACCGTTGCAACGGAAACCACACACAGCAACAGTGCAGGTTCAAGGACGCAACGTGTCACTTTTGTCAGAAGAGAGGACATATCGCGGAGGCGTGCCGCAAGAAAAACGGCGAAACTCATCTCGTGAGCACTACACACGAGACTGACGAGAGAGACGAGTACAGCGACTACAGCCTGTACCACGTCACCAGTGGGCCGACGTCACATCAACCTATCGAAGTAGGCGTACAGATGGACGGTAAATCGGTAAAAATGCTGGTGGACACGGGAGCGGGGGTCTCCATCATCAATGAGACGACATATCGCGAGTTATGGTCGCACCCGCCTAAGCTACAATCGACTGATGTGAACTTGACCAGTTATACCGGTCAGTCGGTTCCGGTGCTGGGACAGATCGATGTCGTCACACAGTACAAGCAACAGTCGGCACACGTTCCGATCATTGTCGTGTCGGGTACACGAAAAAACCTTCTGGGAAGAAACTTACTGTCGCAGTTGAAGCTCGACTGGGGTGAAATCATGCACGTCTGCAAACGTGACCCGGTGCAGTCCGGACTTTTGGCGGAAGTGCCAGGCGTGTTCTCTGAGGGGCTGGGGAAACTGAAGGACGTGCAGGTGAAGATCCATGTTAAAAACGGCGCTATACCACGATTCTTCAAGGCCAGACCCATTCCTTACGCACTGAAGGAGAAAGTTGAAAACGAACTCGACCGACTTCAGCATGAAGGGATAATCGAGCCGGTCCAGTTTTCGGAATGGGCGGAACCGATCGTTCCAGTCTGCAAAGCGAACGGGCAGATAAGGATTTGCGGAGACTACAAGGTGACGATCAACAGAAGTGTAGTGGAGGACAAATATCCGCTACCCAGGGTGAACGATCTTTACGCCAGCCTGGCCGGAGGCGAGACATTCAGTAAACTCGACTTGAGGCATGCCTACCTTCAACTGCCATTGGATGAAGGGTCCCGCGAGTACGTCACCATCAACACCCACAAAGGACTCTTTCGATACACCCGCTTGCCGTACGGTATTTCGGTGGCACCATCCATATTCCAGAGAGCTCTTGAGTGTGTGCTTGCTGACATACCACGAGTGTGCATATTCTTGGACGACATTCTCGTTACCGGGAAAACTCGAGAGGAACACGTGGCGAACCTTCGCTGGGTCCTGAGACGGTTGGACGAGGCAGGACTGAAATTGAACAATGATAAGTGCGAGTTCTTCAATCAGTCAGTCGTGTACCTACCTGGGGCACAAGATCGATCGCGATGGCCTACATCCAACAGACGACAAGGTCAGGGCCATTCGTGATGCACCTAGCCCAACTAACGTGAAGGAATTGCGTTCGTGGCTCGGTCTGCTCAACTACTACGGGCGGTTCCTGCGCAACCTGTCAACAACGCTAGCCCCACTGCACGTCCTACTCAGAAAAGAGACAAAGTGGTGCTGGGGGAACGAGCAAGCTAGTGCGTTTGAGGCAGCAAAGCAGCTGCTGCAGTCAGATTCGCTACTTGTACACTTCGACCCCGACAAGCCGCTCCTTCTCGCTTGCGACGCGTCACCGTACGGGGTGGGCGCGGTCTTGTCGCATCAGATGGAGGACGGTTCGGAGCGGCCGATCGCGTTCGCATCGAGGAGCTTATCACCCGCAGAAATCAACTACTCGCAACTAGACAAGGAAGGACTGAGTTTGGTTTTCGGAGTGACAAAGTTCCACCAATACCTCTATGGTATGAAGTTTGTGCTCATCACCGATCACCGACCGCTGATAGGGTTGTTCAACGAGCAACGACCGATACCTCCTCAAGCGTCGGGTCGACTTCAGCGTTGGGCCCTGACGTTGGCCGGCTACGCCTACATCATTCGTCATCGCAGTGGTGACGCGCACGGCAACTGTGATGCGCTTTCGAGACTACCTCTGCATACGCCACACTCCGCTAAGACGCCTGCGCCAGTAGAGTATGTTCAGCTCATCGAGAATTTGAACGACTCGCCGGTCACGTCCACTCACATAAGCACTTGGACTCAACGCGATCCAGTGCTATCTCGGGTGCACCGCTATCTGCTCACAGGGTGGCCAGAGAGTGACATCACAACAACGCAATACCACAAGGTGCGTGACGAACTGAGCATCCACGATGGCTGCGTGATGCGGGGCGCACGTATCATAGTGCCCGAGCCTGGACGCGCGACGATGCTGAAACTACTACACAGTAGCCACAGCGGTGTGGTGAAAATGAAGGCGCTGGCGCGCTCGTACATTTGGTGGCCAGGCATTGACCTCCAGATGTATTCAATATATAACAGTTATAATTATATCCAATTCATAATGGGGGAATTCTGTAGACAGCAGCACAGGAACCTAAAATGACTACCGCTGCGTCATGCAGCGCCGCATGGTGAACTCTAACGGAACTATTATTGTCTTAAACTGTGTAACCGTTCACCACACAACTTTGTAGAAAGCAATAAATTAAATATGGCACCATGGAGTTGTTTAAAAAACATAAAGATTTAACATAGCGTAAAGTAACCTAAACTTTATAAACATATCTTGATGGTTATTATTATATGTCCTACACATGCACTGTGTGATAATATTGTTACATCAATGGTTTTTTAATGTGGAAAATTTAAGTAGGTAACTGTCGACAATTGTGAATGGCCCTTTGCATGCATATAGCCACACATCGAATTTTCCGCGTCCGGAGGGGGGCACATGCCTATGGCGAGTAGATTGTTTACTATTTGTGTTACGTAGATCATTTAGTATATTTGTTAATTAATTATATACAATTGTATCATTATTGCTCATTGAAAGTAGACATTTTGGTAAGTGTAAAGATTTCTGGTCGAAATCTGATTTTTTGCCCGCCCCCTCCCCTCCGGAAAACAGCCAGCGGACGTCCCCGTATATACTATATGAAGGATGACCAGTAGGTTTGGCAAATGTAGCTCGCTTCAATGTTTCGAAGCACAAATGCACAGAATAATAATTATTATTATTAGGGTTGGCACGGTTCTGCTGCTTGGTGGAAAATATTTTCTTTTTACAGCGGTAAAAACCCTATTCTCAATTTGTATCGCTACCTAGTTTTGTTTTTCTCACCTGTTCATCTCGACCCGAACAAGTATTTTAGTGGTCATTTTATCCGGAAGTCTGTCCAAATGTTTACAGAAAATAGTTCCGCGTAACCACTGAAATAATTCAGTGGCAGTGGTAAAAAAAGTGATAGAAACTAAAGGCCAACTAATCTGAAAAGGGAATTGTTTTTAAAAGGCGCATTTCTAAGGGAAAATTACTGGGACAGTGTTCCAAAAGTGGGCGTACGCTTAATTTACTTATTCCTTAAATAGTCTAAGATTACAAATACAATTGGGTAAGTATGTGTGCACGTGAAGGTTCCATTTATTTGTGGGTCATTATGTTATATATATATATGGTTTATCAAAAACACACATTTCCACAGATAGCAATACACATGTCAACAATTATTAGGCCTTACAATTTGCATCTACTGTTTTTCCCTTTAAATGTCACTGAATTTGTGATATGGTGCATTGTGGAGAAAACTAAAGCTGCAACAATGGATTATAAATGTTTGCACATCACGTTGTTCTCGTGTCCGTCATTTGTTATTCTTCGCAAGTTGCAACACTCAGACGACCTATAGCGGAAGTAGCGGACACTGAGGCAGACCTTCAAGAACGGTTGGTGCATGAGATCTTTGGCAGACATGGACTGAGAGTAAGTCTGGAGAAGACGGAGATGCTTTGGCTTTGCATACTTGTGTGGAGCGGTTTGCGGAGCCAGCGGCAGTGGAAATTCGCAGGAGAATACAAGCGGTGATGGGAGATAACATTATATATCGGAAGGAAAGAAAGCCAAAAAGAAAGGTGCTTAGCTCATGCGTAAAACCAGCCTACCTATGCGGTATAGAGACCATAGCGATCACAGCCTACCTATGCGGTATAGAGACCATAGCGATCACAGCCTACCTATGCGGTATAGAGACCATAGCGATCACAGCCTACCTATGCGGTATAGAGACCATAGCGATCACAGAAAATACAACAACAGAAAGTCCGAGTTTGTGAAATTAACTGGGTGAGAAGAATTGCCGGAATGAAAAAAGTAAACAAGTGAAGAATGGAGGAGCTGAGGGAGGAGGCTGGTGTGAGAGAGAGAGTTTCAGGAGGAAGCCGGTGAGGAGCCGGTTACAGTGGGCTGGGAAGGTTGGCGAAGAGAGCGCTCTGAGCGGAGGGCAGAAGAAGAAGACCGAGACTGAAATGGGGGGACTGCGGGAAGATAGACTTGGTGGGGAGGGGGTGAAGACGGCAGGGGAGCGGGACTAGTGACGGAGTAGAAGAAAAAACAAAAATCGATGACCGGTATCGGTGCCAGCCCCACCTCGGACTTCACGGATAAAGAGGAGAGCAACAAAAAGTAATCCAAAGTTTGCTAACAGTAAAGAAATGCTTAGTTTTGTATGTTTTTGTTATGATTCTAGCTAAGCAACTCCTCCGTGTGATCTTTTGTGTGCGTGTGCGTGTGCGTGTATGCGTGCGAGCGTGCGTGCGTGTGTGCCATGGTCCGCCCTATTCACTCCAGCGGAAAGGGCGGGCTAAAGTGCGTGCGGGCAGGCCGTCATTCTAATCACAATGTCCAATTTAAGTAAAAAGTGGTTATTATGACACCTGCCTGGAAAAAAGTGTCGTAAGACATCACAAATATTAATTATACTTGGATGTCGTAATAAACATCATGGGCCATCGCTTATCCATACGACAAAAAAACCCATAAAAGCGGTGTTAATAATATTTTAGATCTATAATACTGCAACATGTTTGCTTCCAAGATATCATAATTGTGTATACCTAAAATGTAAACAACACTTAATTCTAATTAATACACCAAAAACTGTATATCAAAAATATAATTAAAATATAAAAAATTAGTTGTAATTTACAGATTGTATTGCATAGTTGGCCCTTCTGGTAGCTGGCCCTGGGCATGGCCTGCCTTGAGTGCTATGGGGCTTTTGTCCGGTGCTAGTGGTGGGAATTATCAAATCATATTTTATAATTATATGTTATACTTATTAGGTGGCAAGGAATCATTAACCGCGGTATTTCGTAGATTCCTGTATTTCCCTGAAATGTGTACATACGTGTGATGTTTTACATTATGTCTTTTCATGACTATAGTTTTTACGTTTTTCATTTTTAACATAACTTTTATACTGCTGCCTTTTAGGGTTAAGACCACAGTTGACCTTCCTGTTTATTGTTTTACACGAATGTAGAGCGTATTAAATTGTGATATGTGAATTTAAACAATTCATATGATGTGACATAAGTGCAATTAAGCAGGCATATTCACAGGTTTATTTGTAGAAGCTACTGGTTGTGAAATACTGCATTTTGTTGAAAGTTTACAGGCGGAGGTATTTATGGGAATTGTTCTATGGGCCACATGGGCGCATGAATACATGGCTATTTTTGTAAAAAAAATTGGTGGGCATCGCACATCGGGGCGTTTTAAAAGAGCTGGAGGTATGTGATTTTGACAAAACTTTGTCAACATGTTAATGAGATGATGGCAGTGGCTGTGAAACATTTTCTGAATTTTTGATGCTCACGTTTTCTTATAATCAGACAAAACGTTAACATGGCCACCAATGCAATTCTCTACTGTGGTCTGCCCCTTTAATCACTGGAAAAGTGATCGCTCCGCACGTTATTCCCCATGTATAGTTTATTCCTCGATACTCGATATATATATATATATATATATATATATATATATATATATATATATATATATATATATATATATTAAACCTCTAACAAACTTTCGTGCTCATTTTCTCTCCTTGTGCACACTTAAACATTTCATTATGGCTACAAAATATCCTTGTAGCATATGCATTTAAAATGTAAAATTAAATGCTATTTTTGTTACCAATGTCAACTTTGGGTACATCGCAAGTGTGCAAACCTTACAAATTAACAGTTTACTTTTTTCTAGTGCTAGTGAAGACTGATTCTACAATAATTGTGTTCACGAAATGTTCCCCTTCAGTGATTTAACTGATCAAGAACTAAATTTTAATTTATCAGGTGTTGATGATGATATAATTGACTTGTATGAACAATATGCACACCTTAACTATGTACCATTTACTTACTCAGAGAAAAATTAGCATTATATTAATGATGGCATAGACCCAGACAACAATTTATATAACCGAGTCAATGCTGTTAATGTCGGAAGTATGTCTGCTAACTTTAACAAACTAAAAGCATGTGTTTCTTTGTCAGACTGTACGTTTGATGTCATTGCAATTTCAGAAACCTGGATGAATGAAAATGATGTTCAAATTGTTTTTACACTTCTAGAAACCAACGGATTGGAGGTCGAGTTGCATTGTATATATTAATAACTCTCTAAAGCACAAACCCCTAACTACTACTATATCAAAGTGTATAGACAACTTTGCAGAAATTACTACTAGTAATGGCAAAAACATAGTAGTTGCATCTGTATATCAGGCACCAAATACTGATCTAGCGTTATTAAATGAACATATAGATCATATGTTTAATAACTGCAATGGTAAAATAGTACACTTGTGTGGAGATTTAAATTTAGACCTCCTGCAATACGAAAATCATGCTGCTACAAACAATTTCATTGATCACTTATATAGTTATGGTTTACACCCTTTAATAACAAGGCCTACAAGGATAACAAGGCCTACAAGGATAACAAGGCCTACAAGGATAACACATTTATAACAGAACTCCATAAGTCCACAGTTAGTGGTTTACTCATAAATGATCTAAGTGACCACTTACTTGTTTTCAAAATTTGTGATTATGTTGATAACTTTCATCAGGCTGTAAACCAGTCTTTTAAAACAAGGTCAATCGACAGAGAACAATTACAGGCATTTATCAATATATTAACAATTATGACATAGGATAAAATATCGAAAAACAGTGATGTTAATTCAAGTTATAAGAAGTTTTTCGAAATGGTCAAAAATATTTACGAGGTTAGTTTTCCTGTCAGAACTATTTCTCGAAAGGACAAAAAGCGAGACAAACCATGGATGACTTCAGTATTAAAAAATGCATGTAAAAAAAGAATATACTGTACAAACATTTCCTAAAAACAAGAAGCGATGTTGCTGAAGGTAGATATAAAACACATAAGAATAAACTCACATCTACCTAGAGACACTGTGAGGAGTATTACTCTAACCTGTTAGAAGAAAGTAAACAAAATATTAAGGAAACATGGAAAATCATTAACAAATTATTCTGTTAACTTAACATAGGGCCAACATTAGCTAAAAGTATACCAAAATGTAATAAAAATGTTAAGTCTTTCTTTGGTGACAGAGTGGAAGAAACATTATTTTTGAATCCAGCAACTGATAATGAAATATTACCTATTATGCATAAATGTAAAAGTAAAGCATCTAAAGGTTATGATGGCACTGATATGCGTTTAGTAAAAAAAATCATTCCTCATATATTAGCTCCATTAATAATAATGATATATGTAACTCTTCATTAGAACAAGGTGTGGGGGAACGACCAAATTGTCTCCAATTATAGGCCTATATCTCTACTACCTAATTTTTCTAAGATTCTAGAAAACATATTCAACCACAGGATAATGAATTTTCTAAATGCAAAAAACAAGTATTGTATTTCCATCAGTATGGTCTGCCCACTTTTGTGGCAATTATGGAATTAGTGGAAGAAATTTGAAATGCAATGGATAAGGGAAAGCTTATCATTGGTGTTTTTATTGATTTAAAGAAAGCTTTCGACACTGTGGATCACAGAATTCTTGTTGATAAACTTGATCATTATGGTGTTAGGGGTGTAGCCAAACAATGGCTCAGTAGTTTTTTAGGTAACAGGAAACAGTATGTATGTTTCAATGGTATGAATTCAAGTTATTCTACTGTTACTTGTGGTGTACCACAAGGGTCAATTCTAGGGCCAACTCTTTTTATTATGTATGTTAATGACTTATGTAATGTTTCTTCACACTTTAAAGTCCATACTGTTTGCTGATGCCACCAGTTTTTTTTATTGAAGGAAGTGATTTGTTGGAAATGTGTACAAATGTGTCAAATGAAATGAACAAACTATATACATGGTTTAAAGTAAACAAGCTCTCACTTAATTTATCAAAAACAAATGTCATGGTGTTTGGACACACAAATGCTCCATGTGAATATGATATCTCCATGGACAATATTAAAATTGAACAAGTAAATTGTATTAAGTTCCTTGGTATATAGGGGCCTATATTGATTGTAAACTCACATGTGAATACTATACATACTAAAATGGCAAAGAATCTTTCAGTAATGCATCATGTTAAATGGCTGTTGAACGGGACTGCTCTGTTCACTTGTACAACCTTATATCGGCTATTGTGAAATATGGGGGAACACTTACAAAAATAGAATTTAGCCATTGTATAGATCTTACAGAAATGTGCAATGAAAATGTGTGGTCAATTGGAATACAGAGCTCACTCTAAGCCAGCTTTCTTTAAATTTAATGCCCTTACTATTTTTGACCTGATTTATTTTAAATCCATGGTCATAATGTACAAAATATATAATAAATTAATGCCAAATAATATTCTTTCTTGTTTTAAAATGGTACATACCACTCATGCTCACAATACATGCCAAGAAAATAACTTTGAAACTACAAGTATTACAAAACAACATTGAAATCTATGTGTATCAGTGTGAAAGGTGCAAGTATGTGGAATTGTTTAAATGAGAATATTAAACATTGCACTAATGTCTTTGCCTTTAAGAAAAGGTACAGATCATTGGTCTTCACCACTACGTATTTTTGTGTGTGACTACTTTCTAATCTTAAGGTAGCAGGATCCCTTTTGAACTACTTTTAAAACCATATAATATTGTCATTAACTTGATGTACCATAAAATAGCACATGGTTTAAATTTGGTTATTTTTTTGGAATAAATTATGCTAATTAGCTGACAATATGGCTGCCGCGACAGTCGAAAGGGGCTCAATTTTCAAACATGATAAAACTTTAACTATACACAGCAGGGATATGAAATTAACAACAGTCAAGGATAACACGTAAAGGCATATTCTGAGGGAAATAGATATTACAAAAAAGAAATTTTAATATTTTTACAACATTTATACAATTTTTTCTTATATTCTTGCGCCTAATTAAATATTCGTGCTTAATAAAAAATCACATTCCACCATTTAAACACAAAATCGTTCCATCATTCCTTAGCCAATTATATAAAGAAACAATGCTGAAAAAATCAGAGCAATATCTTTAATGGTGTTGGAGATAACATGTTTGAAGGTGGAACACATTCACAAAAAAATGATAGTTGAGTAAAATGCGTTTAAAGTTTTGCACTGCATTCTTACGGCGCTATATGTAAACCTACAGAAACAGTGAGTTGTTTTATACACTCCATATCATGCACGAGCCCCACTCTCATAGGTATTTCCTCCTGTTCTTTTTTATCTTGGAAACCCTTTCTTTTGGCTCGCAGCACCTTGCGACGCTTTTTTGCGGACTCGGACGATTTGTGTTTCATGCCGTACAGACGCATGGTGTCCGCTCCTACAGCATGTGCAGTTGTAAATGCCCCTGGCTGCAGCCCCAAGTACTGAAATAAGCTTAGGATAGATGCATTGACATCATTAAACTGTCCAATTGCACTATAGACAGCCTCCTCTACAGTCTGGTGTCCAACAAACACTTCCTTGCTGCAACGATCACAAATGAGCTTGTTTAAACACTCATTGTTGTTTTGTGTTCGTCCATGAAGGCACTTTGAAAGCAGTGTTGCATCTATTAGCTGAACTATTGCTTCGGAAAGTCCATGTTTATGTTTAAAGTTATCAGGATCAAGTGAATATTTGAACCACGCATCATCGGCCACATGATACAGACTGGCGAGGACTGCCTGCTGCATGCTCAACAAATCACCACTGTTCTGTCTAACAGCAAACCCAAAGTTTATACTTGTTTAGCAATAATTAAGCTACAACTATAGTGCATTTTTAAAAAATATGTACAAATTAAAAAAAAATCACATTTTTAATGGGATCCTGCTACCTTAATCGTGTGTCAAATTTATTTAGATTATTGATATTTATTTTATTTGTCAAATTATCTATACATTCATCAGCTTAATACTGCTGTCATATAAATCTTTACTGCATTAACTGTGTTGTATGTTTGTATATGTATATGTATATGTATATGTATATGTATATATATATATATATATATATATATATATATATATATATATATATATATATATATCTCGATCGACAGGCGGGTGCTCTAACCATTAAACCACCGCTCCCCATCTACTAACTGCGGGTTCTACTCACTCGTTCTCTTTCAGCATTTGATTCCGAGTACGAGTCGACGTAACTGTAACACTTCCTTGGTTTCATACACAACAATGGTTATTTCACGGTTATAACGACGGTTATTTTAATTTGTCAACACAGTAACTCGCCCTCTTGCGATTAATACACGAGTTAGTACTATGGAACGCCAAAGCAAAGTTATACATACATAGAATCATAATGATCTCGGCCTATCGAGATCTGGGCCCTAGTGAAGTCGGCCTGTTTTGGTGATCTCGGCCTGCTCGATGGTGATCTCGGCCTCGTGTTGCAATACACAAATAAGAGTCAACTCTATGCAATGTTGCGATAGACGTATGGACGTTATATCACAAATGACTTACAACTTTCTTAAAAAGGCCTCGTGTTACGAGCTCGCTGACAAAATAAGGTCAATATCATGGGGTAATTATTAGAAATCACATCGTCAGTTACATGAAAGTCAATAGTCTGTTCAGTCAAAAACAATATGGTTTATCTCTGGCAGATCAACAGTTCTCTAACTAATTAAAATAGATGAATGGACCTCAGAAATGGATAAAGGTAATTACACAGATGTTATTTATATGGATTTTCAAAAGGCTTTTGATACCGTGCCACATACGAGACTAATAAGTAAATTAAAACGTTTTAACATTAGGAATGATTTAATTAACTGGATTGGGGCATTCATCACAAATAGACGACAAAAGGTAAATGGAAAAGAATCAAACTGGCACAAAGTAACATCAGGAATACCGCAGGGATCTGTCCTAGGACCTTTACTGTTTGTTCTATGCGAAACGACTTGCCAGATTTAACTAAATCCAATAGATTTCTGTTCGCTGATGACATTAAAATATTTAGAGCCATAACAAATACAAATGATCAGGATATACAACAAGATTTAAGCGTCTTCCCATCTACTTGTATTTGGGTAACGATCGGATCTGGACTTGGTCCCGTCATACTGAACATGTTGTATGTCGCTCCAGTGTTTTCAGATGGGACAGTCTTGTATCGGTGCCGTCAGCTGATGAGTGTGGTTTCTTTTCCCTTTATCAGCTTTCTGTTTTGCGAAGCAGTTGCTCATGATGTGTCCATCTTTGTGACAATATCGGCACTGGGCATCCTTGTAGTGACATTCGTCCGCCGAATGAGACGTTTTGCCACATCTGAAACATGGTTTGTGACGATTCTGAGCGGGTGGTTTCTTCTCCCACTTTCTCGTTGAATGCTTGCGGGCGGTCACTTTGTTTACACACGGTGTACTGTCGTGTGCAGCAGCGTTTAACTGAGCAGTTTTAACAGCAGCTGATTCCATGGCAAGTGCCATTTGTAGAGCCTTTTTGAAATCAAGGTCGGCTTCTCCCAACAATCGTCGTTGAATGGCCGAATCTGCTACACCACAAAACAACCGGTCCCTCAGATTTTCTTCCAGCATCAACTGCGCAGTCAGCCGCGCACCAGCCTTCGTTTTATCAAACTCACAGTTTCTGGCCAGATTTTTCAGTTCGACTACAAAGTCACCTATTGATTGTTCCTTCTTCCTGTACGCAGAATAGAAGTTGTACCGTTGCAAAATTGTGTTTGATTTCGGTTCGAAATGCGTTTGTAGCAATTTGCACAGTTCAACGTACGTCAGGTCAGCCGGCGTACGTGGCGATGCCAAGCTGCGGAACAAAGTATAAGTTTCGGCACCCACGGCTGTTAAAAGTATTGCGCGACGCTTACTTGCGGCAGCGTCGTCAATGTCATTGGCCTCAAAATAAAACCCTAACCTGTCCTGGTAGGTAGACCAATCCTTCCCCGTAAACTCCGGCAAGTTGCCGTGCCGTGACATGTTTTGAATGCTGGCGCCTGTTGTTGTTTTTCGTGAAGCCGATTTGACGCGTTGTAGTTTTCCGTGACTTTTGCGGGAAAACTGTGATTACGTCAGTCTCAGCGTAACTTTGGCTTCCTTTTTGCTAACCTTCTATGTGCAGTGATGACCACTGATAATCAGAGTATACTTCCTGACATGAAGTTTTCATCCTCGTCGCCAAATGTGATGTATTGAAACGTATTTATTACGACCGCATGGTTTGGTCATGGCGCCGGCACAAGACAAGTTATTAAACTCCGAACTCTGACAGTGAAACCGGGAGCATAGGTTTTTTCATCCACTACAGTATCCTAGAACAATGGAGCAACAAATGGTTATCAAAATTCCACCAGACAAATGTAAACACATGGAAATTGGAAAAAAATAATATAGGTGAAAATTAATATTTCATGACAAGTAATAATGTTAAACATTCACTAGCCACCACAAATAAGCAAATCGACTTAGGTGTAATTATCGATTCAAAATTGTCACTTGATGATCACATAAACCAAGTGGTAAATAAAGCAACCAAAATGACAAAATTAATCCGAAGAACCTTCCAATTCCTAGACACACACACTTTCTTGCAACTATATAAGACAATGGGTTAGATCTAACCTAGAATATGCCGTAGCAGTATGGTATCCATATAAGATAAAACATAAAATAGCAATAGAAAACGTCCAGAGAAGGGCCACCAAAGAACTTCCTGGTATGAGGGATTTACCATTCATAGAAAGACTAAAATTACTGAAGCTACCCACATTAGCATACAAGATTGAACAAGATTTGCCACCCAAGCCAAAGGCCCATAATGGCAAGTGGACAAGGAAGCCATTGGCTTATCGAGAGTCCAACAATGTTCATCTACTTATACCGAAGGCTAACAGGAGACATGATAGAAGTCTATAAAATAATGCACGAACTGTACGATAATGAATCTGCACCAAACCTCCTGAAATGGGAGGATGTGACACTAAGATCAGGAAATAGAGGACACTCCCTTAAAATATTTACCCAAAGAGCAAAAATAAATTTAAGAAAAAATGCATTCCCTCTTAGAGTGGCTGAACCATGGGATAGTCTCCCAAACTCTGTAATACAAGCTAGATCAATTAACTCATTTAAAAACAAACTAGACAAATTCTGGTCTACCCAGGCAATAATATACGACTATGAATCTCCTTTAACAATAACTAATGGAACCGGAATATTTGATTCTGAAGATCTGATCATTGAGGAATCAACTGGATACTGCGATCAGAATCGTCATAAGGTATCATAAGGTAAGGTAATGTGGCTTTTATATGGGTCAGCGGTGTCTGCATACTTCTGGCACGGGGTCAAAGTTGATCGGGTTACCGGAGGTCACGTTGCTCACGCATGTCGTCCAGCGCATTTGCGCGCAAAATGCATACTTCTGCAGAGGCTACAGGCTTTTGGCACGGGACTACACTGGGCTACTGACCTATATAATATATTATATAGGTCAGTGCTCTGGGCCCGTTACATCGGAAACTAGAGGAATTAAAGCCTATATCCATGGAAAGTCGTACTGAAAATAAATGAAATAAATCCATCAACGTCACTCGGCCGGGTGTTGTTTTTCAACGTTTATTGCAACTAGTTGCGTGCATTTTAGCTATTGAGATTAACTTATTATTTTTTTTGTGCAAATTAAAACGATTGAATGACGACAAAGATATTTCATTTGTTTAAAAAAAAACTATATTTTTTATTACATTTTAGAGTTGTGAGTTTGTGTGAGTGTGTCTTATGCAGTGCCCACAATTTACTGTTATGAGGAATTTTGCTATTACTTATTAAAAACAGTGTTATTGAAACAGTTAAAAGAAAAACCAAGGTTGAAATGTATCTAGGGGCTTTTTTGCTTGAGGATTTTTTAAAGAGTAAACACATTTGCTTACTCGTGCATGAAAGAACGTGTCGAAATGTAATTTTACCATTGTGAATTTACCTGAAAAAAAATTATGGAAAAGGATGAAAACAATTTAATATTTTTGAGTGAAAGTATAAGTAATTTAACAAACACAGTGGACAACAATAAACCCATCGACATGGAAATCATACTACTAGCCCATGTTATGTTTACTATTCTTCTAAAAATGTGTGGCGAGGGGAGTGAAATCATTGACTGTGTGACACCTCGCCAACGTGGATGCACGCGCTGAGGTGCACCAAGTGGTTGCACTGTTGCAAAGGTGTCACCGGAAATTACACTGGGCCCATTCGATGTGTGCGTGTGTGTGCGTGTGTGTGTGTGTGTGTGCGTGCGTGCGTGCGTGCGTGCGTGCGTGCGTGCGTGCGTGCGTGCGTGCGTGCGTGCGTGCGTGCGTGCGTGCGTGCGTGCGTGCGTGCGTGCGTGCGTGCGTGCGTGCGTGCGTGCGTGCGTGCGTGCGTGGACGTCTTCCGGCGTCTGATTATTATGTATTGCTCATGGCTATTGCTCGTAGATACACTACACTATTATCTTTATAGTTGCATTTGACGTGCATGGCTCCCCTAGTGGTACTGTTGGTCTAACAATGATTGCGGGGGATAATGTGCACATTAACATAAAACATATATTACGGCGCTATCAAAACATGTCCCAGCAGCCAAAAAATGCGCCGTTCTGTGTGTGTGTCGATATGCATATTTGCCACATGCAGTGCAAAAAGCAGTACATAGGCAGACGTACGAAGACATGTAAATATCCACTTCATTATAACACCAAGGACTAATTAAAAAGCATGTTCATGTAAATTAGTTTTGGCGTCCCATAAAACTACCTGTGTTACTCGCAAGAGGGCGTGCAACAGTGTTGACAATATTATCGCACTGGCTATTCGCAGAGCTGCTCTGCTCGGCACAGTTAACCTTATTCGTAGAGCAGGAATCTGGGGTTTTGGGACGATGCTTGCCTTGAGGCGTTGCGTATTTTTTTTGCTTTTTATGAACGTATCATATGCTATGATTTACATTTCATAACAATGGAGCCTCTTCTTTTGCAAGAAGGCGCTACATCTGAAACTTGAAATTCTGTCCAGACTGCATTAGATGAGCATACTTAATTAAGAAGAAATGCTTCCCGGACCATTAATGCGTGCGGCCCCGAAGAAGAAGATAAGATAGAGGAAACATATCTATCAAAATGATTGTGTTAATGCTAATATAGTGTGAGTATGTTTAAAATGGAATTGCCATATATCTGATAAGGGCGGGCTATACATAAATGATAAAATTGTTGGATTCTCGATAAGCCAACGCATGACATCCTTGTGTCCACTTGCCATCTGGAACTTTTAGTTTAGGATTACAATCTTGAGGAAGGTTTGTATATATATATATATATATATATATATATATATATATATATATATATATATATATATATATATACAAAACCTTCCTCAAGAGTGCCATCTTAAACTAAAAGTTCCAGATGGCAAGTGGACACAAGGATGCCATGCGTTGGCTTATCGAGAATCCAACAATTTTATCATTTATGTATAGCCCGCCCTTATCAGATATATGTCAATTATATTTTAAATATATATATATATATATATATATATATATATATATATATATATATATATATATATATATATACACACACACACCGAGTTTTATTAAATAATAACAAGATTTAGCAAAGTTGCCATCCCAAACTACAAGTTCCAGATGGCAAGTGGATACAAGGAAGCCATGCACTGGCTTATCGAGAATCCAATAAATTTATCATTTATGTATAGCCCGCCCTTATCAGATATATGTCAATTCTATTTTAAACATAAATATACATTGACATATATACATTAATATATAACATAATATTCCCTATGCTATAGTAAGGGGTGTGACAGGGGTCCCAACCTTCCTCTACTGTGCTACAAAATTCGGTTCACGTAGCAGGAAATGAAAAAGCATGTGCAGAATGACTACCGTACTCTCAGAGTAGCGTACGTAATGGTCTAAGGGTACCATATGTATTTCGCAGAGATAAGAATAACTGTTTCTGTAATCAGTCCATAATTCTGTGAATAACAATAACTTGTGTCGCAATTCGCAGAGCTGCTCTGTGAATAAGAAAATGTTTTGCCGTAATTCGCAGAGCTGCTCTGCGAATAGCATCGTCCCAATATTATTGGCCTATAATAAGGCAGTTCGCTATTAGCCGGAATTCACTATTTATAGCCTGGGGATTTTGCGGCGGGGCATTTTATAACCACAATATAACCGGATATAACCAGGTAACTCTTAGGTTTGTAGAAGAGCAGCGACAGAAGGTAACACATCACTGACACTTGTCAGAGAGTTTTAACTATCAGTGAACAGTTAGAATGTCAAGGTTTGGTGAAAAAAGTTTATGGACATTGTCATTGACATCATAGTCATAGACATAGTGACATATTAGAGTGATAGACATAGACGGGATCCTCTTCACATAGTCATAGACATAGTCATCAATTCAAGACTCAACTCAAGTTTAATTGACATAGCCTAGCCTAGGCATAGCCATAGCCTAGGCCTACATTATCATGCTGTGTGGTGACTCTGTCAACAATAATCCAGAGATGGAAACTTATATGATGTGATTGGCCACATTCAACAGTTTGCCTATAGACATAGTCATCGATTCAAGACTCAACTCAAGTTTAATTGACATAGCCTAGCCTAGGCATAGCCATAGCCTAGGCCTACATTATCATGCTGTGTGGTGACTCTGTCAACAATAATCCAGAGATGGAAACTTATATGATGCGATTGGCCACATTCAACAGTTTGCCTGAGTCTGCAAAATTTTCATTGTCATTGTCTCCACCTAGATTGTCAAAGGCAGGATTTTATTATCCTGGAGACGGGGACACTGTGACGTGTTACAGTTGTGGACTGTGTGTGCACATGGAGACTGGCAATGATCCAATGATTCTTCACACACAACGCTCTCTAATGTGTCAGTTTGTTGTTGAACAACGCACAGACAATGTCTCAGTGGCAGTGCCAACGGGTGAAGTCTCAGAACAAGAAAGTGGAGCACAAGTTGCAGCCAGGGTTTGTGTAGTGTCACAGCCTGCACAGGAGTCACCACATCGCAGTCAACAGGAGAGACCGAGACGGAGGAGACACAACAGTCTGACATCTTCCACTGCAGCTAGGAACAGGCATTCCCACATTTCTTCATTGGTCAATTCCAGTGGCAATGTTGACAGATTCACGTCCCGAGACATGAAGAAGAGAATAAACAATAATGACCAGGCTTTGATGGAGGAAATGAAATGTGAAAGACGTCGTTTGGTCACTTACGCCAACTGGCCAAGAGACACCAACATTGAGCCTGAAGCTCTAGCCCAAGCGGGACTGTTCTACCTCTGCCGGGCTGACCGTGTCAAGTGTGCCTTCTGCTACGGCATCCTTCGTAACTGGGAGCCATCTGAGGAGCCAATGAGAAAACATCGCCGCCTTTTCCCGAGGTGTCTTTTCCTGCGTAATCCCCGAGCTGCAGGGAATGTGGTTCTTGGTGAGGAACCACCAGAGGAACAGACTCTGGTGAGTGGTTGTGTAGTCACCCACACAGCTCTGTCTGTGTATTAAAAATATGTATGAGCGAAGTTGCAAAAAATGGAACACTTTCATTTTCTAAACTTATATGAGCTTTGCTGTTCGGTTGTTTAGATTAATATCCCACTTTTGATTTTTGTTTGGGATAAAAAAAATTGTCTTATCTTTCAGTAAAGACAACTTTGGCAAGTTTCATCATTTCTTCTTCTTCCGGGTACGAGTCAATCCTCTCTTCAAGGCTTATAGACTCGGTGTGTGTGCACACGTGCTAAAGTGCTGTAAGAGAAAGTAATAAAATATTTGGATGAAAAAGAAAAAATTATAGTGTGCGTGTAGACCTGCAATTTGAGGAGAGGAAAAGTTGATAGCGTGAAAAATGCAATATCAATTAATGTTGCAACCTGGAGATCTTCTGTCTGAAAATCTCCAAACTTGGCGCTGTAGCGTTGGCTGGCAGGTTATTCCAATTAGCTATTGTACGGGGTAAAAAGCTGTACTGGATGAATTGCTTAGTGATTATGGGGAGTTGAAAAGCTTCAGATTGTGTGTGTCAGGAGGGTCTCACCAGGGGTATGAGTTGGGGGAAGAGGTCCAGGGTGACTATGCCATGTAATGTCTTATATAGCATGACAAGGCGGATGTCGGTTCTCCTTTGTTGGAGGCTGCGCCAGTGCAAGTGTTTGATCATAGTGGTGACACTTGCTTCATGGTTGTAGTTGTTACAAACATACCGTGCTGCCCATCTTTGGACCATCTCTATTTTGTTTTTTGTACGTTTGTGTGTAGGGGTCCCATATCACCTTGTCACCTTGTGCCGTCGAGTCGTGTCCGACCCCTGGCGACAGCCGCGGTAGCTCCTCTCCATTCCACTCACTCTCTGGCGTCCCGTCTCATAATGTTAATAGAGGGTCCCTTTACGTCTTTGATAGTGTCTAGCCATTTTGTTCTTGGTCTCCCTCGCCTTCTTTTCCCTCTCATTCCCCCAAGCGGTCCCATATGGCAGCGGCATATTCTAACTGGGGTCTAACCAAAGTGAAATAAGCACTGGTTTTTTATTTTCCTGGTCAGTTTTTAGATTTCTTTTTAGGAAACCTAAGGATGCATTTGGTTTTTTGTGACCTCATTTATGTGGTTATTCCAGAATAGTGTTTTATTTATGACCACACCAAGATATTTCGCATTGTCCTCCTTTACGAGTATGTGGCCACGAAGAGTGTATTGTTTGTATTTCAGGTTACGGGATCTGGTTATGTGGAGTACACTACATTTCTGGGGATGGAACTCCATTTGCCATGTTTCTTCCCACTTGGCCAATTTGTCTCGATCTTGTTGAAGGGCTGTCATGTCAGTACGACTGGGTATTGTCATGTAGATAATAGTGTCATCAGCAAAGAGTAGGACAGTTGATTTGAGGTTATTAGTTAGGTCATTTATATAGATAAGAAAGAGGATGGGGGCAATCACTGAACCTTGTGGGACTCCACTGATAACTGGAGCCCAGTCCGAATACATACATTCACATGCCACGAGTTGCGTTCTATCCTTCAAGAATTTCTCAACCCAAGTGTTTACAGGGCCAGTGATACCGTATCTCTCGAGTTTCTGGATTAGTCTGTGGTGTGGTACTTTGTCAAATGAAATCCATAATAATTCCATGAGTTTGTCTTCCTCTGCTTAGATTGGCCAAGATATCTTGTGTGAAGGCTAGCAACTGTGTATCGGTTGATCGCTTTTTTCGAAATCCATGCTGCTTGTCGAAGAGGATATTGTTGGCTTCTAGGTGGTTTAGTAATAGTAGGTGTTTTGAGATTATGTGCTTTATTAGTTTGCTGCACACACACATGAGTGACACTGGGCGGTAATTTGATGGGCAATATCATTCTAATTTCTTGAAGATTGGTGCTATATTTGCTTGTTTCCAGTCGTCTGGTACCTCACCATTTTCATTTAGAAAATATCTGTAGAATAAGAGCAACTGCTATGGCTGTTTCTTTGAGGACTCTGGGGTGAAGCCTGTCTGGTTCCATGGCTTTGTTAGGGTTTAGATTTTCCAGGAGTTTTTGAATGCCTTCTGTGGTGATATTCAATTTGGAAATCGGGGGATACTGTTGTTTTTGGGTCAGCTTCCTGTGGGGGTGGATTTAAGAGGCTCTCTTTGGTGAACAGAGAGCTGAATTGAGCGTTTAGGATCCTGGCTTTGTCCAGGGGGGCGTCCTTCAAGGTTCCATTTCCTTTAAGACGTGCGATGCCTACTGAATCTGTTCGTCTGTGTTTGATGAAAGTCCACAATTTCTTGTTGCCATTTCTGTTGTGGTTATCCTGGTTTGGTGTGATTACTGATTCAGTATATGTCCAATAGGCTGCTCTGGTTTCTTTCCTAATAGTGCTTTTCAAGGTCACTTGTGTAAAACAAAAATGACGCTGTCTGGATGCCTCCTTTTATATATCTTTTGTGTTGAATATATACCCCAAGGTTAATTTTCCCAGAAAAGTAAGAAGGAGAAAAATATGAAAAAATATGCTATACACAGCTTGATAAAAAATCGTTAATCAGTGAGTTGGTGTTATTAAGTAGCAAAGGATTTATCAATTCCATCCCTCAGAAGTTACACCGGCCACATAAGTACCAGAATGATCAATTTGCTGTATTCAATTAATTTTATTTGCAGTTTTAGTATGAAAAATATTCTAATTTAGAATAATAGGTACTAGGCCAGGACACTTATAAATGGTAAGATTGGATTATTGCAGATGAGATGCTCTATGAGCACGATGATGTCACCTGTGAGTAAACTGAACTGTCATAAATCATTTTTTTCTTGGTTGAAATTACACTAAAAACAAAATAAAACTACATGAGCCATGTGATATTACATGTTATTAATTAGATACTCACAAACTTTTGGAAAATTTCCACCATTGTATTGTCCAAAATGTCATCAGTTTCCCAACCATTGGCTGGCAATCTGATTTTGCTGCCCAAACCATGTGTATAACATATATGCATCTGCTTTTTGTATTACTATTATAAATTCTAAATGAACACATTTTGGACTGCTTTTAATGTGTCATGATACAGTCCCCTATTATCTATTTGGCTCAAAGGAGAAGTGCCATCAGTTCCATTTAGATAATGTACCTTTGTTATCGAACAATACAATGTTTTTGTTTTCTAAGAGAAGACCTGATATGTTGTTAAATTTTTTGGCTTGCCTAAAACTTAAGTGAAATGGCTAGAGATATGCACTTTTTCAAATCAAAAATTAGGGTATCATATTATGGTTGAGCTGATCATATTAGGAAGTGAATACCGTTGTCGTAAAATGATCATTATGATGCATAGTAGCAATGATATTTGAAAACCCAACACAAAAAAATGTGTTACACTGGCCATATTGGACATTGTTTTGAAATTACTTTATTTTTACAGCAAAATGGATCATCCTGATCCAGTAGAAGTGAATAGGCTGTTTTCAGTAACGCATCAGGCGTATTTAGTCAGCATGGAAATAACCATTAATGAAAACAATATTAATAGACCTCTTTAATCAATGTAGAAGTTAGAACCTATATATTTTTAATATTGGAAACCTCTGCATGAATATTGATACAGCAAATTACCTATCAAATTCTTTTAATTCTTTTGTTATTTTTTCCACCTCATTACAAATGAAGAGACTGTCGGCCCTGAAAAAACGACACTGATGACGTCCACCCATTTACTATTTTCTTTGGCCCGCTAGACCTCATCGGAGTGGATCCCCTGGTAGTTCCAGCTCTTAAGATGATCAAGTTGGCATTTGAAAGTATAAAATGAAATCCTGGAGAATCACCACAAACATGACAGGTCCTAACAATTGCTTTGTGTAAACGACATGTCTGGTAATACCAATTTACGCGTAGTCAGATTTCCAGTTATTACTATGTTAATCAAATTTATTTTCTTCATATTTTGTGAAACCGAAAGTGATTTTAATCATGTAAACCAACAGCCCAACCAAGTATAGAGACAGTTTGAAAATAAAGATTATTTTTAATTAGCTTGTTGTTTATGTCACGTCTGTCACAATTAATGTCGCATGAATCACATAGGGGTTTCTGTCCTGTAGAATGGAATCTATGAAAATCAGTGCCCCTTGAGATGTATGCTGAGTGAGGTGTGAGGTGTAGGACATAACCAGACAGTTAATTTATTTCTGTCAAAAAACATTTGTTGGGTGGAACTTTTCCAACTAGATTTTCAAAAAGGGACACAATTTTGCACTGTCAGCACTATCATTCAATATTTTCGATGGAAAACCTAACATTTCTATTTTTGTCTGATCACCACAATCATAATACACCTCTACAAGCCAAAACAAGAATTATCATTGTGGAAACTTTTGTAGGACGCATAGATTTATAGGTGTAACAGATGTGACACAGAAATGTGAATGGTCTATTTCATCATCCTATATAATAAAAACAAGGCAGTAAGTTATCTTCTACTTATAACCTTGGTACACTTTCAACCCCATACTACAACATCATATGGGAAAGAAATTATTTTAGAAAAGAAAATTATTCACTCCTAATTTTGACACAACTGTTCCATTTTTCATGACTTCGCTCGTATACATAGACACGTCTAGGAAAATAAGTTTGAACAAACTGTTTGTTTTCGTGGCTGTCTATGTAACTGTGCAATGATACTCTAGATATATTGGAGAGGTTATCAGTAAACTGAGTTAAGATTGTGGCATATGTCAGTGACAATTGGGAAAGCAATGAAAGGCCAGGCAAGGATTTCTTTGTAGAGCTCTTGGAGTTAAGATTAAGCAATACAAACATAGTTACAAGCCGGATTGGCCAATTAAAAGCTCCCATTGTTGTAATTTCATTATGCAGGCTCTGGTTCAACATTAAAAAAGATTTCACCTCAGTTCCAGGCTGTTGTACTGCCCAAAGTAAAAGTTAGATTACTGCTCTGAGCTGATAGCGAGCCACAACCCTACTTACTGGGTTTGCTTTCTTGTTTTTACTACCCAATTCAAGAATAGTGTATCTGTTGAATATGCCATACAATAAGCAATAGCATACATAAATCCATAAAAGCTAGAGATTACATACTGACAGTTTCTGACAACTTCTGACATCAGAAACCTGTCAGAAACACCCGGTCCCTGGTCATGTCAAATCATCTCATTTACTCTTAGATAGCTTATGCATCCCATGACATGTTTGGGGGGTGCATTGAGCCATGGCCCCCATTGGCTTAATTGTATATATATATATATATATATATATATATATATATATATATATATATATATATATATATATATATATATATATATATATATATATATATATATATATAACCTGTTGCACTACTACATGGTAGCATGGTAAACTATGTATTGTCTATACTGACTACATTAGGACCCCTTTGGCCTCCTCTTTTCATGACATCTAAGTTAAACGACTTGTAGACATATCGATTCAAGGGGTGAATTGAAATGGAATGAGAGTTACTGTTTTTCTCAGTGACACAGTCTTTGGGGTAGTCATTTGGATATAATTATTTTTTACATCAATTGCACTTCAATGATTGCTACCTTTTAACTACTAAGTGAGCTGATGTAATTTAGCCATGTGGAATCATAAAAAAATATAACTAAATTTTTAAATGTAGAAATAAATGTTGTGAAAATTATACATAACATTTCATAAAGTTATTTATTAAAACCTGCAAGGTTGGAATAAGCAGATAATGAAAAATGTTCACCTGCATGTGTTTTAGGATGTTCATCATCGAGAGAGCCAAGATGGTTACTGTGGAGGCGCTTGCCCCAAACACCCACCCATGGCATTTGTGGAAGACCGACGGAACACATTCAATTCATGGCCAAGCAACAATCCTCTGTCCCCTGATAGACTTGCACATGCTGGATTCTACTACACAGGTGACAGTAAGACTAACATGCACAAACTGACACTGTGTTAAATGTTTGTCACTAATGTTTTTCTTCTTCTTTTAGTTGCCGACAGGTTACATTTATCCCGTGTATTCACTCTGCTTTATTTAATAGATATTTTAGTGCTGAGTCCAGCAAATGAATACCAGTTGGTAGTTGGCTTGAACAAAACATGGGTCTGGATACCAGACACTGTCCTTCATGTTAACATGAAGCCATCACATCTTCACACAGTCTGCTGCATTTGACTACACAGGTAAGAAAAAAAGTGTGGTACGGTAGCTCAGTGGTAGAATATTGGACTGTCAGTCAAGACGACAGGGGTTTGAATCCACCTGCTGCCATTTTGAAACTTGGGCAAGGTCATTCACCCCACATTGCCCATTGGTCCCTTCTACCTGGTCCCTTCTATGCCAGGGGAAGTAAAAGATCCCACACGGGGGGAGGGGGGTAAATCAGTAATTTGTTGTGGACTCACCAACTCTAGAGAAGGAAAACCTTAGTAAACCATGCTGTAGACCACAGTAATTATGGCAACAGAAAAATTATTAAAGCTAATAAAAATGGAGAGTCATTGTTATTCAAGGAAACCTACTTGACATATCATCATCATCAATAAAGCACTGCATTCACTAGGTTTGGGTTAAGTTTTAATTCTAACTATAAAGTATAATTTACTACTCATTAACATAAATTACATCAAACATGTAATCATGATTTTGTCCAGCAATCACTCTAATTAGCCCATGTAGTTACAAGGAAAATAATAGTTTAACAACTACATTGTAACTTTTCAAGAACAAACTCTGACTCTCTGAAGCTACTTTGCAGTTAATTTTGAAGTTAAATCACAGTGTTGCCAAGAATCTAAAATCTCCCTTTAATAATCTTGATAGCTTTATGTCATTAATGATACTTTTAAAATTACATTTCTAAATTTGTGAAGAAGTCTTTCAGTTCTATTTAATCAAATAATTTATTGAACACTTTACCAGATGCAAAGATATTGTAATTGTAGACATTTCTATATTCAAAAAGACAATCATACTTGTATTTTTTAATGGTATGAATGTAATCACAAATATCAATGCTTTGCTTCTTCCAAGTCATTGACATGTACAGCAGAATCTATATTTTGGGAGACCACCTCTTAAGAGACTGCTTTTGCTCAGCAGAAGGGACAGAGATAACCTCCAAAAGACAACACCATGAAACAACTAAACATTTTGTGCAGTAGCACAGTTTTTGTGTACAATAGTCACTCATGAAGTAACTCCCTCTAGGTGATTCCGATGAAGTTTGCTGTTACTTCTGCGGTGGACATCTGAACGGGTGGCATGCTGATGACAACCCAATGACTGAGCATCGTCGCAGGTTCCCCGAGTGTGGCTTTCTGGGGATGACAACTGGGAGACAACTGACATCTCAATTTCAGTTGCCACATGAGGTGAGCATTTGGTTCATTTGTTTAGATCAGGCCTGTGGGTGAGAGCCTGAGGGGTGGGTCTGGCAGGGAGCGGGGACTGGGTCTGGCAGGGAGAGAGGTGGGTCTGAGAAGGAGAGAGCTGGGTCTGATGGGGGAAGGTGGGTCTGACAGGGGAGGGGTGCGTATGGCAGGGAGAAAGGTGGGTCTGGCAGGGAAGGGGTGGGTCTGGCAGGAGAGAGGTGGGTCTATCATGAAGAGATGTGGGCCTGACCGGGAGAGGGGTGGGTCCGACAGGGAGAACAATGGTTCTGACACAGAGAAGGGTGGGTCTGACAGGGAAAAGGATAGGTCTAACATGGAGAGAGGTGGGTCCGATAGGGAGAGGGGTGGGTCTGACAGGTAGAAGGTTGTGTCTGATGGAGAGAATGGTGGGTCTGACAGGCAGAAGGATGGGTCCGATAGGGAGAGGGGTGGGTCTGACAGGTAGAAGGTTGTGTCTGATGGAGAGAATGGTGGGTCTGACAGGCAGAAGGATGGGTCCGACAGGGAGAAAGGTGGGTCTGACAGGGAGAGGGGAGGGCCTAGACAGCAAGAAATCTTTTGATTTACCTTCATCTAGAATGTCTGTGTGTGTTTCCACTGACTTTTATTGGTTGCATGTTTGTCATTCAAAGTAGATGACATTAATCAACATATCATGACTACCAGTTGCATACTATTATTACCTGGAACGAAACCTGGTGAAGACAGTTGCAATAATTAATGTGAAATTAAGACTAAATCAATTCATGTTGAGAATAGTGGAGTAGTAGGGATTAAAAAATATATGGTTATGAATCTTATGATATAAATATCCTGCTGAAGCATTATTGAAATAAAATAAGTTGTTTATTTATTTACAGCTGGATACAGCAGCAGCAGCAGCAGGTCCAATGGCATCAGCAGGAGCAGCAGCTGCAGCAGCTGCATCAACAGTTCCGGAGACAGAAGGCACCGGTAAGTATGTTTAATGCATATCTGTGAGTCCATTACAGTTGTAACTGTGTAGTTGTAATGGTGTAATTAAAACTACAAAATTACAAATGTATCTACTTGAAAATGAAAAAGTTGTGTACAGGTAATTGAACTTTGTAATTTATATTATTGCTCATTTACAATCCACCTATTTCACTGTTTTGCCATATTAATCAATGATCCAATATCTAGATAGTTCAACGTACAAATTAGTTTTGAACTTTGTTTATATTTAAATACAACACACAAACAATTCCATCTCTCACGTAAAAAATATTTAAAATACCTTCATTATTAAGAATTGCAATTGGAGTTTTGTAATTGAAATTGAAAAAGTAATAACCCTTTAACTAAGAAAAAAAATCAATATAATTTAAATTAATAATTGTAATTGACCCTAGTCTTTGTTACAAGGGCTGACATTAGAGCATGGAGACAAACATCAGTCAAAAGTTCAAATAATCAATCATTCATGTTGTTATATTATGTAATGGGTATAAAAATGTTACACACATATTCTGTTATGGTGACTAACAAAAATACCTATCCCCCAGATGGAATAACTTGGTAGTTCATATGAGACTGTCATGATTACACTATTTATTTATTTAAGGATACACTGTTTATTACAGAAATATCCATCTATGACTGATCATGTGGTGATTTACATAACTACTAACTGTGAACTGTAAATTGCTTAGGGTAGTCCTGACTCCAATTGACTGGATACAATTTTAGTTGTTTCATGATGATATCCAGTGTCTCATTGATTGGGTTGTTGGTGAAGAGAGACACAACGTCATGTGATAGGAACATCTCATCTTGTTCGATCATAATATAAGTCATTTCATTGGCTAAATGCTTCGAGTTCTTTATGTGAACAAATCATCTTGATGCGGTAAATGCTGCATGGCTGAAAGCTTTCTAGAGAAGTCTAATTTAAGTTGGGATGAAAAATTTTGCCAAGGGGAACTGTAAATCACTTAGAGCAGTCCTGTCTCCAAAATGACCAGATACCTGCTCTATATTATAGCAACTTACATTTAACATTGGTTATGCTGGATACTACAAACTTTTTAGAAAACAGAATATTTTACCACATTAAATAAGATTGGGGATTTGGTCAGAAAATCTGGGAGGTTCCCCTGCTAAAATTGGTTGACAGGTATGCCATTTTAAAAGGATGAGAATCATTCAGCAGTTTTGTCTGTATTTTGGACTACACCCAATCCAGCACAATCATATTAAATGTAGGCTGCTTAAAAACGTTTAGCACTATTACAGACGAATCAAACTCTACCAATTCTTTTTTGCCAATATTATTGACTGTTTTTTCTTTCTGAAATTTTATCACACCAACATGATGGAAACAGACCCTTTGCCCTTTGTTCACATATTTTGTCTCTGAGTTCAATACCCTTTTCCTCTGTTTGATTGACACCTTCTCTGTGAATGAAGCCTTCCCCTCTCAGGCTTCAACACAACTTGCTAAAAAATAATGAGTTACTAAGATGTTCTTTAATGGCATCTTTTTAAGTAGATTTGGACTTTGACAAATCAATCATATTGCCCTGGTACAGCCCTCACCTCACCTCACCTATCCTCTTCGAGTCCAGTGCCCCATAAGACTGACTGGTACCAAATTGATGGAAACATACCCTTTGTTCACAGATTTTGTCTCTGAATTCAATACCCCTTTCCTCTGTTTGATCGACACCATCTCTGTGAATGAACCCATATAAACCTTACCCTGTCAGGCTTAAACACAATTTGCTCAAGAATAAATTAGTTACTAAGATGTTCTTTAATGGGACCTTTTTAAAGTAGGTTTGGATTGGACACATCAGTCATACTGCCCTGGTACTGCCCTATCTTACTATAATGGAGGTGACTTGTGTGTGTTTGTTATGTTATTCCTTGTAGACACTTTCAACCTCAGGCACCAATTGTTCAGGGTTCCTATAAAAACCCCAGGAAGGACTCGTAACAGTATTACTTTTTTTCAAAATTCACCCACTATTACCTTTTTTATGAACAATCGAATTACCTGTTGTATTTATTATGTACAACTGTTCAAAATGCTATGCATGTTTTCTACGATTGTTCCAAGTTACATAAACTGTCCACTGCATAGTTGCAATAACATAGCAAGTTATGAGTCAACTAATCGCTATATACGCCTTTGCCTTTTGAATTTTTAACCAAGTTGTGGCAGTGTTGTCATCCTGAGTGGCGCCACTGTTGGGAAGTATGAAAGACGTCCTGGGGCGATTTACATAACAACTAAGTTATCCCATCTGGAGAATAGGTGTATTTGTTAGTATTACTAATGCCATTTGTCAGTTAGATTTGAATATCTGCTTCAGAAGTATATACCACAAAATTTTCATGTAAGAGTACAAAATAATTAATGCAATAATTGAACGATGAAGCATTATCTATCTGTTGTAGGACCATCGTCACAGAACTCCGCGTTGATGTGTTTGGTGTGTGAGACAGCAGAAAGAAACACTGTCTTCCTTCCTTGCAGCCATCTTGCCTGTTGCTCAAACTGTGCCAGAGTTTGCACTGTGTGCCCCATCTGCCAGTTCACCATTCAAAGTGTCCGTACCATAGTACTTGACTGAAACATAGGGGTTTTGTCCACAGGCGTTGTATTCTGAGGGACTATGTCCATGAGAGGTTTTGTCAGACAGACAGACAGACATATTTATTTATTTGACCATAACTGTACAAAATGGAATAATTAGCATAAGTGTAAAGATCAAGGAGACTCCCATTAAGACAACATGTCACTAGCACTTAAGCCCCCTTTTAATAATAATAATAAAATGATAATAATAATAATAAATAGTAATAATAATCATCATAACTCAATATTAGTAAAGAAGTACAGAAATATATACATATTTCTGTACTTCTTTACTAATACTCCCATTAAGACGTAACATGTCGCTAGCACTTAATTCCCTTTTTAATAATAATAATAAATTGAATAATAATAAATAGTAATAATAATCATCATAACTCAGTATTAATAAAGAAGTACAGAAATATATATATATATATATATAAAGAAAGTACAGAAATATATATATATACATGTATATATACATGTATATATATATATATATATATATATATATATATATATATATATATATATATATATATATATATATATATCTGTACTTCTTTACTAATATTGAGTTATGATGATTATTATTACTATTTATTATTATTCAATTTATTATTATTATTAAAAGGGGGCTGAAGTGCTAGTGACATGTTGTCTTAATGGGAGTCTCCTTGATCTTTACACTTATGTTAATTATTCCATTTTTTTACAGTTATGGTCAAATAAATGTGTCTGTCTGTCTGACAAAACCTCTCATATATAACATAATTGCATAATATATTACGTACTACTATATATTACATATGTAGCAATTAGGGATAACACAATGACATATATAATTCATAATTAGTTAGTTTTTAATATAAGTGATGAAACCATGTAGACTGTGTATAAATTTTATCAATGATAAAATGTCATCAATGATAATGCTTGGAATATTGTTAACTGTTTCTATTATGTTGTGTCGAATATATTTTTTGGTATATTCATGATTGACTCTGGGAATAAACAGGTTATATATTCCTTGTGTGTAGTGTTGATGGATTTGAAAATTGCATAAGTAAGGGATGTGGCTGAAATATTCTAGTAGATCGTTATTGACTAATTTATAATAATATTTAACCTCCCTTTTAAATTTGTTTAGGTTCACTAATTTAGCAAATTCATCAATAAATGTTCTGTACATTTCATTGATGTGTTTAGGTGGTCTATATATATATTTCCAAGAATAACTTTTTTCTTCATATTATAGCATGTTATTTCAAGAAATTTCCCTTCCCAAATGTTAGAGTTCTCATAGATGTTTTGTGTGTATATTTATTACTTAAATAGATTGCTAGGCCAGCGTTTGAGCTACATATTTTGCCTTGATATATCAGCGTTTATGACAGAACAACACAACGACTCATGCAAGACCCGGATATGTCACGTGACCGGATTGCGGTCCTGGGCCAGCTACTTGATCATGATCATGATCATGTGACTGTGGTCACATGACCAGAGAATCCTGGGTCCTGCATCCCTCTGGGTGTCCAGCCAGCCCTTTTGAAATGCTAGCCATCCTATCATTTTGGAAAGGTCGAGAAAGAGGGTTGGTTGGTGTGCCCTGAGGATGCGAGACCCAGATATGACCAGAGAATCCTGGAGTCTGCATCCCTCTGGGTGTCCAGCCAGCCCAAAACGAAATGTTTAGAGCGAATGCCCCACGCCTTTTTTTGAAATGCTGGCCATCCTATAATTTTTTTGAAAGGTGGAGAAAGGGGGCTGGTTGGTGGGTGACGTGTTTCCTTGTTCGTGCTATGAGACAAAGATGGCCTAAGGAAGGGATGTTGCCAGATCCCACTGTTGGGATAATGCTTCTAATTGGTCAGACATCCCCTGCAGTGAGGGAATATAAGGGGTGCTGCCAGCTCCCATAGCAGGGTTAATGCTTGTAATTGGTCAGAGGCCCCCTGCGGTGAGGGGATGAACCTTTGAACTGGTCAGCTTTCATTCCCCAGGCCCTTGGTAGGGATGGTCCCTGGCCTCTGGTAGGCGCCCAAAATGCATCAGTCCATTGTTCTGTCATAAACCACGCACTATGATAACACTACGTTTCAATATATCCATCTATTTGAAATTTTGAAATAATGATCATATTCTTCATCAAGCCATGTTTCTATCAAACAAAAAGCATCTATTTCACATCCATGTTTTTAAATGTCTATCTTTATCTTAATTTCTTTTAATTTCGCATTTAAACTTTGGCAATTTAAACTTGTCCATGAGGGGCTATGTGTCTATTCCATGTTTCTTATGGTTCAATGAATTTACCCCTCTGAACATTAACCCC
Organism: Lamellibrachia satsuma; assembly: GCA_033239005.1. Classification (NCBI taxonomy): domain Eukaryota; kingdom Metazoa; phylum Annelida; class Polychaeta; order Sabellida; family Siboglinidae; genus Lamellibrachia; species Lamellibrachia satsuma. The sequence continues at coordinate 7,814,397 of BSQZ01000021.1, read as the reverse complement.
TGGACATTACCCCCCCGGACAGTGGGGTAATGTCCTATGAAATAATACATACATTATTCCTGCCCATGTAAATGTCATAAATGTTCAATACAATGGATTTAGCCTAAAAGAAGAAACTACAAACAACACAGTTACAATTCAAACTTTATTTCCAGTCTACGAACACCTGCCCATTGGTAACACTGCTGGTTACAGGGCCATTGGTAACACTGCTGGTTACAGGGCCATTGGTAGCACTGCTGGTTACAGGGCCATTGGTAGCATTGCTGGTTACAGGGCCATTGGTAACACTGCTGGTTACAGGGTCATTGGTAGCACTGCTGGTGCCAGTCATAATGTCACAGGCCAGCGTTCCGCAAACTTTTTTAAGTAGGGGCCATTTTCCCCAGCTAGGTCTATGCGGGCCAACATTGTAAAAATATATATGTAAAAATACTCATATACAGCGTTTTATGTTTGTCTGAAATACACCTGGACAATGAAGAAATCACACTATCTAAGTCATTCATAAAGTCCCTTGCCAATCGTTCGTTGGCGGCGATCTGCAGGCAGTCCCGCACACCGATACGAATAAGTTAATGAGAAGGGTGATGCTCATTTGCCTTTTTCATGATATGTCGCACAAAGAAGATGGTATACGCTGTTCCTCTGTTCTTCCTGAATCAAAGCTGCTGCTTTAATAGATGTGTGTAAATGTTGTCATCTATCCTCATGAGTATCGTCTTGCAGAATATCTTTACCGGGATTGATATCAGGGAAGCTGCTCGATAATTTGACGGGATTAACTTGCACCCTTTCTTGTGTGAACCGGTCCAGGGATTTGGTTGTTCATACTTCAGTACCAATATGTTGGTAATTTTTCCTACCATATAACAATATGTTGGTAACTTTCCTGATGTCATGCTGCATTGCATATTTTTAGGAACATCTCAGCCATCTTCTCTCAAAGATGTTTTCAAAGCTTCAGCCTTTATGCGATCAGCACCAGGCGCTTTCCTTGACTTCATTGCTTTGACATCCTTCTGTACCTCCTCTATTAAGAATGGTGGTCCAGTGCTTGGAACGTCGTCAAGTGCTTCCTCTGATCTTGGCCAGTTCCTGTTAAGATGCTTCTAAAAATGTATGTTGCCCAGCATTTCAACACCTCATCTGGAGCTGTTTTTATTCAGTTCAATTCAATTCAACTTTATTCTCAAAAACCTTATTAGGTTACACGAGAATCACAATGTTGCCTACTGTTACAATGTGAGACGGCTACAAGTGTATGTAACCCAGGCTTCAATTATACTTATAGATTACATTGGTAAATGGTTTTACCAAAATACAAAACACAAAAGTATCACAGGAAGATCAACTTACAACTTAAGACTATTTAAAATCTCCTGTACGAATTTACATAATTTAATTAGCTTTGCATGGCTTGTCAAATTAAACAACTGCTCCGTGTTTAAAGTGTTTGGCCTCACAAAATAATATCTAGAAATAAACTTAAGTCTAGCTTCTTGAAAAAAAAGTACATTTAAACAAATAATGAAACTCATCCCCAACATTATTACAATCACACAGAGTACAATATCTCTCTTGCCTATCGATTCCACTTATACCTGCCTTGATGAATTTAGATTTCATACTCTGTGCGGGCCTTTCTCCTTTCCTTGGTCTCTCTTGCCAGAACTGAAGAAATATTGACTACCTGCGTTCTAAGCCTGAAGCCAACCACCTTCTTAGCGATTTCATGTGTTGTATCTTTGGTCTATTATCACGTTCCAGTAGATGTTCAAAGGCTCCACCAATCTTCATCTGGAATTCTTGCCTTGTCTCTCTATCTCAACGATTATCCATAACCTACTATTTGACTACTTTCCTGTGTGATCTTGAAATATAGGGTTTGACGTCTATATTTGCTATGACCAGGAAGTGATGTGAGTTATGTTGATCTGTATGTCATACAATTCTTCAGTTTCCTCCATCTGGTGAAATCCACGTCGCTCTCCTAGCGTCGGCAATTACGAGGTCATTTATGGCGCAACAGTTAAATCTCCCTGAACCTGTAGTTCTGCAGCTTTTTGGACGGCTCTGATCTTTAACAACAGCACGTCTTCACCACAGTAAGACGAGTCTGGTGCATATACCTGAGTGATGTTGCGCACACCAGTTCTGGTTTTGACCCCGACACTAACCATTCTCGGAGAAACGGCCTCGTAAGATAGCAGACCGTTCGCATATTCACACGAGAAGACTAGTGCTATGTACCAGCGGGGAGACACTGATATCCCCGTTCATCCCCATAAAGGAAGGTAGCTGGTGGCTGCAGCCAAAAGCGAGAGTGTGAAACGCATGAACTACAAGCTACCCACTACACCTCAGCACTAAATGCGGCACACATATCCGTGTGCACACATACACGCACGCACGCACGCACGCACGCACGCACGCACGCACGCACGCACACACACACACACATACTGTATACACACCACACCACTAGGAAGCCGCTGTCATTACTATACCATGTGACATTGTCTTTATCTTCGTCAGCAAGGCAAACATCACACTATTATTTTTAAAAGGTTCAAGAATTGCACACCAGTGAGTTAAACATCAGTGAATTGTAAATTATTAGAAATATTTATAAAGACCATATGGTGGACTTCTTTGTTACGTATAAATTAATAAAGTCATCTCACATGGATTCTTTAAAGCGAGGTAATGCTCAACAAATATGTTGTGATTTTTAAAAAGAGTCACTAAGTGGTTATGTAAAGGGTTCACCAGTAGATAATATACTTAGATTTTTAGAAAGCTTTCGTCAAAGTGCAACATCAAAGAATACAACTTCACTTAGTAACCCATGGTATCGGTAATGGCATAATCAACTGGACATAAAATGGCTGGCTGACAGAACACAATGTGTTGTAATAGATGGGGATGTTTCAAACTGAAAATCAGCTTTGAGTGGGATACCACAAGGATCAGTATTAGGATCTATAGCATTCTTAGCATAATAATAACATTGACTTGGACGACAAAATAGCAAGCAAGGTACTGAAATTTGCGGATGACACAAGTGTTTATAAATGTTTGCAATTATGGCTATAAATAACATTAGCAAGAAGTTCTAGACAAATTAGTGAAATGGCCTGAAACATGGAGGATGTTAATCAATTTGAGGAAATATAAATGCCTACACACAGGACACGGGAATATGTACGTGAACGATCAAATGGCAGATATTGTTCTAGGTACTACCATAAAAAAGGACTTAGGAGTAACAATAAGTGTTTATATGAAAGTTTCAAAGCCGTATGGGATTGCAGCTTCAACGAATAATCAAATTATTGGGTTGATGGGAAGAAATATAACGAGCTAATTATATTTTTATATAAAGCAATGTTTCGAACTCAGGATAATGTATATTAGCTTGGAGAGACTATTTATGATAAGAAAGATTACACACACGCGCACGTACGCACGCACGCACACACACACACATATATATGGAAACTTTCAAATTGTGCAACATTAAACTACGTTATCATGTCTATATACACACACATGCACGCACATCTACACACACGCACGCACGCACACACACACACACACACACACACACACACATATATATATATATATATATAGAGTATACAATAATATGAGGTAAAATTATGAACACATAAAACACATGGTAAAGTAGTTTAATGTTGCACAATTTGAATGTTTTCTTTAGGGGTGTCACGCTGCCCCAGATTACCCTATCTATATCTTTCTTACGGGGAAAGATGGCCCCCTGCCTGAGGCAATACGGTCCATAATTTCCTCCTCTGTGTGTTTCACTTAAATAAACGAATCATTGCCTGGAAATAACATGTATACATGCACATAGTTTGATAGTACTACAGCAAGCTATTATAGTTAAATTTAAATTGGAGTTAAAATTATACTATATACCTTGCAATCCATACATAATATAAAATTGGTTTAGTAATACGCCATCGTAATTACAGTATATAGGCTAGCAGAACTTAAAATTATCCAACGTTCATATATTAAATGGCCATGTGCAATACATTTGAATCATTACTACTATGTGCGTGTAGCGTAAGACATCTTGCCCTTATGCCACTTTTGTATTGTCTGACACATCAACTGAATAATATTATTATAATGTCAGCAATTAACTTCACGATTCACACCGTTGCGTAGTGAGTTGCATTATTGTACTATTGGTGAATTATTAGATCAATGTATATAATATTGCATACAAAAGTTAGACATTTATTTATTTACGTCTCTCTCATGTTGCATGACTAACTTCGAGGGACTGTTGTACTGCGGGTTATTGACGTCTTTCTCGTGTTGCATGACTAACTTCGGGGGACTGTTGCGCTGCAGGTTAGCGCTAGAACGAATACAGAGGAGAGTAACTAATCTGATTCAAGAACTGAGGGACCTTAGATAGAAAAGTGCTTAAGCCCAAGAGACAAGAAGGTTAAGATGAGAGAAATTTAACTTTTATTTTTAAGAAATTGAACAGGAATTAATATAATGTTATTGATAAAAAATATTTGTTTCTCACTTAACAAAGATAGAACTAGAAGAATTAGAAGCAGCGAATTAGCAATAGTGAAAGAACAGTGTATATTAAATATCAGGAAGCACTCATTCTCACAGAGGACTACAAACGAATGGAACAAGTGATCTAAAACTTGTGTAACTGCTAGCAGCGTGAATATGTTTAAAAACAAAATTGACAAATATGTCAGATGAGGCGGGTTACACATAGGTGAAAATATGCTCTGGATACACCAACGGCTTCCTTGTCCATTTGTCATCTGTTTTTTTGTTTGCTTTGGATGGCAATCTTTGATTAAATTTAATTAAATCTTGTTAAAGGTTTGGTGTATGGTAACGTTGTCGATCATAGTCTGCCACATAATTCTGTCCTTTGTATGGTGCAGCAGCTGGACGTCATTTGTTGGTTTTTAAGCCGCTGGACGTCATTTGTTGGTTTTTAAGCCGCTGGACGTCATTGGTTGGTTGTTAAGCCGCTGGACGTCATTGGTTGGTTTTTAAGCCGCTGGACGTCACTGGTTGGTTTTTAAGCCGCTGGACGTCATTAGTTGGTTTTTAAGCCGTTGCCTGCCTCTAGTTTTGTGTCCTTCAATTGTTCCTTCAAATTTTTTTTCAAATCTGACTGTGTCTTAATGTATGTCTCAATGTATGTATCAATGTATGTCTAAGAAAGTGTAGCTGTCTTATTGTTATCGGTTTCAGTAATTGTATTTGTTGTGCTGTTCTTTGTTGAACATTTTCGTTTATAGTGTGTTGTGTCAGACAGATGTTTTGTATTTTCATAAGAAACCATTATTTTCTTGCTGTTAATGCATCCCCCCATAGGCTAGTGTCCGTGTTTCACTCCCATACATAACAATGTATACCAAACTTAGCTCTTAAAGATGTGTTCATGGTTTGCGGGCTTAATTAATCATGCATAATGCAAGTTTTAGATTTATATTGTGAGTTACCCTGTTTCGTCATAACATATAACTTCTTCCTGAATTATCATCCTACCTCGAACTGGAGACCTCGCGCAGTCGGATAAGTCAGTTTGGTATCAGGTACAACATTAATTCAACGGAGTTTTGAAACCATGTCGATGCATTATTCATTCTTGATTTCCGTACTTGGGGAGGGGGGATTATGAGGGGGGCGTTCGGGGAGTTCGAGCGAACCCCTTTTTTGAGAGAATTTATTCAACTGCGACAGTTTTTCAGAAATCATCCCAGAAATCCCCGGCTGATTGTGTACGCCCGAACCCTCCTTGTAAAAACCAACACCGATAACGATATAGATAGTTATAGATAGTTTGCACTGAGACGCAAATTATCTCCTTGTTTCTTCCACATATCTCTCAACACGCCAGTTTAATATAAAAAGTATTGGTCATATTATAATTTCGTGAAATTTTGGGAGAATAATTTAACATAGAATTTATTTTAATCACAACTTTCGTCACTTCCGGCTGCCGTTTTAGCTGTGATCAAAATAATCCTACATTACACATTACTAGCAAAGATACCCATCTTCCGGACGGGGTAACTTGGTAGTTCGTAAATCGCTATCATGATAACAAAATTTACAAACTTTCAGGTTACACAACATTATGAACGAAACACCCATGCATGAAATTGTACGTAATTGATCGCATAGCGTTGGAAATAATTGGACGCAATAACTACAAAGGGTAATTAATTTATTCGTAGAAAGGGTAATAAAGCGACGTGTAAGACAGGAGGAGTAGGATAACACGCACGCACGCACGCACGCACGCACGCACGCACACACACACACACTAACTGGACAATTGGAAGATTTTTGAAGTATAGATCGTCGGTCATTTCATTGTACGCTTATTTACCGAAAATATGCTGACTTTATATATTTAACAAACGACATATACTAAATATAATGTTATTATGTATTTTATTTCTACAATTGATGATTAAATATAGCTTATATATGATATGCACAAATAAACCCTGATTGTCTTTTGTCGCTGACGTAAGCGACACGTTGTTTTCTTTACCAAACATTCACGAGGAGAACGATTGTGAAAACAAGGAAAATCGTTGGCTGCAGAAGTACGGCGCCTTCACTGGTGGGCCCGACCGGTCTGATTGCCGTGACGACCTTGGCGTCGTCCGAGTCTGTGACGAGGTCATAACTCGCTGTCGTCACTTCGCTTTTGCTGGTCGTTGGGGACGCCTGAAAGAAAATGGGCAAGTGTCATATATGTTGCCTGCACGTAATTATGCATGCATGCGAGCATGCGTACGTAGTTGCGTGCATGTGTCTGTGTGCACGCACGAACGCACGCACGCACACACATGCATGTATTCATTCATATATACAAACATACACACATGCATGCACATACATGTATGAGAGAAAGCGTATCTGACTTCAGTTGTCTCGGGCAGACTATGACAAAGAAATATTACACACACACACAGGCCTTTCCTCGGGGTTTTGAAGGGTGGGTTCGGGCGTACACAATCAACCAGGAATTCTGGGATAATTATTTCTGAATGTTTACAGGTAAAACAAATTCTCTAAAAAAGGGGTCCGTTCGAACCCCGAACCCCCCCCCCCCGGGCATTTTATTTCACTCGTACGTATGTTTGCGACACGAGGAAGTTGAACTCACCGGTTCGACGCAGTCGGTGTCGTGGGTCGACGCCCAGTGGTCAAACATCGCCTTGGCGCAGGACGAGAAGCGCTGTGGTGGGGGACTGTGGGGCAGAAATGGGGCATTTTAGAGGGCAGCGCTGATTTAACAAGAGTTAACAAGATTGCCATTCAAAACTACAAGCCGCAGATGGCAAGTGGACAAGGAAGCCATTGGATTATCGAGAGTCCAACTATATCATCTCGTGTCGCTTGCGTGCGTGCGTGCGAGCGTGCGTGCGTGCGTGCGTGCGTGCGTGCGTGCGTGCGTGCGTGCGTGCGTGCGTGCATGCGTAGAAGAATAACTCTCAACCCATCAAATGTGTGCATGTTTCACCCAGATTTATCACCCTGTACACTTGGCTGCTTATAGTTGTAATCGACAGATGGCGCCACAGCTACCTTGCGGAACTGTACGAAGACGCCGTCGACGAAAGCAAACAAACGCTGGATTATATCCTAGAATGTTTTATGTAATAATATAACCCACGACGTTCGGTTAGTTCTGTTGGTACATTTGGAGAATGCATAGTGCGGACGGAAGTTTGTGTAAAAACGGGTATCTTCCGCCGAAGGCCAAATGTGGAAATCCCGGTAAAAGAGAGTCGGGACATATACTTGTCTATTACCCCGGGGGGGGGGTGCTCCCTATACTGAGGTATACATGTATGTGCCGCGCAAATGCCCCTGTTTTTGCTCTCTGTCCGAAGAAACAATGTAAATTTTCTCTTTTTGTGCCCCAATTATACCTGATAATTCTCTCTTTCATCGAAGAGAAAATTTCCCAATGAAAACGTTCCACCCGGGCTTACCTTACACTTATAGATATTAGATAAATTGTTCAATAATTATCTCTTGGTAACCATAAATTTCTTTATTTCTCCCTCTCTCTCTCTCTCTCTATCTATATATATATATATATATATATATATATATATATATATATATATATATATATATATATATATATATATATATATATATATATATATATCTCCCCCTCTCTCTCTCTCTCTATCTATATCTCTCTCTCTTTCTCTCTCTCTCCATGTGCTCCATGGGGTTCTGGCGGCACACCCCCACCGCTTTGGTATGGCAGTACCCCCCCCCCCCCCCGGTCTATTACTCAATTAGTCACCGCAGTTATATCCCGTAGCGGCCTTGAATGATAGTCATATATGAGAATGAGGTGTACATGTGCGCTTAGGTGCATGAACATAGTCATAAGTAAAACATTCAACGAACGATCCGTGTACTTTCGCCTATATCATCGTTTTATCGTATTTCATAAAGATCAAAAGTGGCTGTTATTTACCTTAGACTATACTGATATTGACAGTTTACAATGGCAAACGCTACTCTGCTTAAACGAGAATCATGTCGTAAATCGAAATAGGTGTATGGATATTCTCCAAGTCGGCCGTTGTTGTCATCTTGACGGACACGAACGTAAGCATACCTGGGCAGATAGGACATCGTGACGTAAGCATACCTGGGCAAGTAGGACATCATGACGCAGTTCCCCGTCGGGTCGGGGCAGTCGTTCGTCTGACAGGCGGTCTTCACGGCGGTCACTTGTTTCAGGAACTCTGGCAGCGTTCCTGCAGCATTCATGTCATTCACATGTACGTGTAGAACAACTGAACTATATGGTGGATTGAATATTCTTTATATAGGTTATGTTATATAATTTGTCCGATGTTTTAGCAATCACATCCATCACCATTTGAGACGACGACGTTGTCGTCGTTTTGCATTCACACATGAGCTCCCCAAACACACACACAAACATACGCACGCACGCACGCATGCACGCAAGCACCCACGCACGTACGCACCGTCGTAGTGAGAGAGACCCATGGTGTGGCCGAGTTCGTGTGAAACACGTGACGCCATCGTGTTTATGTTACTGGTCAACTCGATGAGTCCGTAGCAGACGTTGGTACACATGGACATGTACGTCGCGAAACCGCCGAAGTTCTGTGTCGTGAAGAAGTCGTCACGACTGAAACAGTACAGTTCACTGCATGTTGTCTCATGGTGCGTAGTGTTGCACGTTGTCTCATGGTGCGTAGTGTTGCACGTTGTCTCATATTGCGTAGTGTTGCACGTTGCGACCTAAGCTAGGAACGGCCACAATTCGCCGTTAAACGGAAAGGTGGCCGCGTAGGCCTACGTACTGAGACCAGAAAGCGTGACATGGCCGTCTCCTTGTAATGTGGTCGGTACAGTTCGTTAAAAATATCTTTGTTTTGTCAAATCCACAGGTATGCGAACCTATTCACGTGGAGAATAACATTATTACACACACCTTAATAATGTAATATCAGGCCGTCATAGTGCATATTCTTATTATAGCATACATAGCTTATGCAATTTCGAAACGTTTTCCTGATGTATGGTCTAATTAGCTTAATATTATAATATCGTCCGATGGAGACAATTGTACTACGCTGGAACACGCCGTTTTATTGTAAGATACTTCCTAATCAAACCAAATCGCACGAATTCGCTATCCGTGCAGTTATGCATACCTGGTGAACAGACATACCTGGTGAACATGCATACCTGATGAACATACATACCTGGTGAACAGACCGATATCACACCTTTCCGACGACTGCAACATGTTGAAGTTGAAGTTCCAGTAGTTATTGTTGGCTGTGTTCCTCTGGAATCAACGCACGCGACATGCGACCGTTACGAATGTTTTCCTGACGATACATAGATAACATGTTCTTATTATAATTATGAATGTTTTCCTGACGATACATAGATACCTTGTTCTTATTATAATTCATCATCGTGTCATTTATGTAAAGGTTTTTTATTGTAACAGTTATATTTTAAAACACATGGTTCTAATTATGTGACCTGGTGTTCATTAGGAATGTGTAGTTGTTTCTGGTGGTTATTTGGCACAGTCGTTTGTTGTATCAGTTCATGAAATAGATCTGGGTTTTTTTTCAGCACGGAGTTGAATTTATGGAAGCTGGCGGACATTGAGAATGAGCTGTGTCCTGTGGTCACATATTCAGTTGTAAGCTGTCCGCCTGTTCGACTACGTTACGTATTTGTTATATAAAATAATGTGTTTTACAACAACTGCACCCAGAAGACACGTACGCACGTACGATCGCACGCACGCACGCACGCACGCACGCACGCACGCACACCCGTGGTGTCATAAATCGACGCAACCCGGTAAAACACCGAAGGTGTAATTCTTCACTAAAGTTGTGGAATACATTTACTACTTGATGACAGTAGGCAGTTACCTTGTTGGTGTCCGACTGGCTGACGTACGACCTGAGGTGAACCTCCTGGTGCAGGAGACGAACCATCTTCACGGAGAACGTCAACGGGAAACCACTTTCCTCGAAGATCTGATAGAGGCACATATGTTTGGTGTTGTATGCCTTTTATTTTATTGTAATTTGTTTTGTTCTTTTCGCAATCTGTTCTTTCTCGATCACGAAATATAAATGAAAAGAGAGGGGGGAGGCGGAGATGGAGAGAGAGAGAGAGAGAGAGAGGGGAAGGAGGTAGGGGGGATGAAGAGACAGACATATAGGGTGGAGACAGAGAGGGTGTGTGGACAGAGAGAGAGAGAGGGGGGGAGGAGGGAGAGAGAGAGAGTGTGTGTGTGTTGCGTGTGTGCGTGTGTGTGTGCGTGCATGTGTGCGTGCGTGTTTGTGTGTGTGTATGTGTGCGTGTCTGCGTGTGTGCGTGTTTATGTGTGTGTGTGCCGTCAACCAGTCGGTCAAGCAGACAATGCAGGCAGAATATTAATGTTGCGATAACATGGCTTTGCCGAAAGCTGTATCGTACGAGGAAGGGCGCCTGTGACGTACCTGTGTGATAGTCGCGGTTAGTTGAGCGAAGTAGTCGTTCACGTCATCACTGAATTGACTGATGTACGCAACCTAACATAAAAAATAGTGATTTCAACAATACAATGAAGGATACATTAATTATGTATATTCGCTTCATGTGTCAATTGGCTTAACCTCTAAACTGAAGGTACAAATAGTTTCCTTTGTCAAATTCATCATCTCATGTGTACATTGGTTACACAGCCCTGCCTTAGACGCAGGTCAACTAAACAATGTCAAAGCGTAGACGTCCATTGTACTCACACCCATCGAGCGACTGTGTCAACCCTCTGTACTCACACATTTATCGTCGCAGTCGTAGCACATGGCTATGTCCCCAGTGACGGACGTTGCTCGGCGGACCTGCAACAACGTCACACGTGCAAGATGTCCAGGACATACTCAACATGGTAACGATCAAAGGGAATGGAAATGACGGGCTTACTGACCGTAACCATTTGTTATATATATAACCATTTGTTATATATATATATATATATATATATATATATATATATATATATATATATATATATATATATATATATAAATGTGTAGAATATGTTATTACGAATGGCGTTGCAAAACATATGCGTTGTCCTGACCCTTTGATTTCTTAGGTGGGTTGGCTAATATTTTACACAAGACAAGATTCCTCAGGAGGAGTACAGACACAGCGACAAAGCATCTCACCAGAAAACATGGGCATGCAGCAGATTAACCTGGTGTTGTTTATTATTGTAGGTGCAGAGAAATGAAAATGTTGATAAGTAGATAGATTTCTCACATTAAATGATACTTCTACTTTGGATCGTAACTTTTTAATGCAAATACACAAACTAAGTGTATTATATTATCTTTATGGGGCAAATGCCTATCACATCGGATGTGTTTCTACATACCTGTCACAAGACAACTTTTAAACGTGGAAATAATTGTTAGTAAAACGGTAATCCCACTGCTTTTTACAAACCAAGAAGGTATATTTTCAAGTTTGTTTGAACAAAAATGTGCAGGTTAAGGAATTTCGGGCCATATCTTTGACGTGTTATAATGTTACAAAGGAATTTTCAACGTCACACCGACTTGACGTAATTCCCTTACGTGGAATATAATACGGTACAGGTGCTTCACGTCAGACGTGGAATATCCAATGTCATACATGGTTTGTTGACGTCACAATTTACGTGGAGTAGCCAGCACAACACGAGGAGTTTGCATATAAAACCTCGTCTCCCCTCTCTCTCTCTCTCTCTTTATCTCTCTCTCTCTCGTCTCCCCTCTCTCTCGTTTTCTTACAGGTTAAATTAATGTATTTTATGTCTGAGGATTATTACAAAGTAATTGAATTGACGTAATACTTGGAACACTCACCCGGGTGTGTCGTTCTGCCACTAAAACAGATGACATTAGATTATATTAAATTCAGACAAACCGAACACATTGCAATTAAACGATCACATATTGGGCATGTCACATATTAATTCATACAGTTAATAATGAACGTCATTGTTGTATAACAACCCATGCTACCTTTTCTTCAGAAATGACTGGATTAGGTCAGTGCGAAGCCGTACTCACGTTCGGCTCCGGAACTGTCGGCATTTGACGCCACGTTACTTGCCCCAAGGAGCAGAACCACCAACCAGGTTGAATACGGCGTCTTCATCGTTCTGGGAATAGTACATGTTTGTATTGTCATAGTTCATCGTCCGGTTCAATTAAACGTCTTGTCCAAGTCCAAGAATTAAAGTTCATGAAAAAGCCAATCGAACCGATTGTTACCGAAACGTTGAAATTTAGTAAACTGTAATAGTTGTGTTCAGTAAAAAATCTATATCAATAAGTTATAATTACTATTGGTTATGCCTGAGGATTCGTACTTTCCGCAATATAGTTATGGGTACTTATTTCAAAACAAATCGATTCAATTTTGAAACAAGACAGTAGTGCACCACGACAATGTGGCCACTCGTGGAGTAGGCTTGCCACGAGTGGCACCCTGGTCTCCCGAAGACCTATGACGTCGCAGCAACAATGCACACCAGAATAGTATTACAAGAAGGTTGTAGAAAGTGTACAAATATAACGCGATATTTTTAAAGGGCATCACAAAGGAGGTGCTTCGCAGTTAACCACACAATTGTTTTGATATTTTAACACCATCAGAAGATTAAAAATCTTTAACAGTTTTATAAAAGGCAGATATATTAGAAAACAAATCGGAAAATGTGAACTGTTGCAGTATGTTGGGGTAACGTTTCCCTTAAAAATTACGTCTGATTTCAATTGACTATGCAAACTATAAGGTTGGTAATTGCTTTATTATAATTTATGAGTGATTGCTGCTGTTAAAGCGTTGTCCACGGTGATATACTCTGTCATGCACGCTTTGATATCCGTGCTGATAAAAAGTGGTATTACACTGTTACAGTCTACTTTCTCTATAGCCTTAAAATAGTGCGCCCGTATAATGCACGGCTGTTACCCCTAATGAAGTAATTATCTCAAATGTCAAATTCGCTAGTGCTAGATATAGTCTATGCTTCACTGAACCAGTCAGAGACATGCTATAACTGGCAATTAAAGGCAGCGCTGCATCAAGCAACGTGTCAGTGCCCCAAAATCACCCGTCAGCAATGTTAACAATTATATATAATTATATAGTCCACAAATATACCTGTCGCCCAGTGTTTGCGAATAATTTCACTATACGTTTAAATATAATAAAGTATATTTCATTGACTCAAACAGATTTATATTCTACAAAATTTACCTACTAAATTATATCCTAGTAATTAGTTGCAACGGTGGTTTACATGGCCCAGACAAGAGACTTCCCTGCTGGTCACATCTTAAGAATCGCTAATAAATTACCGCTTTAGTGCATTAAATGTGTTGAAAGCGAGTCCAATACAACATTCTGAAGTAATCCGTGCCTAAAACTCAGTATCTTCAGTAAGTGTACAGACGAATGCTGTATATTAACTACCATGTTATGGGTGTATGTAAACTAGACCACACATTACATTAGCCCTACCAGACGTAAGCAAAACAAACTACAACCGCCAATGAACGCTTAAAAAGGATTGTATATTCTCCGGATATATGTCAGTAATACATCAAGGATTGCAACAGCTCGTGTTTACCATACGCTGTATTTTTAAATAAGTGTTGCCACTTGAGCATATTTAACAGATGTTGTTAAAACATGCGTCTATTTATAAGTCGCCTCATTGATCTAGTCCATACATTTTAAACACAGTTTATGGCTATGTTGATATTGTATTTGTTGTATCTCTATTCAATTGTATTGCAAACGTTAGCCTTTCCGTTGCACTTGTTTCACTAGATAATATACATACACGTTACATACAACATTATTAGACTTACCAGTGCCACGAGTTCAAGAGTTCGTTGCTGATGCGTCTTTTCCAGTTCGAAAGTTTAACGCAATGTTGATATTATGACGAAATAGTAGACCACTACACAAACATACACACTGACCAGTGTATTATAATAGTAGGGGTCTCATATAATTCGTTACATATGCCATTACATCATGTAGTGGTCATTAAGGTGTAGTTGACCACCGAAGCGGAATGTGTGTGTGTGTGTGTGTGTGTGTGTGTGTGTGTGTGTGTGTGTGTGTGTGTGTGTTTGCGTGCGTGCGTGCGTTGTGTAAGCTAGACAAACGATTCGTCGAGAGTTGCCAGCCATATTCATAGATCGTTACAGATGCACAATAGATGCAGCGGTGCCAAGTAACAAAGCAACCATAAGCGGTAGATCTATCGCCTTTCAAGAGGTGACGGCGGTATATGAAGATCATGTTCCGCGCTACTCGCGGTGCATTTGCGAGGGGGAAGATTGTTTGGGGGCAGACTTTGGCTCGAAAGCGGTAGAGCGGTAGATCCTGTAAAACATGTAAGAACGAGTGATCTACACTGCAGATGCATCATCTGAAGTATTAACGGGTATAAGTTAATCTTGATAAGCCTACCTGTCTGCAAACACGTAGCTCTTTCCGGTTGTCAATATCCGTGTGAGCGGTGTTTGTCTGACATAATAACAGACTTTATTGCTAGCCGTCAGTTCATTAGAGGAACACTGATCCACGACCCCGCTCGCCTCATTTACCAATAAAGCTCGCCCAGTATGGCGTGTGATTAGTTCACCTAATTTGTACTACAGGTGTGATTTCATCGGATGTCTCGGTGTAATATTACGTCAACCCCGGAATGTCTGTTTGTCTGACTGTACGTTTGAGTCACACTTAAACCTTGCTAATGTCTGTGACAAGTTCACCATTGAAAGTTATGCAAGACGAACCGTCGAAACACACGACACACTGCGACATAATAATCGTTTACAACGCGAAATTGACTGCAGCCAAATTTGAAGGTAACTGTTCCAACATCACTGTTGACCAGCGGTCAGTCGTAGACAGGAGCGGTCAGTCGTAGACAGGACCAATTGTGGAAAACATGGTTACTCTTTGTGTCAGCTGATGATAATAAACTACGCTGCAGTTCGGAATCAGATGTGCGACTGCGTTGCATGGAAAGTTGATGCTCATATACGTGAATGAATTAATTAAATTTGTTTTATGTGGCATAATCAATACAAATACATGGAAACGTACATGAAAAAAATACATGGAAAGAGTTAATCTTGTTGACAGCAGTCGAAATGCCCAGAGATTTCAAAAACGAGACTGCGTAGTAAATGCAAATTGAGGTGTTGCAATCATTGACCGACGTTTAACTGGAGAATATATTTTATAAAGCTACTTATAAAACGTTCATTTCTTACTGCATGGAATGGATACGTGTATTGTCATCTGAGATTGATGTTAGATTTTTATGTCTCGCAGAGATTATGTATTGTGTGGATGAGTTTCCATATACCCTTAACATGATAGCTAACCGCGCATTCCATGATGGACCAAACATGTCTGATTCATAGGACGTCTGCACGCCCGTTTCAAGCCACTAGAACGACAACTTGACGTCAGACGGTACACCACGATCCATTCAGAAGAGTCTGCTATATTTACTCGCGCTTGTTCGTGGTTGAGCCTCGACATGCCTGTCTATTTATGGTCGGTGCAGTGAAAGGTCCCGGGGCTATGTTATGTCTTCCAGTAAGTGTACATACGAATGCTGTATATTAACTACCATGGGTATATGTAAACTAGACCACACATTACATTAGCCCTACCAAACGTAAGCAAAACAAACTACAACCGCCCATGAACGCTTTAGAAAGGATTGTATACGATGTTCTCCGGATATATGTCAGTAATACATCAAGGATTGCAACAGCTCGTGTTTAGCATACACTGTATTTTTTAATAAGTGTTGTCGCTAGTGCATATTTAACAGATGTTGTTAAAATATGCGTCTATTTATATGTCGCCCCATTGATCTAGTCCATACATTTTAAACACATTTTAGGACTATGTTGATATTGTATTTGTTGTATCTCTATTCAATAGTATTGCAAACGTTAGCCTTTCCGTGGCACTTGTTTTACTAGATAATATACATACCCGTTACATACAACATTATTAGACTTACCAGTGCCGCGAGTTCAAGTGGTCGTTGCTAACGCGACTTTTCCAGTTCGAAAGTGTAACGCGGTGTTGATATTATGGCGAAATAGTAGACCACTACACAAACGTGCACGCTGACCAGTGTATTATAATAGCAGGGGTCTGATATAATTCGTTGCATATGCCATTACACTGTGACCAACGTTAGTAGTGGTCATTAAGGTGTGGTTGACCACCGAAGAGGAAGCCAGTGTGTGTGTGTGTGTGTGTGTGTGTGTGTGTGTGTGTGTGTGTGTGTGTGTGTGTGTGTGTGTGTGTGTGTGTGTGTGTGCGTGCGTGCGTGTGTGTGTGTGTGTGTGTGTGTGCGCGCGCGCGCGCGCGTGCGTGCGTGCGTGCGTTCGTGGTATGCGTGTTCGTGAGCGTGTGCGTGTGCGTGAGCGTGAGCGTGTGCGTGTGCGTGTGCGTGTGCGTGTGCGTGTGTCGTCGAGAGTTGCCAGCCATATTCATAGATCGTTACAGATGCACAATATAGCTGCTGAGGTGCCAAGTAACAATGCACAAAAAGCGGTAGATCTACTGCTTTTCAAGAGGTGACGGCGGTGTATGAAGATCTGGCGCCGCTGTACTGGCGATGCATTTGTGAGGAGGTGTGATAGGGGATTCCCCTCTTGGCGGATGATTGTTTCAGGTTTATGTTAGACTAAATTTTGTATGCATTTTCTGTGCGACAATTTTCGGGATATTTGCATTTGAAATTAGTAAATATAAATCTTTCACCCTAAATGGTGGTTTGGGGGCACACTTTGGCTCGAAAACGAGCGGTAGATCCTGTAAAACATGTAAGAACGAGTGATCTACACTGCAGATGCATCATCTGAAGTATTAACGGGTATAAGTTAATATTGATAAGCCTACCTGTCTGCAAACACGTAGCTCTTTCCGGTTGTCAATATCCGTGTGAGCGGTGTTTGTCTGACATAATAACAGACTTTATTGCTAGCCGTCAGTTCATTAGAGGAACACTGATCCACGACTCAATACACATACATGGAAACGTACATTAAAAAAATACGTGGAAAGAGCTAATCTTGTTGACAGTAGTCGAAATGCCCATAGCTTTCAAAAACGACACTGCGTAGTAAATGCAAATTGAGGTGTTGCAATCTTTGACCGACGTTTCATTGGAGAATATATTTTATAAAGCTGTTTCTAAAACATTAACTTCTTACTGCATGGAATTGGTACATGTATTGTCACCTGATATTGAAGTTAGTTTAGTATGTCTCGCAGAGATTATGTATTTTGTGGATGAGTTTACATACACCCTTGACATGATCGCGAATCGTGCATTTCATGATGGACCAAACATGTCTGAACCATAGGATTTCTACACGCCCACGTTTCATGCCACTAGAACGACAACACGTCGTCAGACGGTACAACACGATCCATTCACAAGAGCCTGCTATATTTACTCGCGCTTGTTCGTGGTTGAGCCTTGACACGCCTGTCTATTTATGGTCGGTGCAGTGAAAAGTCCCGGGGCGATGTTATTAAGACATCGCACCTATGTGAACAGCGTGGGGCAATCTTCTTGGGTAAGCTAAATTAAAACGTGTGGTCCCACGCCGTGTGAATGGAGTCGGGGTGGACAGAGCCTACCAATTTGAATCAACATCAAAGCAGGTGTAGAATCTGGTGTATGACATTGTACGTCCGGCCCGTGGCAAAGGGTTCGAGGGGGTTGTCATCGCGTCACATCAGGCAAAGTATCACATGGTAATTACTATGAGGAGATACAGAGAAATAGACGATATGATAATTATATCTATGACGATGCATTCGCCCACTCAGGCACACTTGGCGGAAGACACCCACGGCGTACACAAACAAATGTCTCATTCATTTTGAGTCATTCGGCGACATTCCGGAAAGGCGCTCCTGATTAATCGACAGTTAGACAGAACTTTGTTAGTAAAGTGGTTATGTGTCCGTCGTCTTTTGAATCGACGCGCAGCTAACAATGGAATCACCAATGAAACTATATTTTGAGCACGAGTGCGAACTAATGAGCTCCACCCAACTGCAACTATAAACACTTGAAGGCTCATTACATTGCTTGCCGCGGCAAGGTTCACCAATGCTTAGTTTTGTATATTATACTCCAAACAGACTATTCGTAAGCTAACATTGCAGTTGTTCCGCGGCAGCTTACATATATAATTTACTCCATCGGTGGGGCAGTCCGGCATTCTAACCGCCGAGCTACCGCGCTCCAGATGGACTAAATGCTAAGTGAGTCAATGCGTGAGTGTGAGCGAGTAAGAGTATGGGTGAATGGGCAGGTGAGTGAGTCTGTGAGTCGGTGTGTGACTGAATGATTGAGTCGCTGAATGCCATTTAGCAACATTTCAATGGGCGACGGTACGTTAAAGCTAACTACGACGCGGTAGTGTAGTGGTTATCACATCCACTTTACATAGTTCTGGGTTCAAGACCTGGACCAGACATGGGTATATTTGATGTACCAACCTGGCTCTCAACATTGAGGGATGTATATCCCTAGTCACTCGGATGATCACGTTAACGTTGGTTCATTCATATTAATTCGGGACGTAGAAGAAGCAGTGAGGGCGACATGCAAGCTGGCAGTGACTGCCATCAATGTCAACACATAAAGGTTAGCTTGGCGATGATATTCTGAAAAAGGCTGACTAGTTGAATGATAGGCCTACCTCGTAGCCCCGTCAAATTGTACTAACCACAAAATAAACAAACTAGTCAGTTAATAGAAGGTTCCCGAATGTTGGAAACAACTAGAACTAAGACCCAATTCGTTGACCATCTTCGGTGACATCCACATCAGGCAAATACGAAGGCACAACAACCACTCGAAGTGTCCATACTATCACCAACTTCCCACCCAAGGATCGCCTACATAAAATTCTAGGAATATGCTACCGTACATGCAACGTTCTCTAGCAAACAGTTTTGCGGATACACTAGAGCACCGTGTCAGTGATACAGATCTTCGTCTTTATGTTTCGCTTCACTGTATCCTTGAATTTTTTTTCGGGCGACTTCTGCCTCAAGTCCCTTCTGATAGTTGAGAGTAAATACTTCTCTTGGGAAGTCCCGTTAATTTGAAATTTACTTACGGCTGTTCCATGGTCAGAATATTTGCTCTTTTGTTTGTGGTGGTAATGTGTCTAACATTAACCATTGTGGGATTATTTGAAAACGTTCCGATGTGTTAGTACACGTTGCAGAACAGCGAACGCTAATGATTGGTGTTTGTTTACAAATGTACTCACCTGTGTGGTGTGAACTGTACAGGTCGCTGATGCTGTCGTCCGTTCTAACAGCAACCTAACCAGAGGCGAACGCCGACATCAACCTAACCAGAGGCGAACCCCGACTACATAAAGAGGCGTGACCGATTGTCCGTGGTCGAGTTGTTTCGCGTAATGAATGCGTCGCCTCTTACGGCAGGCTGGTAAACAAATAACGCCGCATGTCCACCAACAGGGACCGACCACCGTGTCGTATAGATACACTTAATTGGACATCTCCAGCTTCAATCATGTGATCACAGACAATGAAGGATAACAAATCACCGGGAGTGGATGGGATTCCTCCAAAATTACTAATGGAAACAGTAGATCAAATCAGTATACCACTTGCAAGAGTATTCAACTTGTCATTAAAAGAGGGAGTTGTTCCGTTTGAATGGAAAGAAGCAAACATCATACCATTATTTAAAAAGGGTTCGAGAAATAAGTCGGAGAATTACAGACCAGTGAGTTTAACGTCAATGATTTGTAAATTATTAGAAAGGTTAATTAAAGACCATATGGTGGACTTCCTCGTTAAGCATAAATTATTAAATTCATCTCAACATGGATTCCTTAACGCGAGGTCATGCTTAACAAATATGTTATGTTTTTTGGAAGAAATCGCTAAGTGGATAGACGTGGGATCGCCAGTAGATATTATCTACTTAGATTTTCAGAAAGCTTTTGACAAAGTGCCACATCAAAGATTGCTACTTAAATTAAAAGTCCATGGTATCGGGGATAGCATAACTGACTGGATAGAACAATGGCTGACTGACAGAAGACAACGAGTTGTAGTAGATGGAGAAGTTTCAAATTGGAAATCGGTTTTGAGTGGGGTACCTCAAGGATCAGTATTAGGACCTATATTATTCTTAATTTATATCAGTGACTTGGACGACAGTATAACAAGTAACGTACTGAAATTTGCGGATGACACAAAACTGTTTAGGAAGGTTAATACTGATGGTGATAAACAACATTTACAAAACGATCTAGACAGATTAGTGAAATGGTCTGAGAAATGGCAGATGCTGTTCAATTTTGGGAAATGTAAATGCCTACATACAGGACATGGGAACTTGAATGTAAACTATAAAATGGGAGATACTGTTCTGGGTACTACTGTAAAAGAAAAGGACTTGGGAGTTACAATAAGCGCTGATATGAAAGTTTCAGAGCAGTGTGGTATTGCAGCTTCAAAGGGTAATAAAATTCTTGGATTGATTAGAAGAAACATAACATACAAGGGAAAAAAGTTAATTATACCTCTTTATAAAGCAATAGTTAGACCTCATTTAGAATACTGTATACAAGCATGGAGACCATATCGTAAGAAGGATATAGATACGCTTGAACGCATACAAAGGAGAGCAACTAAAATGATTCCAGAACTTAGAGACCTTAGTTATGAAGAACGCCTGAAAGAATGTGGTTTAACAACTCTAGAGACAAGGAGGTTAAGAGGAGATCAGATTGAAGTTTTTAAGATATTGAATGGGTATGAAAATATTGATAGAAATATGTTTTTCTCACTCAAGAAGGATAGCAGAACTAGAGGACATGAGGTAAAATTAGTAAAGGATCAATGTAGATTGGACATCAGGAAGCACTCGTTCTCACAGAGGACAATAAATGAATGGAACAAATTGTCTACAGATTGTGTAACTGCTAGCAGCGTGAATATGTTTAAAAACAAGGTTGACACATATATCAGGAGGGCGGGTTATAAGTAGGTGAACATTGTTGGACTCTGGATAAGCCAATGGTTTCCTTGTCCACTTGCCATCTGGGCCTTTGGCTTGGATGGCAAATCTTGTTAAATCTTGTTAAATTTAAATTGAAGAAATCGTTCAGAAAAAAGATCAGTTCCACGATTCTTTAAAATTTGCTTATGAAATTATATATGACAAACACATTATTGCTAATCAATTTAATTCGTTTAATTTGTTGTTGTTGCAAATATGTAGGTTCTACTATTGCCTCTCAAATAAATAACACTGAAAACCAATCCTAGTCTCGTTACGGGAAATAGGGTTTTCAAAAAAGTTATTAAAATCGTGTGAGTGAGCGATTGTGTATTCAAATGTAAGTATTGATCCAGTGAGTTCAATTCAACATATCCTGTTAATAATACGAACTGCATCCTAATACATTGGCGTGTTACACTCTCAGCCCGGTGGGGCGCGGTGCTCCTTAATGGAATCGTATTGTTCGAAGTGCTAATGACCATCACATATTGTTGTCACTAACGGAGCGTTAATTGCCTATGGCGAGAAGCACCCATCGATTGAACGCAGTTTAGTTGAGGCTAAAGAGATCACGCGATGACATAAATTCGTCACAATTAAAAATGGCGGTCGATTACCTATCATGTTGCGTCAAATTGGACGGTTCATGTCTGGCAATATTCAATATGTGTGCATGTGTGTTGTCTTGCAAAAGCCCCCCCCCCATCTCCCTCTCTCTCTCCCTCTCCCCCTCCCCTCCCTCTTTCTCTCTCACTCCTCCCCCTCCCCCCTCTGTCTCCCCTCCCCTCTCTCTCCCTACTATACCTCTACCTATAACAATTTCAACATGCCGTGATATACAATGGTAAACTAAACCGTGGTAGAATATGGTAAGCTATGATGACAAATAGTGTGTATGGTAATGTATGGTATATCATGGTATTTTACCATAGCATACCAAGGTTTAGCTGTTTCAAAACACCATGGTATATCATTGTATTTTATCATGGTTTAACAAGATTTTAACAAGATTTAACAAGATTGCCATCCCAAACAACAAGTTCCTGATGGCAAGTGGACAAGGAAGCCATTGGCTTATCGAGAGTCCAACAATTTTCTCATCTATGTGTAGCCCGCCCTTATCAGATATCTGTCAATTCTATTTTTAAACATATTCACACTACTAGCATTAACACAATCATTTGGCAGTTGGTTCCATTAATTTATCACCCTCTGTGAGAAAGAGTACTTTCTCATGTCCAACCTACACTGCTCCTTAAATAATGCTGCATTGTGTCTCTGGTTCTACTGCCTTCTGTAAGTTTGAAGAACATATTCCTATCGATATCCTCATAACCGTTCACTATTTTAAACACTTCTATTTGGTCTTCTCTTAGTCTCCTGGTCTCTAGTGTAGTCAAACCACATTGTAATAAGCGACTTATTAAGTTTCATAAGCAAACTAAGGTCTCTCGATTCTGGAATCATTTTATTTGCTATTCGTTGTATTCTTTCTAGCTTGTCTATGTCTTTTTTACGATATGACATCCATGCTTGAATACAATATTCCAAATGTGGTCTAACTATTTGAACATGGGTACAATTAGATGTTTCTCCTTATACGTGATAGTTCTCCTAATTAGTCCTAGAATTTGATTTCCTTTGGAAGCAGCAATCCCACATTGCTCTGAAACTTTCATGTCAGCACTAAATGTTACTCCTTAATCCTTTTCTTGTGTGGTTATACCTAGTACAGCATCCCCCATTTTATATTCCTCGTCCATATTTCCATGTCCTATGCGTATACATTTACCCTTCCCAAAATTGAATGCAATTTGTCTGACCATTTAACTAATTTTTCTAGATCATCCTTTAATCGTTGTTTATCTGTATCATTAGTAACCTTTTTGAATACTTTTGTGTCATCTGCAAATGTTAGTACTTTGCTAGATATGACATCCTCCAAATCATTTATATATATATATATATATATATATATATATATATATATATATATATATATATATATATATATTAAAAACAGTATAGGGCCTAATACTGATCCCTGTGGTACCCCACTCAAAACAGGTTTCCAGTTTGAAATCTCACCATCTACTATTACTCTCTGTCTTCTGTGTGTAAGCCACTCTTCTATCCAGTTGATTACATCATTACCTATACCATGGGCTTTTAGTTTAAGTAACAATCTTTGATGTGGCACTTTATCGAAAGCTTTCTGAAAATCTAAGTAGACAACATCCACTGGTGACCCGTCATCTACCCATTCTGTAATTTCTGCCAAAAAAGAGATTGGTTAGACATGACCTTGCTTTTAGGAAACCATGTTAAGATGTATTTATTATTTTATGTTTTACAAGGAATTTTACCATGTGGTCTCTAATTAATGTTTCGAGTAATTTACATACAACTGATGTTAAACTCACTGGTCTGTAATTTTCTGGCTTCTTCCTCGATCCCTTCTTAAATAGTGGCGTAATGTTTGCTTCTTTCCATTCTGAAGGAATTATTCCTTCTTCTAGTGACAAGTTAAACAATTTTGCAAGTGGTGTACTAATTTGCTCAACAATTTCCTTAAGCAGTTTTAGTGGTATCCCATCAACTCCAGGTGATTTACTATCTTTCATCTTCTTAATTTTCTTTGCTTTCTTTGCATTTCAGGGGTTACAAATAACTGCCCTAAATGTTCTGATTTATTGCCCTCAAATTTAGTCAATGGAACTGGAAGTGAGCTGATATCTTCTGTGGTAAAAACTGAGCTGAAATACTCATTCAGGACCTCTGCCATTTGGAACCCGTCTGAAATTATGTTTTCACTGTTGTTTTCCAGTGGTCCAAGCTTATCTCGAACTTTCTGTTTACTCCTTACATAAGCATATAAATTCTTGCTGTCATTTTTTATATTACCTGCCAATTTTTGTTCAAAGGTTCTTTTAGATTTTCTAATTTCAATTGTAGCTAGGTTAAGTGCCTCTTTGTAGTTGGTGTAGTCTTCTACATTTCCAGTGTGTTTATAGACCCTCCACTGCATCTGTTTGTGAGCAATTTTTCTAATAGCCTCTTTTGACAGGTGTTTTTTCCTGGACCTTTTCCCTTGTTTTCTTATTGGAACAAATGTCTCAATAATGCCCTCAATCTCATATTTTAAACAAGTCCAGCATTCTGTTGCTGTCTTGTTCTTCAGCAAGTTTTTCCAATCTATATTTGCCAGATATGTTCTCATCACTTTATATTTGCCTTTGTTGAAGTTCTTCCTCCATCGTTTTTTATATGTATTCCTTGTTTTTACTTTTATATTAAAATGGATTTGGTTATGGTCACTTGAACCCAAATGTTCGTGTACTTCAACATTGTCAACTAATTCATTTTGAGAAGACAAAATTAAATCTAACACATTCCCACCTCTGGTTGGTTCCAAGACACGTTGAGTAAGGAAACAATCCTGTGTTAGAAGTAGAAACTGGTCGTCACCTCCAGCACTCTCTAATGATTCCCACTGTATATGGCCATTGTTAATATCACCTATTATAGCACATTCCCCCTTGCTCACCTCCCTTATCGCCTTTTGTAATTTTACATCTTCCTCCTGTCCTATGTTAGGACTACGATAAACTACTCCTATTGACAGTATTGTTAATGTTGAGTTCCTGGTAACTATATTACACAAAATTGCTTCCACACTATCTGCTTCACATTTCAGTGTTATTTCATATGCTTGGATAGATTCTTTAATACATAAAATTACTCCACCTCCCCTTCTTTCTCGTCTATCCTTCCTAAACATTACATAGCCTGTCAGAGCTAACTCAGCATCTGTCAGTGCTAATTCAGTGAGATGCCTATTACATGAGGATCAATATCTGCTACCATAATGTCTAACTCACTTTTTTATTTACTATGCTCCTGGAATTTAAGCATACACATTTAAGTTCATTGTCCGAAATTATTGGTGAACATTTCTTTGGATGTGTATTTGTAGTAGTACTCCTTTGAGTTTTCTCTGTCTGTTCCCCCTGCGCATCTAGTTTAAATAAGTTATGATACCTGTGCCCTGGTCGACAACTCAGACAAACTCACACCCAAGAACTGCAGCGCCCTTCCCTGTCAGATGAAGTCCATCTCTCATGAAAAAGTCATCTCTTCCTACAAAGTTTAACCACATGCCTACGAAGCCTACTCCCTCCTCCATACATACCTTCTGTACTTGTGTGTTGCCATCCTCCTACACTTCGTTCCTATATTCCTCACCCCTGCCTCCCATTATTGGTAATATCCCCGACAATACAATCTGTCCAACTCGTGCCTCTTTAAGTGTCTTGGTATATGGTATCATTTTGTAACGGGACCTCCTTCGGAGGATGGCGTCCAGTAAACATGTGGATCTGCGGGTCACTTTGTGGAAATGTCCACTGTCTAATCATGTTAACATTTCAATCAGTGCCGGATTAATACTGTGGGGCCCTGGTACAAACATGTTGTGGGGCCCTAGTACAAACATGTTGTGGGGCCCTGGTACAAACATGTTGTGGGGCCCTGGTACAAACACGTTGTGGGGCCCTGGTACAAACACGTTGTGGGGCCCTGGTACAAACATGTTGTGGGGCCCTGGTACAAACATGTTGTGGGGCCCTGGTACAAACATGTTGTGGGGCCCTGGTACAAACACGTTATTGGGCCCTGGTACAAACATGTTGTGGGGCCCTGGTACGAACATGTTGTGGGGCCCTGGTACAAACATGCTGTGGGGCCCTGGTACAAACACGTTATTGGGCCCTGGTACAAACATGTTGTGGGACCCTCTCAGTGCGTCAAAGACGAAGATCGAGACGCTTTTTATTGACAACGGAGGCAACACCATATTTTAGCGTTTATTCAATTATATTTGAGCATAGGCCAGCACAGATTACTGTCGATGACGGCTTACAAACAAACACACAAGAAAATGCAGCGTGTGATGACAAACAAGATCACATAGCATACAATGACAAGCACGAATCACAGTACACAATGACATAATAGACAGTAATACAAGAAAGTACAGCCTAAAATAGAGACATTACACAAGTTCTGGGCAAACATAGAGTGACATAGAAATACTTTCCACCAAACTAGTCACCAACGGTTCTAGATACGTGAGTAGTCAGATCTGATTATACATATGTTGAACTATTTTGTTGGCCCCTTAGTGCGTGCGTGCGTGCGTGCGTGCGTGCGTGCGTGCGTGCGTGCGTGCGTGCGTGCGTGCGTGCGTGCGTGCGTGCGTGCGTGCGTATCGTGATGCTACACGAAAATTTTTTTTGCCTCGTTTAACTTTTTAGTCTGACAGTTGTGTCAATATAATAAAAGTTGAAAGTTAATTCGAATTGCATCGGATAAACTGATGTTATGTATGCACCAAGAATCTGTTGGATACTGCATACATACTTTCCGTTACAGTGAAAAGTACACATTGCATCCAGGCGATGATGTGTGCGACAAACGGTGGCGCCACCACACGGAGCCTGGATAATCGAGGTTAAAGTACAACACGTAATTGCGCGAATCTTTTGCCGGGCGCTGAAACAATCCCGTATCTACGCCAACTTATGCTCAACCGCCGTTCGAAGTTATTAAAACGTCAGTGCAGCCGATTTGTTCTGCGTTCTGGTGCTAGCGTTGTTATTTCTGTTTAATGTCAGAAAGCGTTATTATTGGTACGACGTATTCTTTGCTGAAACAGTATTTTTTTCAGGAATTCCATTCTTTAACTATTTCCGTTCTTGTCGTTGTCGCGGACACTTGTACTTCCGTTGATATCCGATCCCACGATGCATTGCGTTTATACACGCCCGCCATCTAGCGATTAAAAACCTGATAATCCGGGTAATATCTCTTAAACCGAACACTTGCAGGATCTTAGCACAACTCTTCATACATCGGTGTAAGTCGTAGTTATGTTAATTAATACAACATTCAAATTGGAAATGTGTACGTTAGTAAATATGATATTCGTTGTTGACGATATAAACCATTCAAGCACCAACAATATGTAACATGCATACAAACGTTGTAAAAAACGTTGTTTCACAAGTGAGTAACCGCCAGAGCGGTAACTGTCGCAACACGTTCAGTGCCCTGCGCATTAATGCGCTTGACCAATTGTTGTGTAACCAATAACTGTCCTTGTTTTGATTTACCCACTAAATCAGTCCAATAATTATCCTATGTGCAGAGATCTTCGCCCTCTATCATCTGTGATGGGTTCTAATTTTAACCTCCTCCAGATTAAACAAACTAATACAATATACTGCCGCAATATACAATACCAAAATTACTTCAAGAAAACTTTCTTCCACAAATTGCCATGGAGAAAATTAACACCCATTCATATCAAGGCTTTGTGAATTACTCCAAAAAATATATCATAAGTAAATATGACTTGGAATGTAATGTTAATAACTGCTACATCTGCAAGAAGAATATGCCAGCTGAAGCCTAGAAATGTATGGTATGCCTTCGTCATCATTATCATGATAAACTGTATTACTTAATAATTCATAGCTATGTAATATAATATTATATTGAATATTAATTCAGTAATATTATCACTATAATTTTTTAAACAGCTTGTTTTTGAGTTCCTCACAATATAATTTGTAACTAATAAATTTGGAACTAATGTATTATTTTTACTGTCAAGGTTTTAATTGTATTTTACAAGAATAATGTATTTATCCTTTCTGTATTATTTAACTTCTCTGTAATTATTACATGATAATATTGAGAATTATATTCGATTCACATTTTATTTACATTTATACACACCAAAAATAGTATTCACATTATTTGCACTATATGTATTTTTGCTAGTATTATTTGTTAGTATTATTAGCATCGTTATATTTGTAGGCAAATTTAGCAACTCCACATATATTTACAACAGTAATAATGATTATTGCACCATACGTAGTCATATGGAGGCTTGTACGATAGCGATCTCTCAGGTCTTAGTGCAGGCCTCCCTGGATCATCAAAACTATGTAAAATATGTACCAAATGTTTTTTTGACTCTGTATGTTTGATCTAAACAAATAAACTGCACTTCACTTCACTTCACTTCCTAGATGTTTGTTTCAAGTTATTTCGATATCGTCACATCAGATACAGTCTCGCACTGACCATCGTAATAACCAGCAGAGTTCTGGACACCTGGCGTGAACGCTTCGAATTCGTGGCCGATATGTAGATCTATAAAACATATAGTCGTCAAATTCGCATCTTGTAATCAAAAACAATAGAACTGTGATGTACGAACAAACAATTAATCACAGCATTAGTAGAGTTTGGGAAAGGATATTGTTTCTTTCGAATCATGTGAGGCAGAAAGACTTTCTATTAGAAACACAACTTAGCAGCAGTCCGGTAACTGAGTTGGCCGCGAAATGTTGTATTAATTACAATAGCTTCTTTCTTTCATGCCTTCGTCCATGTTCATGCGCGTTATTCTATGTTGCACACCACATATTGAAGGGTGGGTGGTGGTTTTTTGGACTTTGTCTTTGAGAACTTATGCGATGACCCCTAAGTATTACATGTTTTACGAAAAATAAGCCTAAATAAATTCAGTGTAGACACGTCTTCTGCCAACAACGTCTGCATATAATACTCCAGGGATGCTATCAGTGTTAAGGTAAGAATTGTACCAAATAATAGATTTATTTATAGAATGTTATGTTATCAGCACATTTAGCAACGGACAATTAATTAAGCGGTGTCCATACCAGCAATGGAGTCTATGGAATGAATGGCAATGTCAGCATATCTCCTAATGGCGGCGTCCCACAGGGTTCTTGTTGTAATGCGATCACTTGTGTCTGTGACGTAGGAACCCCAATACGTTGAGGCAGGTGACGCATTGTCCTTTATTGATTCCTGTTGAAACGCAGCGTAAATAATAAAAGACCGACCATAGTACAAATGCCACTTTATCGTATATGTACAGAGGTATATGTTTATGACGAATGTTTCTCTGTTTGCTCCCCTCCGCATATCGCTGTTTAAGAGTCAAACCAACGGACGTCAATTTTGATCTGCAACATGTAATTGGTTGAATATAACTTTAATAGTTTTGATTCCTCGACGGATATACTGTTGAAGAATCAAATCAATGGAAGAAAATTATCGGGTGTTAGACGTTTGTCTGATAGACTCATATTGGACACATCCAACCAACCATATGGTGGAAATAAAAAATGGACTTTCATTGTTTTGACAATTTAACTGCGGTATACGAATTCATAAATATGCTTCGTATGTACACGCGACTTGGGGTTACATATGTACACGCGACTTGGGGTTACATATGTACACGCGACTTGGGGTTACATATGTACACGCGACTTGGGGTTACATATGTACACGCGACTTGGGGTTACATATGTACACGCGACTTGGGGTAACATATGTACACGCGACTTGGGGTTACATATGTACACGCGACTTGGGGTTACATATGTACACGCGACTTGGGGTAACATATGTACACGCGACTTGGGGTTACATATGTACACGCGACTTGGGGTTACATATGTACACGCGACTTGGGGTTACATATGTACACGCGACTTGGGGTTACATATGTACACGCGACTTGGGGTTACATATGTACACGCGACTTGGGGTTACATATGTACACGCGACTTGGGGTTACATATGTACACGCGACTTGGGGTTACATATGTACACGCGACTTGGGGTTACATATGTACACGCGACTTGGGGTTACATATGTATGCACATTATTTTCCGCTTTCGAACCTTTCCGTCTTCGCTCGTCACACATCTGTCGATGTCGTTGAGAATCTGCACCGTCGACCACTTGGCGAAGTGCTTCGACGGGAAGATATCGTTCATCGTACTGTCGCCGAAGTATACCACCTGGCCAGGCAACAATACGTCGTGACTGCGGTCACACATTAAGAAAACTCCTTTCCAGTAGCATAAGACAATCACACACGTGACACCCCCAATGGAACGAAGAAGAGAACGGTCTAGAAACACATGGCGGCGGAATCTTAAGGCGGTAATTTAGAGGATGGGTTACACCTGAATGAACTCACGAAGATGGCACAAAATAGGATCCAGTGGAGAATGGTTGTTTACAGTGAACAAATGGATGCTGAGACACGCCAGCCAAGACATGCAAATACAAATTCT
This sequence comes from Lamellibrachia satsuma, assembly GCA_033239005.1. NCBI lineage: Eukaryota > Metazoa > Annelida > Polychaeta > Sabellida > Siboglinidae > Lamellibrachia > Lamellibrachia satsuma. The sequence goes on along the minus strand of BSQZ01000021.1, from coordinate 7,783,460 downwards.
GAGACTGAGTCTCTATAACGACGTTTGGTTGATAGGTGCTTATGTTTCACGTTTATCTCTGTGTCATTTCATTTATTTATCTGTTTCCAATGTTATTACATTTTTTCATGCAGCACAATGTTGGAAAAGGAGCAAGCTGAGGTAACACAATTATAATTGCTCCCCTTCGCATCAAACATGTTTGGTAATAAAGAATATTTTCACGTGTCATACTTATCTAAGATACATCATGATACCACTAGGTCTACAACTGAATAGTGCATGGAACATTTAAATAACTGTGCAGTGCATATCGTGAAACAGTATTTACTCACTTTTGTTGGCAAAGGAAAAGAGTTCCCAGTGATTTCGAGAAGTTAATCATAGCCACTGATATGATGTGCGTGCACGCGCACGGACGCGCACGTGTGCGGGCTTGTATGCAGAGCCAAAAAGGGTTTGATTTGTGTCAAAGGCTTCTTCTGATTTGTGAATAGTTCTTATATTACATCGACAAAAGTATTTTTTCGGGAGAATCAACCTTCAACTCCTAACTTACCTTCGGGTCTGGCGTCTCGGTGAGGGCAGCCAACAATCCTACGAGATGGTTTGAGTTTCCTCCCTGGTAAATGCCACCTGGAAACATATTTGTTCGTTTAGTATTTTATATTAAGGTAACATTGAATAGTCACTAGAATAATGAGTGACGCTGATTGTAGTATTTGTAGAAGTTATAGTATTGGCATCATGCTATGGACATCTGATTAAATTTACCCATGTTGGCATCGTTATGTACATTTATCGGAACGTTCTTTGTCTTGTAATCTACGTCATATTTGTGTGCGTGGATGTGCGTATGTGTACATACATACGTACGGCCCATACGTATAATATAATGATTTTTAATAGCATAACCTCTCACCGACTTTGTTGAGTTCGTTTCGTGGATTGCACTGATAGAATGTCGGTTTGTGTGCGCGACAGACGACCACGTCAAAGTAGGTCTCCCAGTCATTCCTACAACAAACGATCAAATGCAGCCTAAGTATTGTATGCTGATTGGCTGGCGCAACGGACCTGGTGCATGTTACACTGTGACACGGACCAGGAATGGCAAAGACAAAGGTAACATGCCACTATACCACCACCCCCCCATGAAACGTTAGACAATGTTAGGGACATTTTAGACTTGTGAAGCAGAGACACGTAGTGTTGCCTTCACATAAACGAATAGAAAAAATTGTAACAAACATTGTTATCACATCAATAAAAGCAATAATTGTTACATATGTATTTACAGTCACAAATGCACAGACGAACGCACGCACGCACGCACGCACGCACACACATTTTCGCATATAATATAATATATGCATTTGATTTACCCAAGAATGTGCTGAAGGACCACGGAGACGATACTAGGGTAAGAGTTGGTAAGTAGGAACACAGATTTCTTGTGCTGCCGCAGACTTTTCAGCCATCGCCGCACGGAAGGGCTGCACACTCGGATGTAAACGCCGATGTCGTTCTTCAAGCGCGTCACTGTCTTGTCTAAAACGTCCCAACAAAGCCCGTGTTACCGGCGACTAAACTTAAACGATGTCTCCCGACGATTGTCTGACTAGTTGATTCATTGGTAAAATCAAATAAAAAAATACCAAATGTGTCAAGCATTTAATCAACCTTTCAATTATGCAATTATCGATCGAGTACCACCTAAGAGATTTTGACTATGCGGGGGCACACGAACGCACGCACGCACGCACGCACGCGCACAAAAGTATTAAAAGTTATCTCGTGAACTCAGTATTGCGTTTGCTAATATTGTGTTATTATTTTCCTACCCGCTAACTTGTCGTCCGGAAATAAGTTTTCAAGAGCTTCAACCACATCACCCCAAAGGCGACTGTAATCTGTAATCTCTTGTCGTCGCTGTAACCAAAAATGTTCGTGACGTTATAGTAAATTATTCTGCTATTGCTGAAAATACTGGTTATGACGACGCCGATGATAATAATGTTGCCAGACAGTGAATCCGGCTAAGTAGGTTAGACGCATTAAACGTTATTTATGTTACTAAGAAATATAATACTTATAAATAAACGTTGGCAATAGTATCATATTTATTATGATAAAAACACGTGTTGTCGTTAGTAATCTCACATAAAAGTATTGTACAGCGAAAGTCTAACAATCGTACTGATATTAAGAACACTTCAGAAAACCGTATCCTTATATCATTGGCTCAATTGTATATTATAACAATCGTGTTTATCACAGTTAAGGGAACACTATTATAATGTATAGTGCAAATAAATATTGCCTAATATGAATATGTAATAAATTCTTAACAAGTAAAATATCGCTTGACTAAAACAGCAACGGCACATGTTTAGAACAAGCATTTCGAAATACATTTTTATAAAAATAACTATGACAGTAGTATGTAAGTCGTTTTCATACCCCCAATTGTGGGTCGATTTTTGTGGTAGCTAAAAATAGACGGTAGCTAAAAATAGACATTGGTTAATTTTAATTTTCTAAAAATAGACATTGGTTAATTTTTATTTTTATTTAAAATTTTTAATTTAAATTTTTTTTTATTTTAATTTTTTTTTTTTTATTATTTCAATTTCGGGAAAAACCCACATATCGCTGACGTAGCGGTTAGTGGGAAAAACCCACCTATCGCTAACGTAACGGTTATTTAGGGAAAACCCACATATCGCTGACGTAGCGGTTATTGAGTACTGCATGAGAGAGCTAATCAATCAGGGTTCAGTACGTTATCGGTGAATGGTATAAAGAGCTGTGATTTGTCGGTTATAGTTTTATAAAAGTTATGCATATGAGTTTCATAAAAATCGTGGATGATTAATGAGGTAACGAGGATGAATGGCTCGTGTGTCCATCTGTTTGCCGTCGAAACGCGGGCATCTTAAAAACGGAACAAACGCAGTCGGTCGTGTGCACACACACAATCATCTTTTAATTGCATAACAATACAGCAATAAATAAGCTAGGCTGTATTACAGTTTACCCTATCTCAGGGTCTTAACCCAATCAAACACGCGACAATCGTTTGCTACTAAATCACTACCAAATGAATTGACGAAAGCCTTCATCGGTATGCCGTTACAACGAAGCACCAAATAAGCAATGCAGTATTGTCCGCACACGTTAGATAGAGGACTCTGAAGTCTCTTGGCATTGTGACACCACTCGGAACAATGTTCGTTCAGGAACACGCGAAATGTGCCATGTAGCGGCGGTAGTCCGTACGAGCAGAAGTATTCACCGCGTCTGTCGGCATCCACGTAGAGAGCGATCCAATGTTGACCGGGTTTATCGCCGTTGTGAGTATTGCATACGAAAGCGAACGGGAAAGCATCGATCATCGTAGGCAGTCCGTCTTTGGGTACGACGTCGCGAACGATCGAACGAGTTCGTGCGTCTCTCGCCAGGAGACGTGCAATCTGGCTTGTCTCCATCAGAAATCGTAGATGACGTTCCTGCTCTTGTCGATTTCCAGCACCGATTCGAATTCTGCGTACACGACGACGTTGATGGTCTGTTGGAGCGCTGCAGCGAAATGCATCTCGATGCGCAGGTTGCCCTTTTGTACCAGATGGAAGCACGATCCATCACACGCGTCCGGGGTCAGGTCGAAACCAAAGAAGGTGTACCCATCACGGAAGTCGTCACGAGTCAGACCGTTCCCTTCGTCCTGTGATACCTTGCCAGTCGAGGTGAACAGGTTGAGGTAACTTCTGATGAATCGATTCTCATCGAAATTCGGCTGGAGTGGTTTGGAGGGTACCTGTCGACCATCCACGTAAACGGCGAGGAAGTTGACGTTGTTGTGCTTGGCGTGAAACGGGTTCTTCGCGTACGAACCGTTGTACGCGTCGTTGTCGATGCAGCATAGTACCAGACGTTTCGGTAGGGTACCGAGGAACAGGTTTTCGTGCGTGTGCGACATGGCCCCTGTGGGAATGGAATATACTTTGCAGTCGACGGAACGCAGCGGGTACTTGGCCGTGCCCTTGTCCAGTGCCTTGATGTGCGCAACCTGAACGGTCGGATTCAGTGTGGCTTTCCTCGCGAACATGGTGGCGTTGACGATGTGTACTTTATAATCGAGGTTGCCACCACCGGCCATGAGCGCGAACGTGTCCTTGCTTCGCACCAGTCGTATCTTGACGTCGACGCCGTTGAGCAGGTAACGATCTTGTAGGAACAGGTCCACGTGTAGTCGTCCCATCATGTCAACGACACGACTCTGCGTGACGTGCGCTCGCCGAGACACCAACCCTCGGTTCATTACGTCCTCGTCGACAATGTTGACGGCATCCATGCGACCGGCGGTGTCTTTGTACCACAGTTGACTCGTCAGTTGAGTCTCTTTGGCCTCGCTGCCGTAACTCAAAAGCGTTTCGATATAGGCGCGATACGGGTACGTGTTTGTCGAAGGAGTCACGAGCGTACCGTTTAGGTAGACGTCGACTTGACTGAATAACGAATGCAACCAATTATTCACCGGAGCCACAGCGTTGTCGGGGTCGAGAGGTGTCCTGTTGCCTTTGGTTACCTTCGCTTGCACGTGCAGGTAGCTGCTGGCGAGATCCAGGTAAGTGTCTCCCGATCCGGGTAGCAAGAATTCTATGGGACCACCCGACTCGAGGGAGGCCATCGGTTGGTGTTCCACCCATTGCGCGTCTTCGATGCTGGTCTGGGTCGGCGGCACGCCGAAGAGATCGAGTTCGCTCTTGACCCCCTCGCAAGATTGTCTATGCACGAAAGCCATCGTCGAACACGTCACGTTCACGAATCGTCTGCGCTTTACGACGTCTTTTCACTGCACTGACCCGTCGCGGTGCCGTCGCGCGTTTTATACGTTTTTGCGGTCGCACGCCAGGAGTCGTCAACAGACCGCGTATCAAATCTTTACCGGCATCGGTAGCGCGTCGTTTGGCCGCCGTTTTTATGTTCTGACCGGACATGACGTCGTCGGCTATGCGCAAGCCGGTCTTCAACGCCCCCTTTCCCAAAGCCACGGCTCCTCGCTTGATGAGTGGCATGGCGCTCCGAATCAGACCTCCGAACAGACTACCCAACCCGTGTCCTCGTTGCACTCTGGCACCGACAAAGTAGGGTAAAGCCCTCCCGCTTGTCGGGTGTAATAATCGTTGTAATTCATTCTTCAGAACAGACCAGTCTTGCGACGTCGAAAATGAAGCGTCACCGTCACCTTGCCGCGTTCGAATGGCACGGCATGCCCGGTATCGTCTCTTATATCGATTTCGATAGTTCCAAACTCCTTGCGCAACATGGGCAAGTACTGAACGTGCTCAAAATGTCTCGAGATCGTATGTCCGTGTTCGCCTTGTATCGGAACAATCCTCAACAGCGGTACGAGACTGTCGCCGACGACGCGCGATTCCACGACGTTCGTGTACACGTAGAGTGACTCGAACCCTTGCTTCATGTCCACCACGGAATCCCCTTCTTTCACGAAGGTGTACACCTCTCCATCACCATCTAGCGGCACGTGACTTTCAGGACTACGGATGGTCCTTGCGTCGAGACCTAGTATGACTCCCATAGAACCCTGGGTTGTGAATTCGGTACTCGGTGACATGCGTACGGATACTTTTTGAGTGATGTCGCTGTAGCTTAATTTCACTCTTTGACGTACCGCGATACCCGCTAGCGAGCGGTTGATGGCTCGTATGAGTTTACGAGTTCCGTCGTAATATCCCGTTGCTATGCCTCCAACAGAATGACCGTCGCTAGAGCTTTCCGAGAGGAAGAACCAGGAATCCTTCTCTCTGACATTGTACCAATCGTGCGGGTACTGGATCTCCACCAACCCGCATTCCCATTCGCCGGACAGGCTGATGCGTTGCGGTAAGGACGTGACGTAATGGGTCAACGTGTTGTCGGGATGCAGGTGCATCGACGCGTTGCTAGGCAACGTCAGGTAGAAATCAGCCGTCATCGCGTTTCACGGATGGATTGGGTAGCAGGTAGCCCAACGAACTACTCAACAGGGCCGTCCAAAGATTAGAGTCGGTGTGACCGGTTGTCAGATTGTAGATGCTGACCGCGATGATCGTGTACAAGACGACGACCTGACACAAGAACACGATTTCCGTCTTGGGACAATCGGTGCCGAAGAGGTGCCAACGCGATGCAACAACCTCGTTGTCGTTGTCGTCCGTAACGTCTATCCCTTCGTTGTCTTCTTCGACGATGGACATCGTTGGAATGAGGAGTCGACCGGCGCGTAACTACTCTTTATACCGAACGAGCGCCTTGGCATCGATCCAGCTGTTGAACGAAGTGGGGTAGCCGTACCATTTGACTAACGCCTCCGTTCGTTTTCCCACCTTCCGTCGCTGCAGCACCGATTCCACGCGGTACAGTTTATCTTTCGAGACCAATACTTTCTGCAGTTCCGGTTCGTAGAAGGTTCCGTCCAGCACCTCACCGAGATCGTCGACCAAACGGTACACGGGTGGATCGGAGGCGTGAACTTCGCGTATCGTGAAGAGCTCCTCGCTCCAATTTGCCATATACCCTTTCTCGAACCGCCGCTTCGCTTTGCTGATGCGTACGCGATCATCCACCTTGAACTTTGGTACACCCTTACCATCGTGACCGTACAAGCGCTGCCACACCTCCTCTTGATTCGCCGCGTTCACTTGCGAAGGGGCCATGCCTATGCTTCGATGATAGGTGTCGTTGTACGACTGCACAAAATCCTGTAGCGCGTCGATGTACCGCACCGTCTGATATTTCGTAAAATATCGCCACATACGCGTCTTCAGCGTTCTGTTGAACCTTTCGACGATACTCGCCTTGGTCTCCTCGTTATGAGTGGAAAAATGATGGACACCGTGCTCCTTCAACAAACGCCTCACGGATCTGTTGAGGAACTCCAAACCTTTGTCTGTTTGCAAGGTTGTAGGCGCAATGTTGACCAACAATCCTTTCAATGCCGTCACCAGAGACGACGCCGACTTGTTTTTCAGAGGAACGCACCAGGCCCGTTTTGAAAAGACGTCGATCACCGTCAACAGAAACACGTATCCGTCGTTGTCTTTTTTCAGTTTTGACAAGTCGACGAGATCGGCCTGCCACTGGTGGTTGCGTCCACCCACGATGACACGTCGTCTCTTGAATCGAATTCTCATCGGTTTGTGTAAGGTGTACGCGTCTTGTTCCGACAACCATTGCTTGACGGCTTTCACCGGTGCGCGCGTGACACGTCTCAGTGCGTTGACCCCACCATAACTTCCGACACGTTTCGGATCGAAGTAGACGCGTTTGAGTGATTCTTCGACTCGACGTCCCATGGTTTGCACCACACGACTAGAGGAGACGAACTGAGGTAATATCTTGCGACGAGTGCGATAATGTATAGTAGGATACAAAACAGTACTCCCACGACGATAGGTCGATATCCTACCATCGAAGTAGCGGCAAGACTTTTTTTTTTTTTTTTTTTTTTTTTTCGCGAGCGGGTAGTAGTCAGCGGTCATGTACAGCCCGAGACAAACACTCCTGTCAGTGGGTAGTAGTCGGCGGTCTTGTACAGTACTCCTAGGACTACCAAGCGATATGTGTCCACTACCGATACCATGGTTAACTGTTGAATCGCCGTAGCGCACAACTCTTTTAAAACGACTCCCAACCATCCAGTGACGGCAACCGACGATGACGTTTTTTTCGAGGACTTTTGGACTGTTCCACTTGCCAACGACTGTAGGGGGTCCAACGCGGTAACGGACGATTTCTGGGTGTCACCGCCACCGGTGTTGCCGTTGCCGCCTGTCGTATGTAGCTTCTCCGTTCGACGTTACCGATCAATTCCATGGGTAGGTTGATACGTTTGAGCTGCTGCGCGAACGCTTGCCATCCTACAGGATCGCTCTTTCTTCTTTTTCGCAATACATCGTTCACGAGATCCACCATGTTATTTCCAGGCACCGGCGTACCGTCGTGTAACAATTCGCCTCGATCGGTCCACGAGAGCTGGGTTTTGAGACGATCTATCAACTTCTTGACCTTAACCTTCATGGTCTTTGGAACGCTGTCCACGATGTCGGCCTCTACGGCAGAGGGAGCTGCTGTTGCCGGTGCTACTGCCGGCTTTTCCGGTGTCGCTGTTTCTGTCGTTGCATCATCGTTCACTACAACCACTCGTGTCGGCTGTTTGTCGCGTCGATCGGACAAGTGGTTGTATCGCTGTAACACCTGATTGTACAGTTTCACTTTGTCCCCATCGTTTAGGTCTTTTTGATCGAGAATGGAGGTCATCTCGGCGTCGAGTCCTTGCATGACCTTACCAACCGTGTCTGTAGGCGGTGGTGGTGATCGAAGGGTCTCCAACAATCGTGGATCCACCAAGGCCATTTTTCGCGCGTGCTCCATCTACGCGAGCACCTGTCTGAGCAAGGAAGAATCACCGAACCTGCCAACGGAGCTAGTAAAGCCGATAGGAAACCACCGGTCTGTTCTTGTAGGATGTGTCTCCTCCTCGCGATGGGCAACCGTCTCTTAACCAACTCGCGCAGTTCTTTCCTGTATTTTTCAACCGCCTTCTATGTGTCGGAGTCAACGGAACGTTCCCTTTCAAGATGTTGTAGGCACACTCGGCCAGAGCGCAAATGAGATCGGCGTCAGCGTTGGCGAGGATGGCTCTTCTCAATTTGGTGTTTTTGTATCTATTCAGCGCCTGTATACACAGGATGTGTCTTTTCACCAGTTCGGACATCGTGCGAATGAAGACTCGAACCAGGCGCTCAGTGTTTTTATACCTTCGGTAAGTAGACGTACTGGACGGGGTCGTCCGGAAAAATGGTCGTACGTAAACGCAGATCTTCGGGCGTATCCTGTTTCAGATCGATCAACAGGTAGCCATATGGTACCGCCGTTGCGTCTTTGAAAGCTTCTTGCACGAATTTGACACGACCCGGATACATCTGTCGTGCCAAGTGCGTTATCTGCGACGTGTCACGGGGATTCTTGAACACCACCATGTATTGAGCGTTCAGGCTGATGGTGCGACTTTCTTTGTTTTTAGGAAACAGGTTCTGCACGAGATAGAGGACGGAGGTGTTACTGTGATGACTCTTTTTGGTGAACAAGGTCGTGACCCGACCGTCCGTTTCAGCCATCAGATCATCTATGACGACGAGGTTCCTCGTCTTGGGATCGAACAAAGACGCATTCGGTAAGCCTTCCTCGAACTGCAAGTTGGGCATGCTCATCGACGCGTAAGCCGATTGCCATTCTCCGTAACACCACGTCATTTTCTCGGGAGGAGGGTCCATCGTCATTGATGCGTGACGTAGCAGACGCGTCACGAAGGTGCTCTTACCACACCCCGTCGGTCCGGCGATGACGCACGTGAATGGATGCTTCCATCGCGCGTCCATGGTCACTTATGAATGTCTTCCGCAGCGCGTCATCTTTTCTACACGTTCACCGGACCCGTGCTCACCCCGTCTTCGAGCACCACGCGTTTTGCGTAGAAGTAGGTGAGGGCGGCTCGTTCCTGCACATACGTCAACACGGACGAGTGGTTCACTCGGAACCCGCGATTCTTTCCACTACCGCTCTTTCTATTGGTGAGTACCTGGAGGAACGCGTCTTTGTCGATCTCGTTGTAACGTTTGCTCAGACCTTTCGCGCTATACTTGTCGGTGGGTCCGAAGCAATAGTATGTTTTGCTGCACAACCCCACGAACCCATCGCCAGACCACTCCACCTTGAACAGACCGGGCGTCCTCTTGTCGTATGCTTTGCGCGCAACACAGCATGATGCAGAGCCGATCCAAGGATGACCGGCGAGTCGACACCGCACGTACTCTGTCTCGTGGTCGACGCAACATTCGGATGGGAGCCATTGGGATCGGTGTCGGAAGTAATGCTCTCGAAGTTCCGGAGTCACGAGATCATGAACGGACTCGCCGGCCAAGTCCATATAGGCGGTATCGGTATCAGTCTTGCATTACTGGAACAAAGGTCGTTCCAGGTACCTGTCGATAAAGTCGTAGTAGAACTGCAGCATGCGCATTTTAGCATACTGCAGGACGAAGAATCCCACGTGTATGGGCAAGTCGTACGTCGCGGTTCTCTTGTTCATCTCGATCTCGTACGCGTTGTCGATGACGACATCGAGTTGACAGAATCGACGATCGTTTGTCATGCGCGAAGCTGCCGCCTCCGTGCAGTATTTCACATCGCGATGTCGGTCTACGTTGGTGATGGTCTTCCCGTACACCAAATTCCCCAGGAGTGTCATGGTGTCCGCGATGATGGCCTTGTGTGGGTGGACGTCTGCCTCACGTCGGGCCGTAGACACCGCATCACCGAACCGATGGAAGCACGGGTTGGGTTCGTGTTCGATGACCTGATAAACGCGCGTCACATCGAGTCCGTGGTCCAGGTACCATCGCAAGAGAGACGTGGCGAGCAGCATCTTATCACCACGGAAACTACCCACGAGCATGCGCTTCGGACGCGTCATGATATCGTGATCTTCGGCGTATCGACGCATGAATGGTCCGAGATCGTCGCGGGTCATGTTGACGTTCTTGAACACGGGCTGCATCTCGGCAAAGTGCGCGCGCAATTCTTCCGGTACGCGAACGTCGCACTCAATCATACCGAACAGAGTACCGGTGCGCACATTTGTCAAGATCTGCTGTTGCGTCATCTTCCATTTCGCGTGTCGTCGACGAGGAAACGCTGCGTCTAGACATCTTTTCACGGCCGCATCTTTTCTCATGTTTTTCCACTGACATTCCCACAACTCGACAACCTTGACGAAGTGACGTAAGTATGCAGTGTTCTTTTGGGTCTCGGTGAGAAGTTGGGCCATGGGTTTCCCATTAACGGCGTTCGTTTCTAGAGCCAAGCACGGGCAGCCATGAAAGTAACATCCATGGTACTGATACGCCGTCTTTGTTGTGCTGCACCACCCATCCACCGGAAGTTTACTTATCCTCTTCTCCCGACCGTTGACCTGATGCCGGATAGAGTGTCCCGTCCGTTCGGACTCCCACGTCAACCATTCCGCGGCCATCTGCCCGTGCAGCTGCGCCGATTCGGGTCGGAACTCGTTCTCTTCGCGTCGACGCTTGTACCATCCCGTCGGCATGTCTTGCATCAGAGACCACAGGTATAGAGCGTTGGCATCGTAACCGACGATCGATCCACACGGTCGAGCGGTCTCCCCGTACTCGGTCTGACGTATCTTGGTGACCCCTTTCTCGTGGTATCTTTGAAAGACTATAGATGGACCACCCACAATACCGTCTTTCACGAGCTGATGAAGATCTTTATTCTTCTCGTTGAAGATCGTAAAGTATGTCTTCTCCGGTAGGTCGTTGAACAGGTAGAGCAAGGTCAGTCCGGGTACGCTGATCCCTTGCTTGAACATATCGATGCCACGTTGCTCATAGAAGGCGAACTGCCTGTGAATGGCTTGCAAAAAAGGCACTACGTCTCTGTTGTTGTACCAAACGAGAAAGTCTCGTAAAGTCGTCATGTCATTATCGCGCCACGCCTTCTCGCAACTAGCGTAATCCTCGTCGGAAATACCTTCGTTCTTAAGTCGACTGTAGAAGGCTTCTTTCGGTGGAAGCATTGTGTCGTCGAGCTTCTCCAAACAGTCCATGTACTCGTACGGGAAATGACCTTTTGTGACCTCGCATCCGTACGCTTTCAGATACTTGTTGTAGCTGAAACCCGGGGCAATGTAATTGGTCATGTCCAGGAATTTCAGCTGATCCGTCGACAGGCACATGAACGTGTTGTTTCGTTTGATGACGAAAAAGGATCCGATACCGTCTTCTTCTTCTTCTTCCGATTTTTCCCTCGGACCAAAACCTTCTGCGCATTCTTCCGTTGTTTCGGTGATGAAGTGGGGAATCAGAAACTTTTTTATAGCGTTGAGATCGTACTTCCCTGAATTGAACCCGATCACGGGTAATTGATGTAGCCACCCGTACAGTTGTCCCATCAACGTTTTGTAGGGATTTTTTGGTCGCGACTCCTCTGTTGTAGTAGCAGCTTGTTCTCGTTCGTCCCAGTCGGTTATTGCCTCGACAAGTTGTTCCAACACGCCCTCGTAAGAGACTTTCAGATCTTCGTACGCTGCATCGCTCATTGCTCGTAGGATATTCATCATGTCGGCCACCAACTTGTGGGGATTTCCATCTGTGACGAGACATTGCACTTCTTGGTGTCCGGGTACGTTCGACGCCACGCTTACGCTCAACGGGATGTGACGTGCTATCCAGTGGACCTTGTCACTATCCGACGGAAGTTGTGCGGTGTCGAAATAACACTCGAAGTCAAAAGTGGCACGGTACGGATAATAGCGCAATGATTCGGAGACTCGGATGTTCTCATCGTCCAGTTGCTGGAATATCGATGGGGTGGAGTGGTAGACACCTCCCGGATAAACTCGTCGTACGCCACCCGCACACGTACGTTCGTGTCTGTGCAGTTTATGTGCATCTTTCCATAGACAGTCGCCACACTTTCGACACCGATACGAGTGACAGTACATGCGCTCGTCTTGGATATAGGAAAAGTGTGTCTCGTGCAAGTTGACGTTCAACGTGTTGTCATAGTGACACAACGATCGTCTGACGAGTTCGGCAGTCGTCTTTCCACCATTGTCCGACTTGACAAGCTTGTACACGCACACGTTCAATTTGAACATGGTTTCTACGCGATAGAGGTCATCGAGTGTGACCCCTGTAAAGTCTTGCATGGGTACCCCGTCATCGCGATCGTACATCTCGTACAACGTTTTCACTGCCGGTTCCAACCGACGCACGTCGCATCCTCGATGTAGGGCCAGACAGCGGAAGAGACACAGGTTGTCAGTGTACCTTTTGGAATATTTGTGGTCTTTTTCCAGACCGATGACAGCTTTGTTGTTCTTCACATAAGCGGGAAGGGTCAAGCCCACACAACCAATGGGATGATCGATGATACGATTGACGAAGAAGGTGGCATTTGTCACGAGTTCGCACACCCATGCCGAATCCGGTCTTTGAGCGATAGCCCACTGCAAGACGTCGGTTTCTCGAATTCGTTCCAGAAACTCGTCAAAGTCACTGCGGTTTGTGATGAGACTGGGTTCGTCCAGGTATCGTCCGCAACAGTTACAAGACGCGTGATAATACCTGTATCGTCCCGTGTCCTTGTTCCTCAGAATGAACCCGTAACTGAGATTAATTTTGAATGCAGTGGTCTGCTCCTGGAACATTCTATTCAAAGGCTCCTCTAGAGCGGTGGTGTCTAGAGTGGTCAGTCTGTAATTGAACCTGGTCTGAACAGGCCCTCTCGCTACGCGTGTTCTAATGGTAGACCAGTGCTCCCGAACGACGTCTAACAAGTCCGCCGACAGAGCGTCTGGGAAGGGAAGTCGATCGGGTGGTTCGATGGGATCTTCGACGAATGGGGGGATGGTAATAGTACTTTCCCATCTCGACCGCTTCGGTAAAGGTGGTTCGACGTCGTCACCACACGCGGTTCGAGCGTGTCTGTTCAGGTGAGCGAGTGAACTGAAAGATCGGTCGCATCTCTCGCATGTCTTCTTTTGTTTATTGCATGCAGTTCTCGCGTGTCGCAGCAGACTGTCTCTTCTCCGAAATGATCGACCGCATGTCTCGCAAGCGTGTGTCTTGGTGGTATCATTAGATGACGATGCCTTTGAGTGTGTGGGTTGATCAACAGATGACGTTCCGTGACTCTCCACGTGACGTCGTAGAAGCGCATAATCTTCGAACGTCTCATCGCAGTGGCGGCACACGTGTACTCGCATGGTGTCAGCGTCTACAACTGAAAAGACACCATCATAAATACATCTATATGTTGTGCGAGGTGGGGTGGTGTGTTTATGAGCAATATTTGGTAGGAAAAACGAGTTAATTCAGGATACAATGTAAGTGTCGACGGTAGCGTTTACACACTAGAGGTGCCACTACAATAATGGAACTAACGAGGTCACTATATGTAATGAGGTCACTATTGGAAATTAGACAGTATGTTGTTTTTAATGTGTCAAGGTATCGTATTAATTAGGTATACTATAATAGGTTATCTTCCTGGTAACTAATAACTAACGAGGTCTCTATATATAAAGAAATCACTATTGGAAATTAGACAGTATGTTGTTTTTAATATGTTAAGGTATCGTATTTTGTTACGTATGCTATAATCTTCCTGGTGACTAATAATGGAACTAACGAGGTCACTATATGTCTCAATCGAAAGGATCAAACAGAATGAAAGATTATACATTGTGTTTAATTATTATTATACATTGTATTTGTTTAAATGTATAATGAACAAACACAACAAGGCGTACACACAATTTTTATTGCTTAATAAACAAGGTACAGAATAGCAACGTGTGCTATTATTATAGTTAAGTATACATTTACTAGAGATATAAATGATCCCGTTTAACCTGAACACCTGCAGGTAAAGTAGTTGATTTTTAAAGTCATGCTACTAGGAATTTGGATCCAGATTATAAAATTGTTATAGCAGGAAACAGTTAATTTACACAATACTACCTTGGCGCTGATATTAATGAAATCTAATAATGATTATACTTGTGGGTTTTCCTCTTTTAAATACTTGAAGTTTGTCAAAAACTCTTAGTAAATTGAATAATTACTTATCACTGATTGTCATAGGGTTAACCAAAAGATGGTTAATAAATGAAAAATATATTGATCAGTTGACCGACTTCAGAAGTATTCATCTTTCAAGGCCCTCAAAGAATGGATGATGAGTATCTATTATTATTTTGAAATACCAAAACTTAATATTATAACTGCGTATTTAGAATGTATGTTTATTGAAGTTAAGACTTTATCTAAGAAATGTAAAAAAGAAATTAATAATTGGTGTTATTTATCGATCACTAAACATAAATATTACTGATTTCACTAATCAAAACACTAAAATTTTGCAAGTACTCAAAGTTGTAAACAGTGTTTAATGGTGACTCCAACATCATTTTGCTTAACTATGATAGCCTACATAGATACAATGTCACAATCACTCCAACCACTTTCACAGCAATAGACAATATATTTGGTGAATATTACCAAATGCACAGAATAATTTATTAAGACATTTTGGATCATTTCCCCAACACTTTCATGAAGCAATGAGTTCTTAACTGAAGATAAATTTACACACACAAAAAAATATTGCTGGTTGAATGAGTATTTTGCGAATTTAAGCATTGTAAAAAGAAAAAAAAAAATTGTACTAGAGTCCTCATGACTATCTGTATGGAGTTTATAAAATTTCATGTTTCTGACACAAGCAACTATAGATGAAATACAGAAACTTATCGAGTGTGTCAAAAATGTTGCCAGGGATGGGATGGCATAAAACCGAACATCATTAAACAACTTTATTCCAGTTTGCTTGAACCACCATATTGTTACCTTACTGTTTGACAATAGATATGTTCCAGATCAGCTAAAATTATCAATATAGTTCCCATTTTCAAGAATGGTGATGTTACATTAATAAAAAGTTATTGGCCTATTTTTTTTTTTTATGTTGTGCACAAAGATTTTTTGTAGACTAATATGTGTGGCAGCGAAGGAAAACCAGTCATTGTCCAAAACAATTTTAAGTATTTTTAATTTAACGCATAGAAAGTAACAGTTTAGTGTGTTCCCACTAGAATCAGTTACAAGAATTTAAAGAGGGCATCCGTCAAAAACTATTTAAAGAGAAAAAATTACTTGTAAAGTTGAGTCGAAAATCATCACAATTCATATCAAAACAAAACGCTGCCACAGTATAAAAACTTATCCATTGTTATTAGTATAACCATGTCCAATCCAGTGAAGCAAATGTAGATAGGTCTGTTAGCTTCGGTACACTAAAACTATTATTAAATTCTGATGGTTACATTTACAATAAAAAATTAGTTGTAAAGTAGACAGTCTAGAATCATGATAGGCCTACTTCACGTAAAAACAAAACTTCACCATAGGCATAGACCCATAGTTTAATAAATTATCTATTGTTATTACTATATCCAATCCAGTGAATGTAGTTTTTTTTTTTTTTTAGCAAAAACAAAACATTTATATTAATAAGCAACACCCAAGAGGTAGCAATCTCTTGTTGTGATTAACTCTGAAAGTACCGTTGTTGTTGTTGTTGTGTGGCTCTGACCCCTCTGGCTCTGTGTTTTCAAGTGACAGGTGACAGGTCAGTCAGACACACGGTCGTCCACGTTCGACTCAAATAAGTCATCGTCACTATTGCCGATTGGGCATGTCCCAAAGTAATCATTCGCAAATTCATTGAGCCTGAGTCTCCGCTTGCAACATTCTGCATGTTCATCAACGTCAAAGCGTAGAGACAACGAGCAACTTCGTTCGATCCAACCACGGACGCAGCCATCTTGGATTTTTCGAAAATCGTAAACACGAAACGGAATTCGTCCTGTAGTCTAACATTTCCAATTAAATCCGCTTCGACAACAGGTTGTGCAGTTGAGTAATATATACAGATATAAACCACAGCAGCATCAAACTAAACTAATCACTAATTGATCTACATAAACACTCCAATCCAACTTTCTTGCGCACTGCCACCGGCACTGCAGTTATGAGCCGCATGATTTATAAATAGCTTGACAATTACTGACCAAGGCTGTAAGCGTTCGCAAAATAGTGCGCATTTCATTTAAAATACAACAATTTAGAATGAACTGTACAAAAACACAAAAGAGTACAACTTTCACATGGACAAACAGAAAACCATTTAGAGCACTAGCTTATGCGTAAATATGCTAACTAAAAACGTAGTAAAATAGACCCAGGCCCAGGGACCAGGCAATGACCCAATGTCAGTTACAGTAGCGCGTATTCACGATTATGATGCGTTTACGTGAAATTTCTCCTAGTGATTTCCGACTGTTTTTTTCTACACATATAATAGATTAACTAAATATATTAAAAACATAACATACTGTCTCATTTCCAATTTGAATTTTAAACGGGTATTCTACTGATTTGAATATATAAATATTAATGAGTAATATTATAATCTTACCTGTTGAAGTTACATCAGGTCCAACTCTCTTTTCGTATGCAGAATTTTCTGAGCCATGGTCCGTATAGCCAGTCGAGTCCCAATACGCGGGTATTTAAAGTCCCCGACTAACGAGACTCACAACCCCGCACGTCGACAGATTAGCCACTCACAAAGCGCATGCCGATAGATTATCCAATAGTAACACGTTGGTGATGTGAAGGACGGGTGAAAACATTTCTAACCGCCTGTGTAACGTTTTCTAACTGCCTGTTCGAAGTTGCACATACGCGTTTTCTCATCAGGTTTTCGACAACAACAAACTCACCCTTATGACCCTCGCTCTTATTTTATGAGTTCAATGGTCACAGGAATGTTACGTTATGTCACCGTCTGACGGTTCACAACAGCTGGCTCGCGCTGAGTTGCGTCGGGTTGTGGGTTAATTGACAGCAGGAATGCTTACCGTAAAACGGTCCGCCATCCCAATTGAAATTAAAATTGAAGTTGAAGTTGAAATAAAAATTAAAATTAAAATTAAAATTAAAATTAAAATTAAAATTTAAATAAAAAATAAAAAATAAAAATTTTTAAATAAAAAATAAAATTAACCAATGTCTATTTTTAGAAAATTAAAATTAACCAATGTCTATTTTTAGCTACCGTCTATTTTTAGCTACCACAAAAATCGACCCACAATTGGGGGTATGAAAACGACTTACATACTACTTATGACAGTTGTTCGTAATATACGAATTATTAGTTGTATGCTGCCAAAACATTTAGCGTGCATATTTTCATCACCTTCTCGTCAAATGTATCGACTAATCGTGCATAAAGATCACCCGCTGGGATGTCAAATACGCTTTCCATCATGTAGTATTCATCTGCACAAAACAGTAATGAACATACGTTGACAACAGCAATACCAATATCAACGACACAACTACTAGATTGATAAAACGATAACATGTAATCTTTTATAAGTTTCTTCTAACCTTCTTATTTACACCTTTTCAAACAATATTCTCATTCTTCGTAATTTTTTTCATCAAGTTGCTATATATATATATATATATATATATATATATATATAGACATACATATATATATATGTATATATATATATGTATATATATATATGTATATATATATATATATATATATATATATATATATATATATATATATATATATATGTATATATATATGTATATATATGTATATATATATATAGATATATATATATATATATATATATATATATATATATATATTTATATATATATGTATATATATATATATATATATATATATATATATATATATATATATATATGTATATATAATTCCTGATGAAGACTGCTGATTGCAGCCGAAACGTTGAGAGTAAGTAATGTATATAATTGTGGTTGAAGAAAGTCGTTATTCATATAAATATTCTAATTATTTGTTTACGTATAATACCCTCGTATGTTGTGCACGTGGTTTGTTTTGTTTGTTTTACATATTTGAAAGTTTACTTTCACACGCCACAGAAACGAACATGGGCTAAATGAACTGCGTAGTAAGTTTTATATTCACTTTTCTATAGATCCTTGTGATGAGGAAAATAAATATTGTTTGGTTCGCTCGTAAACCTTCACCTTTTAGATGTTCGACGGTATTAAGAAACCATTCGTGCTCTTTCCACCGTCCTCCTTCGTATTCGGATGAAATCTGCTTCCGACTGAGGCGCATTGTTCCGTGAGTCGCCCTGAGTGTCGAGGAATCCGTCATGGTTAATAAAGTTCTTATTAAAGAAAATAGTCTTTGTACTAACCGTTTAGAATTACAACGTCTACAAAGAAGGTGGCAGCTGCGTTGATTACAACTCGGCGGTTATTTTATAATAAACAGATGTTGATCAAGTGCAACAACACGTGATGGCAAGTGGCCAATGAAGCCATCGGCTTATCGGGAGTTCAAAAAGTGGCTTATGAACCTTGTGTAGGCAACCTAAGTAATGTTACGCAATACTTTTTAATACACCTCAATGAAAAAAAAACAGATGCGATTAAATAATAACAATAATATATTTCTTATAATTATAGCTTTACAATATGGCGCATACACATATATTATAAATACAATCAATACATTAAAAATACTAATGTGCAAATTTATGCAATTATATCTAATAAGATACAGTATATATATATATATATATATATATATATATATATATATATATATATATATATATATATATATATATATATATATATATATATATATATATATATATATATATATATATATATACACACACACATTAAATGACTAACATTCTGTAAAATCGTAGTTTTGAAAAAGGTGGGCCTCTCATCACACGTGTGCGATTTCAACATATTTGGTAAAGGGTATGTTTTGCAATTTCAGCATACGTTGCTCAATTATCATGCATGTAAAACTGATTCAGCCGTTAGGTATTTGAGGTATACTGAAAGTAGTGCATGCACCTACCGAATAATTATTCCGTCGGAGGCCACTTTCAGGAGGTTCCCTCTTCGTATATCAACGACCAAACCTTTACAACTGAAAGAGCCAGGAAATTAAATTAACTCAATCGTGACAACATTTGTACCAACATTTGGCGGATCATTAAATGTGCTAAGAGGAGAAATGTTTGTGTGTGTACGATGAAATCACATATTAAATAAGGCATGCATACATGAATGGTTTCTTAGACGCAATTATACGTGAACACGTACATGTGTGCATGCACACACTCACAAAAGCACGCACGCACGCACGCACGCACACACGCTCACACACAGTCAGGCACGCATGCACGCACACGCACAGTGGCACAAACATTCACACGCATACGCACACACACACGCATATATGGCCTGCTTACCAAAACGGCACGTATTTCTTATCGACGTCTTGCAATGATGCTTGGTATTCGATTCTTGTCGCTAAATATTGCACAAGACTATCGTTGATCACCTGAAAGATATATGTGCCATTCTACAGTAATGATAAACAGCCTTTCCCTTGTCCCATTTTCCTTTTCAATCCACAATTTCACTCTATGTGTCAGAGGTGAATCCCTTGTTTATCAATTATAATGAGTGAAATGCAAGTCTTCATAACAGTTTTACCGATGAAACCCTCGGATTGGGGCGGGGGACACTCAGTACTTTGCCAGTATACCATCCTTGAGAATATATCTGAACCCCCTCCCATAAAATGTTAGGCATCTGTTAATATCATACCCCTTTCAAGTTTGAAAACAACCAAATGTATGCCCTTTAACGTACACAATTTGCATTGTTCCAACTTATCTTATTCATAGATTAATGTGAACTAAAATTGCATAAACTGAAATTTAAACCCGATCTAATGTTGCAACTTTGAGGATCGGTTGTCTTTAAAATGCGCGATACAACCCGGCTGTACGCGATACAACCCGGCTGTACGCAATACAACCCGCTGGCTGTGTGCAATACAACCCCTACATTATCGTTGTAGTTTAATTATCGCCCACTCCATTATGTGTCGAGTCTGACTTTTTTGTAACTGTCAACCTCCGGCAGTTTCGATAACCCTGAGCCCTGCTTCCCATTACTGGTAAAATCCCTGACATAATTATTTGCACAACCCGTGTCTGCTTAAGTGTTCTGATTAACTGCCTGTATTTCTTAATTATGATATTAATCCATCTCTGAGTTATTAGTCCCTACGTCTACTAGAATAGATCCTCCCTTGTCATGAACCATGATTTTCTCCACCTTTTCTGTGATAACTCCAATTTTTGCCCCTAGCAAACTACCACGTCGTCCCCTTGTTTAACGGTAATCGTCCCCTTGTTTAACGGTAGTCGTCCCCTTGTTTAACGGTAGTCGTCCCCTTGTTTAACGCTAGTCGTCCCCCTTGTTTAATGCTAGTCGTCCCAATCATTTGGCAGTTTGTTCCATTCATTTATCACCCTCTGTGAGAAAGAGTACTTTCTCATGTCCAACCTACACTGCTCCTTAACTAATGCTGCTTTGTGTCCTCTGGTTCTACTGCCTTCTTTAAGTTTGAAGAACATTTCTATCAACATCCTCATAACCGTTCACTATTTTAAACACTTCTATTTGGTCTCTTCTTAGTCTCCTGGTCTCTAGTGTTGTCAAACCACATTGTATTGTATGTACATTACAGAGCCGCATTTACTACTTACTATCTGGATGCAAACATCTTAGTTTATGATTGATTACATGACAAAATTGTAAAATAACGTACAATGTTGAAACGATGTGAAGATGTTTTGCTGCACCATGAACTTTAGTTTGAAATACAGGTATGAACAATATATGTCGCCATGTGTCAGTGAAATATCTCTGTCAGTATGTAAGTTTTCCGACATTTTGGAAAAGAAATTAGATGTGAAATTGATAACACATGGTATTGACGCCAAAAAGGAGTGTCGTGACGAAATACCGGTTAGTGCAACCCTCTTGGCTGCTGATAAGTAGCCCAAGACTCAAGTGGCCGAAATTAATGGTATGAATAACTGTAAAGAACTCTTGTCAAATAATATTGATTAAGTTACTGGTGTTGTTAATATTACTGAACCATGGAAGTGTCATTTTAAGCAATTATTTAATTGTATACATAAAAATGAAAGCACATCCTTATATTACGATGTCTTATATACGAATGATATATTTGATACTACTGATGATATTGAATCAGCCATTGGGCATTTAGTTAAGCATAAATCGTGTCGTCTAGACAGTGTGTATGCTGAGCATCTAATGTATTGCAGCATACGAGTATTACCGTTACTGGCAATATGTACGTCTATCTTGTTTGTCTATGATTTCATACCTGACTCTATGTTATCAGTTGTGTTTGTATCCGTTATCAAAGATAAATGTGGGAAAACCAATGATAGTAACAACTATAGACCGATCGCACTTGATAGTGTATTGTCGAAAGTAGTAGAAAAGGTCAAGCTATATCGCATGTCACCTTTACTGATCACTAGCTGTAACCAGTTTAGTTTCAAGAGTAAGCTTGTTACTGATATGCACTAAAAATGTCGCACTGGCTGTTGTGAATATTAATCTCAAGATGACCTTGTATTCACCCCTTCCAACGTAGCGTTGGGGGAGCTGTGATCGGTATATGAAAAGTGCAATACTGATAAGTATGCCATACAAATTGAACAAGTTTGAACAAGATTGTCACCCAAGGCAAAACACCCAGATGGCAAGTGGACAAGGCCGCCATTGGCTTAGCGAGAGTCCAACAATTCTTCGTCTATGTGTAACCCTCTCTTCTTATATATTTGTTATTTTTGTTTGACGCTGCTAGCATTCACAGTACTGATTATGAACAAGTACCCTAGGCTTCGCAAGTGAAATAAAACAGCACCGCATAAAATTCGCTGGCTGAGCCATCGGCATGAGCCGCCCGAGTATTGTTACAGTTGCAACAACTGGCCCCTATACAAGTGTAACAAATTGCCCCAGACACAATTGTTTCGCATTAGAACGCACGTGGATGATAACAAATCCTGAATTGTAATTTAACTTCTACTTGGCATAACCAAGTAGAAGTTACTTATACTATATGGTAGATATGTTTCATTCAGGAAACGTAAAATGTGGCTGTGTGAGATGGTATTATGTGGGCATACCAAATATAGATTTTACGTGGTCAAACAAGTAATTTTTATCCACACCTCTTTAATTTCATCTTCCGAGTTTTGCACAGTGTGTCTACTGGTGGACTTCCAACCAACTACTGTCGATGATATCTCCATATGTGTGCTACGTTTCCGTAAAACGCCTCTATAACAATTTGCCCCTGTATACAACTAGTCCCGGTCTCCCCAAGTTAATTTCAATTTGACCATGAAACGTTTGTCCAGTCGAGCAAAGTTGCATTCTGTGTTACTGAATTGAACCTTTATTCTCGAAATCTTTCATTAACAAAAGTTAATTTTGTCATAATAAAAGTTCATACCACATATAGGCCTACACAGGACGCCGATGAAATGCGATTTCGTTAAGGAAGGGAAAAAAGGTTAATGTAGATGTTGTATGCAAGTGCATTTTATAAACTTAATGATATGTATTTTATTACTATACAATTATATCGTTATCAACAAAATAATTTTATATTGCAGACAAAATACCATGGCGCTAATAAACGACAGTGTCAAGTTGACTAACCGAGAAGAGTGGCTGGTAGTTGTAGTTAGCGAGACAATCATCCATGTCGAAGCCAACGGCATCAAAGGACTTCAGACAGAACGTCCGCGCTGCAAGTAGGGGTTGATACTCCGACATCTTGTTGAGTTGCTGGATCAGGTAGCACTTGAAGCGAGTTGCGCGGAGGACCAGATATATATATATGCATGGACACAAAATGAGCACGTGGATGACGAAACACGTGACATACGTGCGAATGAACTTGTTTCGATGTTCACACGAGATAGGCCTAGAGATTTCACAACGTAGTTATTCGGTATGTAGAACGTTGGTCTTCACCAATCTTCGCCGCCAGGGGGCTGCCGAGCCCTAAAGCACCCCTGACATAGATTTAACAAGATTTAACAAGATTGCTATCCCGGCCATTACGTCTGTCTCGTGTTGCTGAGCTTTCGGGGTGGGTATCCGATAGATGTTAGCTTCGTGAAAATTTTCATCAATTTGGTATTATATATATATATATATATATATATATATATATATATATATATATATATATATATATATATATATATATATATATATATATATATATATATATATAAAGAACTCGAAGCACTTGGCCAATGAAATGGCTTTTATTATGATCGAACAAGATGATATGTTCCTATCACATGACGTTGTGTCTCTTCACCAACACCCCGATCAACGATACACTGGATATCATCAAGAAACAACTAGAAGTTGACACAAAACTGACACAACGGAAAAATCTAAATGTTGATGACATAACGGAGCTGTTGAAGGTCATCGTCATAATTACATATTTTAGCTTCAGGGGCACCATTTATTTGTGAAGTCCGGTGTCATCTGTATTTGCAAATCTCTTCATGGAAAGGCTGGAACAGCAAACTATTCTCACTGCACCAATAACTTTTAAAATGAAACTATGGTAGATATACAGGATGTATGTGGATGATGTGATGGAAGTAGTGAGGAAGGAATGTGAACAAGAATTGACAGTGCGTCTCAACAGCATAGACACCACAGGCAGCTTTAAGTTCACATATATAGAAGAGAGCGACAACTCCCTGCCCTTCCTGGACACACTTATGATACGAAAGGAAGATGGAACAGTGAAACTCTTAGTGTATCGGAAGAAGGCGCACACAGACCAATATCTGAACTTCACGTCTCACCATCCGTTACACCAGAAACTAGGGGTCATAAAACGTTACTGGATAGATGCAACAACATGGTATCAGAGCCAGAGGATAGACAGAAAGAGCACTATAAATATGTGCGTACCCAAGTTGGACCATAAAGGAGGTGAAAGAACAGCAATCTCAGAAGGAAAAAAGCAAAGAAAAGAAGGAAAAGAACACAGAGAAATCCTAATGCATGGTCATATTCCCGTATGTCAAAGGAGTAACAGAACCTATACAGCGGATGTTAAAACATCATGAGATCGCTACATCTGTTAGACGTCATCAACACACCAGGAGAATACTAGTGCATCAAAAGGACAAAGTGGAAGATAGTAAAAAAGATAGACTGTGTATACAAAATCCCTTGTAAGAGCTGTAACCACACATATCGATCGATGATTAAAGCATGTATCGGTAGCTGAGATAGCTGATTAAAAATGCAGAATCAGTGAATGACGCTGTTCTAATCGACGAGTGTTGGTGTTGGTCGATGAATAAATTATCACTACTATCGGTAATTCAATGTACTATCGCCGATAACTATCGATAGTTCAAATTACTATCGATAGTATCGCGTCGTCACATCGACTATTGCGATACATCGATAGTTCAATGCGTATTTTTACAACCCTGCTCATAAGTAGTCAATTAAACGGTTAGGGTTGTGTGCATGGAGTGACTGTTGCTTTCAGGGTTGTTAGTGCAAGGAGTGACTGTTGCTTTCATGGTTGTGTGTGTATGGGGTGACTATTGCTTTCAGGGTTGTTAGTGCGTAGAGTGACTGTTGCTTTCAAGGTTGTTAGTGCATGGAGTGACTGTTGCTTTCAGGGTTGTGTGTGCATGGAGTGACTGTTGCTTTCAGGGTTGTTAGTGCATAGAATGACTGTTGCTTTCAGGGTTGTTAGTGCATGGAGTGACTGTTGCTTTCAGGGTTGTTAGTGCATGGAGTGACTGTTGCTTTCAGGGTTGTTAGTGCATGGAGTGACTGTTGCTTTCATGGTTGTGTGTTCATGGAGTGACGGTTGCTTTCAGGGTTATTAATGCATGGGGTGACTGTTGCTTTCAGGGTTGTTAGTGCATGTGGTGACTGTTGTTTTCAAGGTTGTGTTCATGGAGTGACTGTTGCTTTCAGGGTTGTGTATGCATGGCGTGACTGTTGCTTTCAGGATTGTGTGTAACGTGTAACCTGCCCTCCTGAGATATGTGTCAACCTTGTTTTTAAAGATATTCATGCTGCTAGCAGTTATACCTTTAAGAAGGGATTGAGGAACAAATCAGAAAATTATAGAACAGTTAGCTAAAATCAGTTGTATGCGAATTAATAGAAACATTAATTAGACACCATATGGTGGAATTCCTTGTAAAACATAAATTAATAAATACATCTCAAAATCGGTTCCTAAAAGCAATGTTATGTCTAACCAATCTCTGTTGTCTAGTTAGATTTTTAAAGAGCTTTCGATAAAGTGCCACATCAAAGATTGCTACTTAAACTAAGAGCCCATGGCACACGTAGTGATGTAATCAATTGGATAGAAAAGTGGCTTACACACAGATGACGCAGAGTAGTAGATGGTGAAATTTCAAGTTGGGAATATGTTTTGAATGTGGTACTTAAGACTTATATTGTTTTTAAGATATATATTAATGATTTGGAAGATGACATATCTAGCAAAGTACTGAAATTTGCAGATGATGACACAAAAGTATTCAGAAAGGTTTCAAATGATACTGATAAACAAAGTTTACAAGATGATCAAGACAAATTGGTTAAATGGTCAGAAAAATGGAAAATGTTATTAAATTCTGGGAAATGTAAATGCACACACATAGGACATGAAAACATGGATGAAGAATATAAAATGGGGGATGCTGTACTAGGTAGAACCACAGCAGAAAAAGACTTAGGAGTAATCAAATTATATAGCTAATTAAGAGAACTATCATGTATAAGGAGAAACATCTAATTGTACCCCTGTTCAAAGCAATTGTTATACCACATTTGGAATATTGTATACTAGCATATAGGCCATATCACAAGAAGGACATAGATAAGTTAGAAAGAATACAACAAAGAGCAACTGGAATGATTCTAGAATTGAGAGACCTTAGTTATGAAAGCCACTTATTAGAATGTGGTTTGACAACACAAGAGACCAGGAGACTGAGAGGAAAGCAAATAAATTTGCTTAAAATAGCTAACAGTTATGAGGATATTGATAGGAATGTGTTCTTCAAACTTAAAGAAGGCTGTAGAACCAGAGGACACAATGCAGCATTAGTTAAGGAACAGTGTAGGTTGGACTCATTCCAACAAAGGGTGATAAATTAATTGAGCAAACTGTCAAATGATTATGTTAATGCTAGTACTGTGGATATGTTTAAAAATGGAATTGACAAATATATGATATCTCTGGGCGGGCTATACATAAATGATAAAATTGTTGGACTCTTGATAAGCCAATGGCTTCCTTGTCCACTTGACATCTGGAACTTGTAGTTTGGGATAGTAATCTTGCTAAATTTTGACATGTTGTTGAACCACCACAGCTTCACAGCATCTTGATTGCTATTGGCCACACAAAACACAGTAGAGTCCTGTTAGCCAAGTATTGTTGTGTACTTTTTAATAACACACAGTTATAATACATTACAAACCTCAGCTTCACAACATCTTATCGCTATAATAGCTGCACAAACATAACAATGGCATCGGTGTCTAGAGTCATGTGTTAGAGCGTTTGCTACATCACAGCCCATGCTAGTGGCTAATTGGATGAAATGTAAACTGATGTTGAAGTACACGAGACATACCACAACACTAGACATACCACAACACGAGACATACCACAACACGAGACATACCACAACACGACACATACCACAACACGACACATACCACAACACGAGACATACCACAACACGACACATACCACAACACGACACATACCACAACACGAGACATACCACAACACGAGACATACCACAACCCTAAAATTTTCCCACTGTATTAAATACTTGTTAGTAGATTCTCGTTAAGTGTTTTCTGATGCAATTATGACTTTGCCAACTAAGCAAGAAATTGGATTACATAAAGTATGATAGGAATTAAGGGTTTGTCTTGTGCTCACACTCCCTAGTCAAAGTGGACCTTACCAATAATGTTTTTTTTCCGATGGGCCTGCCTAGTCACTAAACAATTCACCCAGTTCAGCATCCTCCACATAGAATAGCCAATTGAAACAACCTGCCAACCAATGCAGCTACAGCACCAAGTTTGGAGATCTTCATACAGAAGATCTCCAGCTTGCAACGTTAATTCATATTGCATCTTCCAAGCTATCAACTGTTCCTCTCCTTAAATTACATCCCAAATATTGTATCATTTTTTCTTACAGAACTTTAGCACGCATGAACACACACTAAGTCTGTTAGCCTTCAATAGAAGAAGAAGCATAGAAGAATTAAGAAGACAAAACAATTTCAGTTAAAATAGTACATTAGATAAATACAAAGCTAAATATTGCTTAGTATATAGATTTATATGTAGATTAGATTGTTCATCTAATTATATTGTAAGGGATATATTAGTCACTAGCTCATCAAGAATTCACAAACATTGGTACAATTGTGTCATGTGTGACAGAAAATGTCTGCTTTTATTTTGTGCAATAACATGGAACTCAGATTGCATGTATGATGTGTATATATATATATGTATATGTATACGTGTACGTGTACGTGTACGTGTACGTGTACGTGTACGTGTACGTGTACGTGTACGTGTACGTATACGTATACATATACATATATATATATATATATATTGCTCTGTTGAGACCGGAATAAAGATATTGAATTGAATTGAATTGCAATTTGGCACTGCATAATAGTATTATAGGTCATCAACAAACCGTCGCGCAGTTGTCTCTACCGACTTGAAGACGGCAGTGACAGGTTCAGGTTCTCCCACGCAAAACGAAAGAGCGGTTGATTTGAAATTTTTCCTTTTAGTGTGGTGGCAAACAGCGTAGTCTACTTCAATAACGACATGCTGCTAAATTGATCTTAGATCTACGTTTATATTTACACTAAAAGGTTAGTATTAACAATTCCACACAATGCTTAGTTCAACTGCGGGCGAAAAAGGAATTAGTTGAACGAGTCGCCGCAGCGAAGCCGTAAGTTCCTTCCTGGCACTTTGCACGTTATATTAACTTTCTTATATGTTGTGGTTTCTGGTTACCATAACCTGAAGGTCTTATTTTGGCATGTTGCATTGCGTAGGTTTGGGTTCTTTGCAAAATTAATTTGAAATGAGACTAGCAAAAAAATAACATTTGAAAAGTTAGTGGCCCGAAATGTTACAGCAGAGCTAGTAGGCACTTCAAAGAAAAATTAGATATCATGATAGAACATTGGCAATTGATTTAAATGAAAGGTGAAATATAAAGGAACCAAAAACTGCTTATTTTATTAATATATCTTTATTAGATCCAGAGATATTGCGATTTTAATACGGTAAAAATTCGAAAATTGTGTGCATCTCGTATAACTTCTTAAATGGATTGAAACATTTCTCACCCGTCGCAAACACTGTGTATTAGTAAATAGAGCAGCATCTTCGTGGTCGGAAGTAGTAAGTGGGGTACCACAGGGCAGTGTCCTTGGACCTATTCTTTTTATACTATATATTAATGATTTAACTAATGTTGTAACATGTGACATGAAGATTTTCGCAGACGATACAAAAATATATCACAAAACTTCAACGAGGCAAGATTGTATAAACCTACAGAAAGACATAGACAGATTACAAGACTGGGCTGAAAAGTGGCAGTTGAAATTTCACCCAGATAAATGCAAAGTTCTAAGAATTGGACATGGACACCCAGAATTTACTTATACTTTGACAACAGAAACAGGTGCAAATCCTCTGGAGTGTAGCCATGTAGAGAAAGACCTGGGCATCCTAATTGATGACCAGTTAAAATTTACACAACAGGTACAGCAGGCAGTGTCAAAAACAAATAGATTGCTGGGTGTACTATGACGAACATATCAATACCTGGACAGGACAACCTTTCTACATTTATATAAGGGACTAGTCCGTCCTACTTTGGAATACGGAGTGGTAGTCTGGTCACCACAGTACCAGCATGATATTGATGCTCTGGAGGCTGTGCAGAGAAGAGCTAGTAGGATGGTCCCAGTACTGAGACATTTAGATTACGAATCTAGATTAAAGGCATTAAATTTACCAACACTGACCTATCGTCGTTTACGAGGAGATATTATTGATGTGTATAAATACTTGCATGGCATTTTTACCTTTTCGCACGATATGTTTAACAAAGACTTGTACGAAGGCACACGGGGTCATTCTCTAAAGTTGTTCAAGGACCGAAGTAAACGGGAATTAAGGAGGCATTTCTTTAGTCAGAGAGTCATTAATATTTGGAATTCACTTCCGGACACCGTCGTCACTGCACCGTCAGTAAATACGCTTAAAAATCGACTAGACAAATACTGGCGAAACCAGGCAGTCAAATATGATTACAAAGTCACACTAAGACTAACTAAGAGCGGTACATAGGCAGATTTTGCCTGAAGACCGAAGAGGATATGTATGTATGTATGTAAACAGGAAAAATACACTCACTTTTGTGTTTTCTTTCAATCAATGTATGATTAAAATGGCATAACTTTTTAATTTTTGCATATATTTTAATAATTCTTTCAGGAGTTGCAAGCACATTAAGTAGGGTCATACATATGCATAATCATGTCATGTATCATTAAAAGTAAATCGGTTAATGCAATTAATAAGTCAATATTCACTAATTAGTGCGTGAAGTCAACTGACCGCCACATGTCCATAACTGACATGATTATGAAGATATTTGAATAATTTGTTCAGGGTTTGCAAACTCATTAACCAGGGTCATAAATATACATTACACACTCATTCAATAACTCAATTGATGCAATTAATAAGTCAATATTGGCAAATTAATGTGCAAACTCAACAGGCCAACACCTTTTTATAAAAGGCCATAACTTCCATCATTATAAAGATATTTGTATAATTTGTTCAGGTTTTACAAACTCATTAACCAGGGTCATAAATATACATCACACACTCATTTCATAACTCAATTGATGCAATTAATATGTCAATATTGGTTAATTAATGCGTAAACTCTACAGGCCGACACCTTTTGATAAAAGACCATAACTTCCATGATTATGAAGATATTTGTATAATTTGTTAAGGGTTTTCAAATTCATTAAACAGGGTCATAAAATATACATCACACAGTCATTTCATAACCCTATTGATGTAAATAATAAGTAAATATTGGCTAATTAATGTGCAAACGTAACAGGTCAACACCTTTTTTATGTCAAACTTCCATCATTATGAAGATATTTGTATAATTTCAGAACACATTAAGTACGGTCATAAATATATATATTAGTCATTTATCATTAATAGTAACTCAGTTAATAAATCAACAATGGCTAATCAGCGTGTTATCTCAACAGACCAATACATTTAAATAAAAAGCCACAATTTCAATGATTATGAAGACATTTGTATAATTTTGGCAGAGCTTGGGCTTTCTTTCCCTGCCAAAGAACACAAAAAATATTCTTGCATGGTGACTATGTTGAAATAATTGTTGGAGAAATATATATATTGGTTGGTGTTCCATATAGAGTGCTAAATGTTTTTTTGTGAAAAAATAATGTAATTACATAAATATAACACAATGTATTATATATTCTGACATTTTGTAATTTCCTGCATGTACAGTTTACTGCAGGTTCATACAGCAATATTTATATTTCAGTCACTGTTTCATAAAATAAACCAGTCCTGCAGTGCAATTCAACATGAAGTAATGTTTATAAAAAAAATTTCACAATATTTCATTGCTGAACCTAACATGTTGAATGGATGACAGCTGCAAGATTCTACATTATTTCATGTGAGAGCCAAGTGCATGACGATTATTCACTGTACACTGTACGCTGAGTGTAGCAATATTCACAGTTCACTGTCTCATAAATCCATGCCAGTTAAGTGTGTCAATGTTCACAGTACACTGTATGCTTCGTCTTGCTGCTATTATGAAACTTGGGTAATTTTGTTCACTCCACGTTGCTCCATTTCTCTGAGCTGTACAGATGAGTACCTGGCTATAGACTGAGGTGTTTTTTATGTTAACGGATTGTCATTGCGCAGTAATTGCGGCAAGGCTGAATAACTCCCATAGAAGTTGAGTTGGTGATGGAATGAACAGTTCTGGCAGAGGATGAAGTGTAATAGCCTCCGAACTGTCTTAATAGTGCACAGTACTATGACCAGATCAATCCTGAACCGTATGTATGAAAAGGTAGTTTACCTTAGAACAGGGAAGACAAACCATGGATGGTATGCATGTAAGAAAACTGGGTGGTATAAATGTTAACAAACACCAACAACAAACGAGAAACACTTAACAAATCTTAACTAAAATATATTTACATAAAATTACATGCATTACAATTGGAACTAAAATTAATGTTTATATACGTACATGTATCATGCATCGTCCCATCACTGCTCCTGTTAGCTGTTGGAGGTTTCGTTCCAGTCACAGGGTACGTAAATATATATATATATGTGTGTGTGTGTGTGTGCATGCGTGCGTGTGTGTGTACTTATCTGAAATAAAACTATGAAAATGAAATACTTGGTTTTGAAAATGTCAGCCTCAGGTAAGTAAATATTTCATTAATGTGTATCCTCCGTTGTCTCACTATTTCATTGCTTCTGCTTTTGAGTACATCAAATATTATTGGTCCTATGTATTAATTATAATTTATTTGCTCTGTCACATATCTGTTTGAACCGGAAACACGCCGGTACTGACATGTAACAGAGATTACAAAGTATATATATATATATATGTTTAATTCGGAAAGAAATTTAGCATAATAGTTATATATATAATAATAATATATATATATATATTATTATTATATATATAACTATTATGCTAAATTTCTTACCGAATTAAACAGACTGTGCATCTAAATTAATAAAATATGCACAAGTCTTTGAAGATGACGTCTACAATAATGTCCACGAGCAAAACAACTGAGTCTTCACTAATCTTCCTTCGCTCTCGTTGTCTCCCCAGTATGTGATCTCAAATGCCTTGCCCCTTGTTTTCATGCACTTCATTTTGATAATCTTCCCATGATACATAACATCTTTGCTGTCATCATCCCAAAGGTGATCTATATACTTTCCCTTGAAGCTTGCAGGGTTGCAGATGAGTTCCTTGATCATCTCCTCTGTCATCTCTGACTCACTGATTTCTTCTAGCTCCAATGCTCCATCAAGGACCTGCTTAACTTTCTTCTGCAATTTGTTCCTTTTGGTTTTGTCTCTTTTCTGCTCTTTTTGCTTTTGTCTTTCTGAAAGGGCTCGCTGGACGACTTCATCACGTTTCTTGAGTAAGGCCCGCATGTCACGGCCTCGACCTATGACAAACTCAACGATTTTCCTCTGCTGATATTCTGGTTGACTATCTATCCATGCATCAATGCTATTCTTAATGAACTTGATTTTGCCATCAATGAAACCGAATGTGGCATTTGGTGCTCGGCGGAATTGGTGATCCACCATTCCGAGTGTCTGTTCCGAAAATATGTTGTGTGTCGGTGCGGACTCTCCTTGGGTGAGAACATCTGAAGATGGGTTGGCGAGGTCTCCTGACAGGTAACGCTTCAGCTGTTTGCTAAGCAGCTCTTCTGCACCAACTAGCAATGATGATGATGATCAATGACAGAATTTCCTCCTGTTCGGTGTCAGCTGGTGGAGCCTGCAGTGACGTAAAGACAGAATCTGGCTCCAGTGTGTTTTGGAAGACATCACGCCTAGAAGTGAGCATCTGCAGTGGGTTGTTTTTGAGGTCTGTTAGGCTGCTCATGCATTTGTGCATCAGGGGTATCATTTCCACATTGGTTCGCTTTGAAGCGTTGGCATAAAACTCACGCATCCAAGGCCCTGTGAGAAATTTCCCCATTAACCCAAGACATTGCAACTGCATGATGATGATCGGATGCCTTAAATCCTTTTGCAATGCAGTTTTCAGACTTGTTGTGTTCCGGCAGTACTTGTCAAGGTAGAGCTGCAACTGGCCAGATAACATAAAGAAAATGCCAGCGAGATGAAAGAGGACGTGTAGTCTGTTTCCATCATATCTAACTATTAGGCCTCGGCAGATGTTCTCTTGTTTCATGAAGAATTTGAAGTCGGCTGGATCTCCTTTACCCTGCTTGTATCTCATTTTTGACAAGGCAAAGATGACGTTAGCTGCCCTGCAGTCATTTCCAAATAACTCAACTGTTTACTTCCAAATTGGCGTCGACTTTCTTCAGAACTTATGAGCTAATCCATCCAAGGGGTGCACGTTGCAGTTCAGTTCTAAGAGGTCTAAATCCAGATCAGTCTTCAATATTTCAATGACACAGTGGTTGACTGAACATATGTCACTGATGGTACTGGACAATGATGAAATCATTGTTGATTTCACTGTGTGCAAGTCTTCACCTGTAAATGCAGCTTGTGTTGATGCTATATCATATAGCGTATTCTTGATATGCTCAGCATAGTCGTCTCTGGTTCCACCGGCCAGTGTACCAGTCTGAAGAACCAGACTGGGGCCGTTTAAACGATCCACGTGGACCTCGTTGATGTGGTCTCCATCAAGCGACGTGGCATCAAATCCTATACAGAGATGTGTCTCCTTCATCAAAATCTGTCCTGCATGAATGTCGCTTATGACTCCCATTTCATAAGCCATGTTGCTTATGGTCCCAACACTTGGCATCTCAGTAATGGTTACTCCTGTCATGTCTGATACTATCTGCTGCACCAACGAGCTTGCAGCTTCAACAGGGACTTGGTGCTGCAGACATCTGTACAATGCTTTCCGTACGGGAAGATCATATCTGTTCTTGGCTTTTGAGGAAATTGATGTTGGTTGCCTGTCAACTTTTAAATCAGCTACTTCACCTTTGAGCATATCTCTTTCTGTCTCCAATTCCTGAATCTTCTTCAACAAGATTTCTTCATTCACTTGATGTTCAAGTGCTGCTGATCTATTACTTTCAAGCATGTCTTCTTTCCTTAGTTGTGTCCGACGTTTCATTTCTTTTAAGCATTTCTTTGTCCATCTTTGTTCATCCCTCATTTTTTGGAACTCGCCATCATCCGTTAGTTTTTGTACTTTCTTTTTGAGGCACTGGAATCTTCCTTGTAACACTCTTTTATCTTTCCTCATCTTACTAACAAGTAACTGATGTCTCAGTTTGTTTGCCGAAAGCCGTCCAGCATTTGAACAGCAAGTTTTTCTTTTTCTCATGAATAAGTTTCAACACAAGTGCCTTCTTCTCCACACATATTTTGTGACAGGTTTTCCGCCTGTGATCACACTTGGGACAGTCAGTGTGTAGTCGCCTGGTTGGTGCTGAGCCTTTGGGTTTTCTGTGAGCTTGGCGGTAACATCAGTAGTTCGTCGCTGTGGTATGCTAGTTGTTGATTGAAAGTAATGAATTATCCGTGGACTATCTCTTGGCAGTTTCTTGAATGACTTGATTCCAACAACAACTCTTCTGATCCAAGATAAAAGAGATGCATAGGTGCATGTTGTGAAGATGTTCCTGAGACTGTAGGCTGCTTTATTTAAGTTCCTGTCTGAAGCTAGAAATACACAATATAAGTAGCCTTTGCTAACATAGTCTTTATTTGGGCTACCATTTCCAAATGTTCTGGCATATCTATCCAACTCGGATTTGTTTCTGATTATTTCTTCCATCCTTTCATGCAAAATTTAATGATACTATTTATGTAACTTAACTAAACTTAACTAAACTCAGTTATACTCAAACGGGTCATAGTCATAAGGAAAGCCTGTAAATTATCTGGAATAAAAAGGCAGTCCTATATCATATAGATGCAACGTACACATAAACCTGTAAAATGTTGTTTTCCAGTGACAAGGAGAATATACATTTTACCAATCAATAAAATGTATATTATTTAATATATATCCCCAGTTTTATATATATTAAGTTATAGTTATACATACCCAATGTGAAATATTTTTTTTCTAAATGATTCATACATTTCTTATTGCAGTTGTGACTTGGTCTAATTATCTTGATTCTGTGCATAAATATTGTTATATTGTTTTTCATACCCTCATTCCCCATCAATTTAATCTTGAAATTTGTTCTTGAAAGGTGTGTATATATATATATATATATATATATATATATATATATATATATATATATATATGTATGTATATATTCAGCAATTTTGTCATTGTAACTGTTTTACAAGTATTTTAACTCAAAGAAATTGCTTAACAATTAGTTTGCACTCAATCAATAAAATAATTAATTTTTCTTGTAATTCAGAATATAATTCTCTTGCGCAAAGTTTTTTTTACGAATTTTTAAAATCACTGAAAAATTTCATTATTAAAAAATTTCTTGTATTTGTATAGGCTCTATCCAAGGCCCAAACAACATAACCTTTAATAATAATATCACATAAAACAAATGGTATTGGCTTGTACAAGTTGTAGTGAATTCAATTCAGAGAAATGTAAATACGCCATGATTTCACTCTGGAGACTCGCTGTCAGTGTCACAGATCCCTAAAACTTCACAATGTTGCGGTTGGCTAAAACCACATTTCGCGTCCGCACGGAAACAAGATTTTTTCCCCATATACTAACTTCGACCTATAAAACACAACCACAACATTGAAATATTCGGAGGAATTGGATAATTTGTGCTATTTGCGTTTGAAATACACCTATGAAGTTTGACTGACATTTTGTAACCTTTATTTTGGTCCAATTTTGATAAGAAAAACACGACAGGAAAGTTCACTTACCGTATTCAAAGGTGCCACCAAAGCTGACTTAGATGAACGGAAACAGCCGACAAAACACGAGGCGAAACAAAACGTTAACAAGATTCTGGTAATCGTAACGGCGTTAATCGTGAACGGATTTTCGTGCGTGCGGAACGACCGCAGCACTACATTTTGTTGAAGTGCCTAGAGCTAGTGTATACACTAGCTCTGGTTACAGTTATAGTGGCCTGAAAATCTAAGTAAATTACATTTATATACATATAAGTTTCAGCACTGTTATATATATATTTGCAGTCAAGTCAGGAAGACATTCTAATGATTGTGACTTTTTCTGTTGAGTGTTGGTCACAACTGATAGTATTGTTTGTGTCCGCTAGTTTAAGCAAACTATCTTGTATTATTTTTTCTAATAGTTTCACCACTTGGCTGGTGAGTGACACTGGTCTGTAATTCTTTCACTAGTTTTGTGGATTGGTGTTACCTTTACATCCCTCCAATTCTGTGGTATTTGGCTTGTTTGTATGGATTTGTTAAACATATATAGGTTAAAGGAATATCAAAGTCTTAAGTAGTTTCTTAAAACATTTACACTTTATATGTCTGGATCACTAGCTTTGTCGGGTTACATATTTGTTAACTTGGTCCTTACTTCAGTGGTAAAATTTTTAAATTGTACATTTTACATCGGTATCTAAAGTTGGTAGAGTGTTGTAATTCTGGGTCGTCTGGATGTACTGATATGAATACATTGTTTAGTATGTTTGCTTTATTTTGATCATCCGATGATGAGATTTCCTTCAAAGTTAAGAAAACTAATCGTTAACAATGATTTGGTCAAGTGACTAGTGTAGTTACAGAATCTTTTATCATTTATTTTTACTTGGTCGACCGACTTTTCTTCACAGTGTAATTTTGCCTCCTTTAAGACAGTCTGTTGCTTTTAGTTTTTCTAATTCATGCATTGTGTGATCAGCTGAAAGCCTACTTTTGTAAGTTTTGTTTTCCGCTACTTGTTTAGAACATTTCTCTTTTTTATCTTTTGCACAAATTTATATCTTACCCATGGAGGCTTTAATCTTGATCCCTGCTTTATCTGTTTGAATGGGACGTGTTTCTCCACTAATTGTATATAACATAAAATGTAGATTCCAAATGTAGGTTTATTATTGTACTCTTGTCCAAGCTGTGTTTTTTATTTCTTTGTTTATTGCCTCATAATTGGCTGTGGAATGCAAATAAACTGTTCTGGATTGTGTTGTTTTTCAAACAACTGGACATCTTAGTAGTACCCTTATGCTTTTATGGTCACTCAGAGCAAAGCTTTCTTCCACCACCAGTTTCTCCATACAACTGGGGTCTGCAATACATACAAGGTCAAGGATGTTGTTACCTGTTGTTGATTTATCCACCATTTGAACCAAAAAGTTATCATTTAAAGTATCAATGACATTTTTCTCTAGTTGGCTATTGCCCTTTCCTTTAGCCCAATCTATTTTTCTAAAATTAAAATCCCAAAAGAGAATTCAAATTTTCTATTGTATTTATTGAATTATTATTTGTTTTAATGTGTTTGTCTGATCTTCTGCTGGCCTGTAGCATACTCCACGGCTGGGTCCAATTACAGAAAATTAAATCAATTACTAATTACAATTACTTTAAATTTTTCAGTTCAATTACACTTCAAAAAATTCCAAAGCAATTATAATTACGCCATTTCGATTACATTTGTATTATGCAGAACCATTTGTTAATCATGAAGCGTGTGTGTTGCCGATTGTGTATATGAATAATACGATTGATAAACAAATATAAGGGACTTGGTGATGTTTGTATGGTATTCGTTTGTACATTTTGATGAACTGTGACGTCATGATTTCATATACAATATGCTAAATCGATATTATTGTTCCTAATAAGAATAATGTAATGTTTGCTTGGTTCATTAATTAATGTACAATTGCACGGAGTATAGTAGAACTATAAAAAGTCCATTTGAAATCCTAATGAGTCTTTCCAATTTACTAAGCCATTCCAAAGCAATTCTACTCATAAAATGTAACCACAAATAATTCATGCAAGTACATTAGCAATGTTCACATCAAGATATGTCCCAGTGGGTTTTGTCTATATCCCTTGGTGTACACCCATTCTCTTGGTGTACACCCATTCTGTCTACTGTGTTATGCCCAGATTGGTTTACTTGGCAGTTGTGTTTTGAGGTTGTACCCTAGTTTGCCTACCATGAGTCTCTTGGCTTCAAGCCCAGTCAGTATTCTTACATAATAAACCTGTGGGCTGTAGCTCACTCTCAATTAACCACCACCTGGCCCTTCACTGTGTATATTGTGGTAGAAGATTACATAATCACAGAAAAGGCCAACCAATTAACAATTGGGGTATATTGATAACAGCTAATTGTTATGCCTTTTAGCATATTTGGAGACCCTTTTGGAAGCCAGGTGTGAAATGTCTGCTGGCAGATTGTAATTAAATATTGCTTAGATGGAAGGCGAGAGGTATTTTGTTTGTGCACTTGTTATATCTGAATATTCCTTTGATTGTATGAGCAGGTCCTGCAGGTGTTATAATTAAGATATCGATTTTCAACAATATTTTTGTAAGAGTTTTTTCTTGTAGTTATAGAAAAAATACTGCAATTGATTGTAATTGGTGCAACATGTTTCAGTTACAGCATTTTGCTGCAATCAGTTACAATTACATAATTGGACCCAGCCCTGGCATACTCCAACTTTCCATTGAATATTAAGGTGTAGGGATATGGTAACCCATAATATTACTGCATTAGTATTGAAACATGGACCA
Source organism: Lamellibrachia satsuma (assembly GCA_033239005.1). Classification (NCBI taxonomy): domain Eukaryota; kingdom Metazoa; phylum Annelida; class Polychaeta; order Sabellida; family Siboglinidae; genus Lamellibrachia; species Lamellibrachia satsuma. The sequence goes on along the minus strand of BSQZ01000021.1, from coordinate 7,744,197 downwards.
CTGAATCCCTAATATTTGCATCTGGGGTCCAGAAATCATGAAATTTGGACCTGCATGTAGAAATGCCATCAATGATCATGATGTTTGGACCCTCCCTGGATGATAAAATACCTGCCCTCAAAATCCCTGTAAAATTTACATAGTCAAGGATGGTAAAGGTAAATATAAGTAATGTGAGCCCAAGTCCCAATGATTTCCTTGTAGGCTGCGGTTTTGGCTGGTTCTGTTTTGTTCATTTTCTGATGTTAACCAGTGTTTCTAAAAACAAGGTTTTAACACACAACTATTATTTATTGATACAGCACAGCTGTGTACACCTGTAAGTGACCTGATTGTGATCCAGCTGTATGTTACAGTGTTTCACCTAGTATATGACAAGCGAGTTGGGCCACCTTGCTGTTTTTTGTCACCACCTTGCCCCATGTAAAAGATAATACACACAAGTAGACCTATTTCCAATGTGGTCCCCAAGTTGTTGCATACTAACACTGTTACACACGTTTATTTCTGACCCCTTCTAACTTCAATGCGAGAGTTGAAACTCCCTTCAAAATGCACCATTTTGAAGCTAGTGTTAAAAAATAAGGGTGCTCCCCTGGCCACCACCTCACACGTCATTTTACCCAGGGGAAAGCCTGGGAAACACTGTATTAGTTGTTTAGTAATTAGTAACTTATGTGACATTCTTACATATTTAGGTAATGTAGCATAGACACTTGGTTCAGTGGTTATATGAATTCCCGGACATGATTAATAGTAATAAATCACATTACTTGTTACACTGTACTAAGAAATGGTGTTTTGAATAGTGACCTCACATTCTATCTATTTTGAGAAATACTTGTTAAAGCAGGCTTACACACAAGCAGGATATAATTATTATAAGCCTATACACTGGCTGCTGGTTGAGCAAAAGCTGGTGACCTTTTGATCAGATTAAAAGTTAATGATAATGGTTCATAAAATCTCCCTCTTTCCAAAAAATTATGATTTATGACACGTACCAGGTATTAATCTTAAATTTTTTACATAGAATGGCTGAACTGGATAGTTGATATCCGGGTGGTTAAGGAAAACATTTTCAGATCTATGTGATCTTCACACTTGATGACTGCGTAGGAATCAGTCGCATGTTACAATTTATTGGATCTGTTTTAAATTATAGTAAAATACCAACGGCACAACTGTATTTGTATGTGGGGTGTACTGATAAATGAGAAAAAAGTAAACAAACAAAGTTCAAATAATACCCACTGATGGTGCAAATGTTTATTTTACATATGTGACAATGATGATCAAGAATGTTGACACGTTATCATAGAGGACTGTTTACCTTGGAGATAAGACTAGAAGTTTTATATCCTGTTCATGGAAATGATGGATAAATAATTGCTACAGGCACACCCACATGTGGATGACCATGGGCAAATTATTATATTTAAATAAATGTGACAAAACATGACATTTATTATGTAAGCAATGCCTATTCACTATTCTGTGAATCTCGCAATACTGTTGTGATGTATTATGAATGTATTGCAATAGTATTACACTGTACAGCTATCACGATAATATCGCGGTATCAATAGTAAAATTACCCCCAATAGTCACTCATCAATGTTTTTGTTTTGAAAAATCCCTTATAAATCTAAATTAACAGATAAAGTGCATGGCAAATTGTTGCTATTAAATAAGTTATTATTTCTCTGTTTATTCAGGAATCTTGAAAGGTTAGTTGCTCTATGGCAGACACTACACGAGACAGTGTGAACAGTGCGGAGAGTGATGCTGTGTCAGTGTCGACGTTGTCAGTGTCGACGTCATCACCGTCATTCTCTGACATAGGTGAGCTGTTTCACGAGATAAAAGGACCAGTGGGCCAAGTTAGACATAGCGATCAAAGCAACCAGTTGTCACATTAGTTGCAACTGGCTTAAGTCTGTCTGACCTGGTTTGGTGATAATTACGTAACACTGACCAACCAACATTGCCACTGCCTGCAGGCAGTGGAAGCTGGTCAAGCAGTGGTCAACATGGCAACACATTAGTGTCGTAGGAAATAAGTGGACAGTGATGATCTTGAGCATTTGCTCATATTGCAGCCATCTTCTTTGTATCGTTTTTGTTTATGTTTCATATATGAATATACAATTGTTGTCCTGTTTGTGCTGGTATAGTGATCAAAATTAGTGTTAGTGATATTACATATAAAGCTGTATGCCGATGGCTACACGTTTCACGTAGCGCCTGTCGCCATTCTGAAACAACCAGTGTTGACTAATTGTCGTTCGGCTTACAGCCGGGCAGCACTGCGCTGTCTCCAGAAGACATCGATTGGCGATCTGGAGAAGACACAGGCAGGAGAGAAAGAAACTTCAGAAACGAGAGGAACGAAAACAGAAAAGTGGGTCACCGTTGCTTGGTTACATCCAGTGTTTTCTTCAGGTTCAGTTCATATGTGCAGTGCAGAACGTCACACATGTAAAACCAATTTTTTTTTAAATTCGATTTACCTTAAAACTATTATACTTTTTATTAGTTACACAGTGATGATTCAGACCAGGCTAATATACATTTGCTCAACATTTTAATAGTCAGTAAAAGTTTGTAAAAAAACTTTAAAATACAGTATACAAATACTATTAATTATATTAAACATTATTTTAGTACAGAAAAAGACAAATCAATGTGCTGAGCAAATATTTTTATTAATTAGTTTTGAAAATTAAATAACTACTACTTTTTAAACATTTTCTTTCAGGAAATGTGCATAAATTTCATACGAGCAAAGTGAGATTTCATATATTTATTATTCTAGGAAAACATTAATAAATGTTGGTTTTGTACTAATAAATGTCAGTATGACCTTATCACCTTAATGACCTTCCTAATATATTATCAGATTTGACCTTGAATTGGCAGTGTTATTGTTTGTTTATTTTGAGATTATGAACTCGTCTTCGGGTAAGGTGTTTGTCACTGGTAGAATTTAATATGTCCACCCGTGTTGTTCAGCTCAGCTTTTCTTATAAGAAATGAACAGGAACACACAAACACAAATAGTGTTTAGATTTATATTGTTATGCAATCAAGTCATGGATTGTAAAAATTTAGAGAATGCTATTAGAAAAGTGTGTTTATTTCACTTTCACAGAATTGTGGCAACATACTAAGCAACGGTTATCTATAGTCCTTCTTGGGTTTAAAAAGAATCTCTGGAGTTACAACTTACACTGCAATTAAGATTTGTCCAACTGTTGTGCCTGTCAAACTTGTGTTTAACCAAAATAACATTACATTCTATTCTAATGATTTTCCTTTCTCTCATCCATTTACCTTCATTACTAATGAATAGAATTTGTTTGCAAAGGTGCTAACAAATAGTGTGTGCTTTGCTTCAGACAAGATATCCAAAGATGACTTCTACAATAAAAACCTAGAATTCAGGGCATGGCTTCAAGAACATGTAAGTTGTAAGCCGATTATATTTGATGTCTGCCTCAGAAGGGGCATATAGTAACATAATGAGAATTGCATCATACAAGTTAGAATCAATCTTCTTGTGAAGTCATAGCCTCAGTAAGGCTGTTGGTGTCTCCTTGCTGTCTAGCCAGTTCGAGTCCACCGTCTGTCTGGTACTTAACGTTTTCAATCCAGCCCATTTTTATTCTACCTCTTCGTTTTTTTCCAGGTAGTTCGCTTTCTGTGCTGCTAAGATTTACAGGTCTTCTCTTCTAGTGGCCATATTAACCAGCTTTCATCTCTTAATAAAACAGAATCTTTAGCAAAAATGGCTGACTTTAAGGTGGAGGGATCATATAAAGAGATACATCTGGAAAAGGCAGGTGAAATGGAGACAAGTTGTTGAAAGGGTGGAAACAAAATTGTGATTTTTGCGCCCCCCCCCTATGATTAAGAGTAAAAAGAGGAAAAGCTATCTAGCTGCTTTGACCGTTCACTGATGTGCATTAGGAATTTATGATTATACTAAAACAATTGTTTTGTGTTTGCAGAAAGAACTCCAGTTTGAATCATTGAACACGACAAAAGCAAAAAACCTGTTCAAGAAATTTGTGAAGAAGTGGAACTCAAAGAAACTGGCAAAGGTAGTATGGTGGTGACACATTAACAGACACGTTCACTTGTATTGACTATATTTACCCGAAAATAGATCTCGGAGCTAAGTTAAGAACACTTACTGTTTATTTTGTGGCGAACACTATCGCTCACTTTTCTAAATTTATCCAAGTAATCTCATGAATAGCTACTTGGTGAACAACTAAACACACATGTTTATTTTGTCAATAAACAGATTATTAAACCCACTTAAGAGTGTATCTGTTGATTTTCGGATGAATTGTTATCGCAGTCTTCAGTTTGTTGGTTATCAATCATGTTCAAAATATAACTTGAACTGTTAATGCTATATCAGTTCCAGTTTGATAAATCTCTTATTTTTAGATTATTGTGTTGTGACATGTTTCATTTTATGATCTGTACTAAATATTTTTAATGCCTGTTAGTAATACACTATTATTGCTCAGTTTATACTGATTTTATACATGCACAGATGCGTGGGCAATTGCTAGGTTGTCTATCAAATGTGAAAATACCAAATATACAACACGATACAGAAATATTAAATTGGTGTCATTTTTTTTATTAAACAGTTTATTTTTCAACATATTCTCAACGTTTTAGATGATCAATGTATTTGGTAATTTTGGCTATAGACACTTGGAGTATGTTCATGAGGATCCTGTGCCAGTCGTAGTGCAGTGTGGTACTTTATGGTCCATTCTGTCGTAATACCACATCCGCAGTCCTACGTTAGCCACAGAAGAGAGGGAGAGAAAGTTTATTTTTCCATATGTACATGTGCTTTATACAAAACAACGATAACCTAATTTCTAAAGAAATAAAGTAGGATTCGTTTATATAATTTAGTAGTTTCACTATTTAACATGTATATGCGTTTGCATATGATGTGTATAATTAATTGTTTTTTATTTGTTATGTACAATTTTGGATTTGGGAGACTCCTATTAAGACAAAAAAATCGCTATCATAGGACCAATCCCAAATCTTCCTCATTTGGGTGGGTAGGTGCCTAATACTGTCTATGTATGTGTGGGTGTGTTTGTGTGTCAATGCAAATATTTCACCAATACACAGATTTATATAACCTGTAAATGTTATTGTTTCCCAGCGATACTACCGCGGGGTGGACGCCATGTGGGCGGCTGGCACGCCCGAGACACAGAGCAACTGGGCGATTCCTGACGGCATTACGGTGACGCCGGGCTCCGTGTCTGAGGAGACTCTCATCTTAAAACACTGTCGCACGCCAAAGAGAACGTTCTCGACGTTTGGGAAGAAGTCTGGGGCAAGGGTTGCAGAACAACTGAAAGAGAACTCAGTTAGTGAGGACAGGTGAGAGGGTGTGGGTGGTTAGATGACGGCAGTGGGCATTTTGTTTACTGATATTATTCCCATTTTGCGTACTCCCATTTCACCTACTCTGCATTTGGATAGCTCTCGCATTTTGCCTACACCCAGTGATTCACCCTCTCTAAAATTACTGGTGTTTTCCCTGTCCTGTTAAGTTATATGTGATATCATATTCACTAATGGAGGCCATTCGGTCAGTATTTACATATCTGTAACTCGGCCCAACACTTATGGAGAACATGTGAACAAATTCAGCTGTCAGTGCCATTAAGTTATGGAACTAGTGATAAGTAGAGTGAAAAACTTATAAGTGAAACTGTCTATGATTTATTTATAGGGAACATTTACTAAATCTAAAAAACTCAAGAAAAACTCTGATTTCTGCAAAGCCACTGTTTGTACTGAATTGCTGAAAGAAGCCACATCCAGTTATTGTTTGATAATGTCGAAGCCTAACCATGTACATGTAGCTAGTAAACCAAGTTATCTAAGAGTAGGCAAAGTCACATCTAGTTATTGTTTGATTATGTTGAAGCCTAATCATGTACATGTAGCTGGTAGACCAAGTTATCTAAGAGTAGGCAAAGTCACATCCAGTTATTGTTTAATTCTGTTGAAGCCTAACCATGTACATGTAGCTAGTAGACCAAGTTATCTAAGAGTAGGCAAAGTCACATCCAGTTATTGTTTGATTCTGTTGAAGCCTAATCATGTACATGTAGCTAGTAGACCAAGTTATCTAAGAGTAGGCAAAGTCACATCCAGTTATTGTTTGATTCTGTTGAAGCCTAACCATGTACATGTAGCTGGTAGACCAAGTTATCTAAGAGTAGGCAAAGTCACATCCAGTTATTGTTTGATTCTGTTGAAGCCTAACCATGTACATGTAGCTGGTAGACCAAGTTATCTAAGAGTAGGCAAAGTCACATCCAGTTATTGTTTGATTCTGTTGAAGCCTAATCATGTACATGTAGCTGGTAGACCAAGTTATCTAAGAGTAGGCAAAGTCACATCCAGTTATTGTTTGATTCTTAACCATGTACATGTAGCTGGTAGACCAAGTTATCTAAGAGTAGGCAAAGTCACATCCAGTTATTGTTTGATTCTGTTGAAGCCTAACCGTGTACATGTAGCTAGTAGACCAAGTTATCTAAGAGTAGACAAAGTCACATCCAGTTATTGTTTAATTCTGTTGAAGCCTAACCATGTACATGTAGCTAGTAGACCAAGTTATCTAAGAGTAGACAAAGTCACATCCAGTTATTGTTTGATTCTGTTGAAGCCTAACCATGTACATGTAGCTGGTAGACCAAGTTATCTAAGAGTAGGCAAAGTTGCAGTAGGCCTTAACAGGGCAGTAGGCAAACTGGGAATCTGTCTCAGAATCAGCCAGAAAGTAGTAGTAGGCAAAATATTAGGTGAAATGGGCACAAATCCTTTTAAGATCTGTTCTTTGGAGAGTTAAATGTTCTGCCACAATAAACATTTTGCTTGTTTTGTTTAGAATCATTTCACAAAAAATCAGACCTATTTAGTATCCGCTACGAGTTGTTAAATAATTTGTGCAAGCATGTTATTTAGTTTCAAGAGGTGATGAAATCATCGAACAAACTAATTAATAAATTATTTTTGATTCTGCAGATAAATAGGAAAAGTGGCTATTTGTAGGCCGTCTGTGTACATTGTAACAAGGATATTCACACGTTCACAACTTACCCTATCTAATGATCGACGTAAATTCTTCAGTCAAGTGTGCAGTCTTTTATTTAGCCGACTCTAAGTATTACTACAGATTTGAACATCTACAAACCTGATTTGTGATGGGCTAAAAGAACTGCAGAAGCAGTTATAAGCTTTGGTCAAAACACTGATGATATACATCTGATGTTACGCATATGGCCTTCATTTCTGCATGTTGTAGGTGCATCAAAGTTAACATGTAATTTAAAATAATATTGCACACTTTAAACTTAAAATGACCACTGAATGAATGGACTTTTTTAGGTGTACAATTTAAAAAAAAACTGATTTGGCAATGTGCATTGCATTCTTTGCAAAAGAGGCGTAAGTCACTGAAGCCATAAGCTTTTCCCCGTATCTGTTGTTAAGTGAACAATATTGTTCAACATTTATTTAGTGGATTTGTACCATTGGTGTTTCGATAACTTTCATTATATCATAATAATCAAAACTATTTATGTCCCGTCCATGGGTGTTTACAGAAAAGTACACATAAACACATATAAAATTGCTCATACAGAAGATAAGTAAAAGACTGGACAATAAAAGTTTACAAAGCAAAATCCTATGTAGTATATATATATATATATATATATATATATATATATATTAAAATTATGAGTAAATGAAACGAAAAATAAAGAATAAAAGAAATAAAAAAATAGGAAGCAAAGTGCAAGAAGCTATACATGCAGAATAAAAGAAGCTTAAAAAATCTAAGGCTACATTAAATATTTTGAATACATACTGAAATCACAAAAAAATTCATTAAAACTATATCAACATGACTATCGACAGTCTTAATTTAGGTGGGTTAATGCGGCTAACACTTCTTGCTTATCTCAGCTAATCATTGGAGGTCAACACTTGACTTGTTGCATGTTGACCTGAGCCAAATATAGAATGTTGGTGTAAAGGAGGACAGTAAAGTAGTAACTAAGTAATCTGTTTATGTATGAAGGACTTCTGCTATCACAGTCAAAGGCCCCTAATCAGTCGATTGCCCAGTGAGACATGTGGATTAGTCTCGGAAGCGGGGACACCGCGAGTCATCCTATCCTGTTGACTGTAGTTCACTAACAGCTTCTGTGGCTTCTCTTTCACAGGCTAATTGTTGCAGCCGTTGATATATTTACTGATCAGGAAAATATGCCTGGATGACAACGCAACAAAACAATTCACACAGAAACCATGTTAATGTCATACAATATTTTACTTTCTAAAACAAAAAATTCACTAACAATACATTGTATGGTATAAAATAGTGTCAACTGTGGGACAGGTGACTCCTGCTAAGACCAAATTTAGTCGCTGTCATTGGAGACTTCATATTCATTACTGCAGTGCTTCTTTTAAATCTTTACAGACATTTTACAAATACTTTCCCTAATAATATTATTAAACTGCCAATTTTAATAATATCTATTATTTATGTATTATTTTTTATTTATACCACAAATCTTGTAGTTGTTGACATGTCGTGTGTGCTCGACTTGATCGACTAGACCAGGATGTGTTCACATGTGAAGTATCTTAAATTAAATAAATAAACATTTAATAGGAACACAATGGTTTTGCCTCATAGAAAGGTGGCAGTGTCAACAAAGTAGTGGCTCCATCTGTTGGATAAATTAACTGTAGCTGTTGATTATTGTTGATACTGAACCTTTGTCATTGCAACGCAAGTGAAATTTTATTTTTAATATATCAGTGTACGATGCTCAGTGAAACAATGCAACAATATTTTGAGATGATCCCTTCTATAGCCACAATGCCATACATCTTGTTATATTCAGCAGGCATCCTTTGGATGTTGAGAGCCAACTTGGAAGGAAGCGGCATAAGACAGACATCGACAGAGGTGCACCACGGACCAGTACTGACCTGTTGAACGAGATGCCAGATGGACCTAGCACGGAGAGCAGAGTTCTGCGGCCACGGTCACAGGGGCAGTTTCAGTGCAGGAACACAGCGCCACTACAAGACCTCTTTGATTTCTCAAGCTTGAAAAAGTCAAGGGAGTCACAGATTTAATGATTCATCAAATACTCCACATTTCTGGCTAATTACTTGCTAATTAGCAAATCAATAATCATGTAGCTACTAAATTTCATTTGACAATTACATAGGTGTCAACATTAGCGCTTTCGGGTGGGAAATACCGTTTTTCCTAGGTCTCACTTTTTGGACGAAATTTCCCGCTTTTTTGTAATTTAAAAAACAAAAAAAATTCACATCATGTAGATCTATTTGTTACAAGCGGGGCCATTCTAGGCACATTTTATTATATTTTTCTTTGGCCTCAAGGGATTTTACATTTTCTTGTGCATGCATTTACCGCAAACAAGAACAGCACATCAAAATAACGACCCGTAAAGCAAAACTTTAAAAACTATAGCAGGAGGAGGGCAACATTTCTTGCTTTTACATGAGCACTTTCAGGTTTTTCCATGCACAAAATGTTGACACTTATGCAAAGAAGTAGTATTAGTTGTTTCAATCAGCTAGTTACCTTTATAACTCACTTGAGGATGTAACATTGTTTGCTTTGATACTACTTGTGTTGCCTACCTTTACCAGACTACTGATTTCAGTATAAAAATCAACACTATTGTTTTGCTTTATGCAGAGTGTAAATATGAGCGTTTTTTAAATGTTGTATTGTGACATAAGATTTGCTATATTTTAACACATAAGCTTTTTAAATCCTATATTGTAACATATTTCACTCAAGTGGACCGCTCATGCAGTGGATGTCTAATTTTTGGAAAATGTTAATTTTGTCTGGATATGAAAACATATTTGATGCTTGTGGTTTAGCATAATCAGACTTGACATATGTTGAAACCATTACATTAGGGAAATAAGTTATATTAATTAATCGGTAGAAAAGGCTTGAAATGGACATTTGTGGTTGTGATCTAAGGCTTGTTACTTATGTGACGTTTGCTGGCCAGAATATTTGGTTGCTCAATATTGATATTATTTCCTGAGTAGTTTCCATGTTCATGTCGTGTTCAAGTAGCAAATCCTTTGATATGTCAGTAATATTGTATTCTAAGTAATAGTTACCCATATGCCTACTACTGAATCATGTCAGTAATATTGTATTCTAAGTAATAGTTACCCATATGCCTACTACTGAATCATGTCAGTAATATTGTGTTCTAAGTAATAGTTACCCATATGCCTACTACTGAATCATGTACAATGAATTTGTGATGCATGTCTTTATTATCTTACAACAGGGTACTAGTGAAGCATTATTTGATATAATATTTACATAAATTTTAAATAATTGTAATGTAGCCCAAGATCTCAGTTCTCAACTTCAGATTTTAGCCATTACATAATTACAGGATACACATGTTTTGTACAGTTTTAATTAGCATTAGTGTTGATACATATTTCAAAGAGACCCGTTATAAGATTTTACACCGGGATGCTAGCTAGAATTGTCTAAATACAACACCAAAGAGAACAATTAATTTTACATATGGATGCTAGCTAGACATGTGTCTAAATAAACCATCAAGGAGAAGTTTCATAATGTTAAAAATAGGGATGCTAGCTATAATTGTGTTTAAATACATAAAAAGCATTGATTTCACAAGGTGAGAATTATACAATGTTTACGTACAGAATTCTACAAATTTATAACTGCAGAAAAAAAATGGGTACTTCAACATGTGTAGATGTGTACAAGAAAAAGATGTTTTTACGTGTGCAATGTTGTTTACTTGTTACAGTTGTGGCAGCAGTGAATGTAACGGCCAACAATACGTGTAGTAACAGTTTATACTACATACAAGCCAATGAAACTTTCAGAATAGCAGCAACGTATGTTTTATATAAACAGTTGTTTTTAATCATGTTATATTGACATGGTTTTATGTTGCATTAAAACATCTGTTACTAACCTGAAGAGAGTGGTTTCAGATTCCTGCAGAAGATATGTGAGAATGTTTCTCTTGTCACTCATTATACTGTTGATTACACATTTATCTCCCTCTTTATTCCCTCTCTCCCTGGGATTGTTTACTTCCCCTAATATATGATGGGAGGAGGGCCGACTATGAGAGAAAAACAGCAAGGCTGATGGAAAATGGGCATGCCACAAGATGGGAAGACTTGATTTATTCCCTTAAATCGTTCTCACAAAGGCAAAAGTGGAAAAGGAGAGCAGCTGAAGCAGTGCAGTCCGGCAAGAACTAGTCGGCTTCACTCGAACTTCGAGGAAGAACATATTACACCAACTGCTTCTAGTCTGTCTCTTCCTCTCCATAAATGAAAACTAGGTGGGTAAACTAAAATGTTTGCTCCTAAAACTAAACCTGGGCAAACATGCTATCTCTGTTGCTGCACCTGGGTTCTGGAATGACTTCCCCATTGCTACTCCAAATGGTATTTCCACCTTAAATTGTCAGTGGTCCCTTGTTCTGATGAGAACTTTTGTGGTTCGTGATGATGCTTACCGATTCTGTTTTGTTGCGCCTCTGAACGCAGGTTCCTGAGGAAATAGGTGCTGTAGAATTTTACTATTATTAAACATAACTTTACAATTATATTTTGCCAGCCTAAGTTTCAAAGCCTACCAGCTCATAGCTGTAAATGCTACGACTGCTGCTTGACTGGCAAATAAACAATATTATGTCCATGCATTCTTCATAAAAGACCATTTTATTTTCTATGACACAACCTTCATATGAATCGCAGTAACATTTATTCTAAAATATCAACTTGATTACACACAATAGACCAAACTTTGTTGCAACATATCCAACATAGGGTAATAATGACTTCTTTATCATATAAACCATGTATGCTGCAAAGACTGAGGACTATATGTGACCTTGGACGGTCCCAAACAACTCTTGCTGTGCTGCAACAACTGTTGAGTACGAGAGAGAGTATGACCTTGATAGTACGAGAGAGAGTATGACCTTGATAGTACGAGAGAGAGAGAGTATGACCTTGATAGGTACAAGGTGCACTATTGAAGAAATTCATAGCACACTGAGACTTTCAATTCAGACATCAATTAATTGTGATTATTAATACCACATCATGTGACTGGCTGTTGTTGCACACTTTTTTAAATAACATTTCCAGAAACTAATATAACACATACATTCACATATTCACAACAAAACAAGATATGTACATACATACAATGGTATGTAAAATCTAAGAGCACATGTCCATCTCAGAATATGTCATGTATGTACAATAAAGGAGATCACACAATTATGTACAAAGACACAGCATCCATTACTATCCTCTAGCACCTGTGTGGCCTACATAATAGTGTGGCCTGGTGAGCCCATGCCCTAGTGTGGCCCAATGAACCCCTCCCCAGTGCAGCCCAATGAACCCATCCCATAGTGGCCCAGTGAACACATCCCCAAGTGTGGCCTGGTGAACACATCCCTAATATGACCCAGTGAACACATCCACTAGTGTGGCCCAGTGAACTCATTCCTAGTGTGGCCCAATGAACAAATCCCTCAAGGAGGCCCAGTGAACACATCATTTGTGTGGCTAAGTGAACCCATCCCTAGTGTGGCCCAGTGAATCAATCCCTAGTGTGGCTCAGTGAACACATCAACTAAGGATGTGTTCACTGAGCCACACTAGGGATGGGTTCATTATGGATGTGGCCCAGCGAACCCATCCCCTAGAGTGGCCCATTGAACCCATTTACTAGTGTGGCCCATCCCATAGTGTGGCCCAGTGAACCCATCACCAATGTAACATAGTGTGGCCCAATGAATGCATCCCTAGTGTGGCCCATCCACTAATGTAGCCCAGTGAACCCACCCCCTAGTGTGGTCCATCCTCTAGTGTGGCCCAGTTAATCTATCCCATGGTGTGGCCTAGTGAAATCATCCCCTAGTGTGGTCCACCAAACCCATCCCCTAGTGTGGCCCAGTGAACCCATCCCCTAGTGTGGCCCAGCGAACAAATGCTCTAGTGTGGCCCACTGAACACATCCCCTAGTGGGGCCCAGCAAATCCATCCCCTAGTGTGGCCCATCTCCTAGAGTGGTCCAGAGAACACATCCCCTATTGTGGCCCATCCCCTAGTGTGGCCCATGCCACTGATGTTTGGCCCAGACTGGTAACTCGAGGGTTGTGCTGACGCGTTCCACAGCCACGAGACAGTCGGCCGAGTCTGCGGACCTGTAGTGCTGCAACAACTCCTGCATGGCTTGCTCCTCTATCTGCAAGCAACATCACCTGATGGTAACATACCATCATTCATGGGTGGAAGAACCACAGCATTGTACAGATAGATATAGATAATATATTTATATATAGTGGTCCATTTTTTTATTCCATTTGTTTTAGTGATTTCATTAGATATTGCGTTTGTTGTCCCAACTTAAATTTTGATTTTTTTGTGATACCTAACAAATTAAAACTATTTACACATTAAATGTTGTGCAGATTTAAAAAGTGATTTAGTTTTCTTATAATTATGCATGTTTTTTCCGCACGAAGAGAATGCTACCGTTCTCTTACATGGACAATCATAAGGAAATTCAGCAAATTGTAACCTGCTCTACAAGTCTGAGCTTCGATACACTACCTGTATAAGATTGAGAGGTTTATTGGCGGCCCGCTGCCACGCCTCTCTCTGCTGCTGGGCATCCTGCACTATGTCTGTGAAAGAGACGGTACTGGAAACAGCTAGGGGGGTCAGGTCAGTGGATGACCACACCGGGGACATTGGGCTGACCGGCTCACTGGTCACTTCCTTATGACTACTGCTGATGGCTGACAGGCCCCAACTGAAACAACAATACACGTGTAGCATGACTGGTTGCTCTCTCATATGATGAAATATTATAATAAACAGGTAAAAACAACATCAACACACACACCACACCCACGCATGCACGCACACACAGACACGCACACACCACACCCATGCATGCACGCACACATCACACCCATGCATGCACGCACACCCACACCACACCCACGCATGCACACACACGCACAACACCCTTGCATGCACGCACACACAGACAGGCACACACACAACACCCTTGCATGCACACACACACAGACACGCACACACCACCCCCATGCATGCATGCACACACATACATGCACACACACAACACCCTTGCATGCACACACACACAGACACGCACACACCACACCCACGCATGCACGTACACACAAACATGCACACACACACCACACCCAAGCATGCACGCACACACAAACACACACCACACCCAAGCATGCATGCACACACAAACATGCACACACACACCACACCCAAGCATGCACGCACACACAAACATGCACACACACACCACACCCAAGCATGCATGCACACACAAACATGCACACACACACCACACCCAAGCATGCACACACACACATACCACACCCACGCATGCACACACAGACACACACACACCACACCCACGCATGCACGCACACACAAACACACACCACAATCACACATGCACACACACACAAACACGCACACAGTGGACATGTATTCTGCAAAGTAAGCCAAACAGGGTTTTAAACAAATTAAGAAGCACAAACCTGACTAAACTGCTAAATATACATATAAAACAAATAATGGTAACAATTTTAAACTTAAAACACACATACACACAGGCTTGCACGCACGCACGCACTCACACACACACTTTTACATTACATACACATACTTGGAGATACAAAACTATAGTTGTTAAGAAATGTTTTTGTTCAACTTAAATTCGCTTAATTTCAGTAGAAGAGGTGGCTTCTAAAGACTGACTCTGACAGTTTCACTGTAGTCTCCCAACCCTATTTTGTCACCTATCATGACTGCACCCATGAATGACACTGCTCTAATCAATGATTGTTGATTTTAGGTCGATCAATAAATAAAAATATCCAATATAGTTGAAAGAAAAAACCTGTTATTTATGTTATTACAGAGACACAAGTGGCCCTGCTAAACTGTTTTGCCAACAATCGTTACTATCGATAGTTCAATTTACTATCGATAAGCACCTCAATAGTAGAGGACTTACGTGGTACTTGTGCCGGCTGTGAGCCGAGGGAAGGGCCTCCTCCCTGTGGAAGTCTTCATCTCCTCCTCATCCACCTCCTGCAGCTGTAGTTCCTTGAATGACTTCACCACCGCCCCCTCTGAGACACCCCTGGAATTGACGACACAACAGTTCCTTGAATGACTTCACCACCGCCCCTGTCTCCGAGACACCCCTGGAATGGACGAGGCAACAGTTCCTTGAATGACTTCACCACCCCTGTCTCTGAGACACCCCTGGAATGGACGAGACAACAGTTCCTTGAATGACTTCACCACCCCTGTCTCTGAGACACCCCTGGAATGGACGAGACAACAGTTCCTTGAATGACTTCACCACCGCCCCTGTCTCCGAGACACCCCTGGAATGGACGAGACAACAGTTCCTTGAATGACTTCACCACCCCTGTCTCCGAGACACCCCTGGAATGGACGAGACAACAGTTCCTTGAATGACTTCACCACCCCTGTCTCCGAGACACCCCTGGAATGGACGAGACAACAGTTCCTTGAATGACTTCACCACCCCTGTCTCTGAGACACCCCTGGAATGGACGAGACAACAGTTCCTTGAATGACTTCACCACCCCTGTCTCTGAGACACCCCTGGAATGGATGAGACAACAGTTCCTTGAATGACTTCACCACCGCCCCTGTCTCCGAGACACCCCTGGAATGGACAAGACAACAATTCCTTGAATGACTTCACCACCCCTGTCTCTGAGACACCACTGGAATGGACGAGACAACAGTTCCTTGAATGACTTCACCACCCTTGTCTCTGAGACGCCACTGGAATGGACAAGACAACAGTTCCTTGAATGACTTCACCACCGCCCCTTGTCTCTGAGACACCCCTGGAATGGATGAGACAACAGTTCCTTGAATGATTTCACCACCACCCGTCTCTGAGACACCCCTGGAATGGACAAGACAACAGTTCCTTGAATGACTTCACCACCGCTCCTTGTCTTTGAGACACCCCTGGAATGGATGAGACAACAGTTCCTTGAATGACTTCACCACCGCCCCTGTCTCCGAGACACCCCTGGAATGGACAAGACAACAGTTCCTTGAATGACTTCACCACCCCTGTCTCTGAGACACCACTGGAATGGACGAGACAACAGTTCCTTGAATGACTTCACCACCCTTGTCTCTGAGACGCCACTGGAATGGACAAGACAACAGTTCCTTGAATGACTTCACCACCGCCCCTTGTCTCTGAGACACCCCTGGAATGGATGAGACAACAGTTCCTTGAATGATTTCACCACCACCCCTGTCTCTGAGACACCCCTGGAATGAACGAGACAACAGTTCCTTGAATGACTTCACCACCGCCCCCTCTGAGACACCACTGGAACGAACGAGACAACAGTTCCTTGAATGACTTCACCACTGCCCCTGTCTCTGTGACACCCCTAGCATGGACGAGACAACAGTTCCTTGAATGGCTTCACCACCACCCCTGTCTCTGAGACACCCCTGGAATGAACGAGACAACATGTGCACCAGGTTCAGCAGTGTCTTGACTGAATCAAAATCTATACTATAAAGGAGCTTGTGACTGTGCATGTCTGTCTGTCTGTTCCCTCATATCTCTGTCAGTTTTGCATGTATGTGGCTCAAATTTTGTAGGCATGCCTGGGGGCCCATGGGTATGGTTCCTACATTACATAAAGTACCCCCGGGGTGGGGGTATTACAATGGAACCTATGTGGATGTTAGATGTAGATTATGTAACTCAGATCATAGGAGTTTGTACTTGTGTATAATTGTTAGCAATGCTATGCATGTTTTCTACAACTGTCCTAGTTACCTGATCTACGTCAAACATTCACATTCACAAGTTCCTCCACATGGTACCAGCAGTTGTACATGATTCTTGGGGCACGAAGTTGTCACTGCCCTTGCGCTACCAAAGCTTCACTGGATGGTGCAAGGAGTCGTAAGTTGTCACTGCCCTTGCGCTACCAAAGCTTCACTGGGTGGTGCAAGGAGTCGTAAGTTGTCACTGCCCCTGCGCTACCAAAGCTTCACTGGGTGGTGCAAGGAGTCGTAAGTTGTCACTGCCCCTGCGCTACCAAAGCTTCACTGGGTGGTGCAAGGAGTCGTAAGTTGTCACTGCCCCTGCGCTACCAAAGCTTCACTGGTTGGTGCAAGGAGTCGTAAGTTGTCACTGCCCCTGCGCTACCAAAGCTTCACTGGGTGGTGCAAGGAGTCGTAAGTTGTCGTTGCCCCTGCGCTACCAAAGCTTCACTGGGTGGTGCAAGGAGTCGTAAGTTGTCGTTGCCCCTGCGCTACCAAAGCTTCACTGGGTGGTGCAAGGAGTCGTAAGTTGTCGTTGCCCCTGCGCTACCAAAGCTTCACTGGGTGGTGCAATGAGTCGTAAGTTGTCGTTGCCCCTGCGGTACCAAAGCTTCACTGGGTGGTGCAATGAGTCGTAAGTTGTCACTGCCCCTGCGGTACCAAAGCTTCACTGGGTGGTGCAATGAGTCGTAAGTTGTCACTGCCCCTGCGCTACCAAAGCTTCACTGGGTGGTGCAATGAGTCGTAAGTTGTCACTGCCCCTGCGCTACCAAAGCTTCACTGGGTGGTGCAAGGAGTCATAAGTTGTCACTGCCCCTGCGCTACCAAAGCTTCACTGGGTGGTGCAAGGAGTCATAAGTTGTCACTGCCCCTGCGCTACCAAAGCTTCACTGGGTGGTGCAAGGAGTCATAAGTTGTCACTGCCCCTGCGCTACCAAAGCTTCACTGGGTGGTGCAAGGAGTCATAAGTTGTCACTGCCCCTGCGCTACCAAAGCTTCACTGGGTGGTGCAAGGAGTCATAAGTTGTCACTGCCCCTGCGCTACCAAAGCTTCACTGGGTGGTGCAAGGAGTCATAAGTTGTCACTGCCCCTGCGCTACCAAAGCTTCACTGGGTGGTGCAAGGAGTCATAAGTTGTCACTGCCCCTGCGCTACCAAAGCTTCACTGGGTGGTGCAAGGAGTCATACGTTGTCATTGCCCCTGAGCTATCAAAGCTTCACTGGGTGGTGCAAGGAGTCATAAGTTGTCATTCATTGTATACTAGTGACAATAATGTTAAATGTAAAGCACAATGTACGCACATACTGTCAGGGCTACATATGGTAGATCAATTCCGCATTTACCACAGATGGAAGATATAAAGTATACTACAATATGATATTTATTCTGGGAAGTATTCAGCCTAGCTGCAATTATTGCATGAAAAATATTAATTTACATAATTCCATCATTATCCCTTTTCAGATCCCTAAATGATATACGGCAATGATTATGTGCAATCCTTGCTGTATAGGTGCATCTGTAATGACAGCAGTAAACATTACGTAAACATGATGACGCACCAAGGGTTTGATGTAGTTTGTGGTTGAGATGTATCATTGGATCTGTCAGTCGAAGTGGTGTTTGATTCTCTTGCTAATTTCTTGCGTTGCTTCTGTGATACACGGCCAGTCTTCTTACCACTGTTGCCGTGGGAACTGAAATTACATAGAAAATTACCAGTCAAATAATGCTTTCAATTACAACCTCATAACAAATAGATGCATTTATGAAATGTTGACCACATTTTGTTGTGTTGTGAGGACCCATTATGGGAAGCAGAATGTTCAGATAAACTTGGATAATCTCAATATCTGGAAGTTCTGAAATGTGTGTCTTTTTATGCACAACGTAAGTCTTACCTTGGGCTCAGGTAGGATATGTCTTCACATTTCATCTCTTCCTCGGCAATTATGTCTCTCAGACCACAGCTGACATTGTTGACATCCTTCAATGGTGTGCTACTGACATCTTTCTGTGGTTTGCTGATGTCTTTCCGTGGTGTTATGCTGACATCTTTAAGTGGTGTGTTGACATCATTTTGCCTTGATGGGCAGATTTCTATGACTTCAGCACAAGGTGCAAGAGATATGTCTTCCTGCAGGAACAACAAAAGGCAATTTATTAATATTACTAAGAGTCAATTTGTAATCCATGTGTGGCTTGTCCTTGTCTGTAATCTTCCAATTTTGTTCTTAGATATACTGACTCTGTTGGCATTTACACAAATAGTAAATAATTTGTTTCCTTCTGTACCGTTCTCAGTGAGACTAAGTAGTTTCACATATCCAAGCAACATTGCCACTAATGCTACTTTGACTATATTCCTTAAGTTTGTTGAAAATATTTCTTTCACTATTCAACTATAAATGGAAAAAACCAACTTCTACTGTGTCTCCACTTAATCTCCTGGTCCCAATCGTTTTGTTAGGCATTCTGAACCTCCCAAGTCAAGCTTTGGCAACATTACAGTTTACAGGGCTCTATTTGTCTTAGGAATGTGAATATGAATACCTGTTAGATACCCCACTTCTGTCTTCAACCCTACCTCCCCACAACCATTCGTCCTCAACCCTACCCCTCTCCTCAACACTACCCCCATCCTCAACCCTATACCATTTTCAACTTTACCCCCATCCTCAACTCTACCCCCATCCTCAACCCTACCCTCCATCCTCAACCCTATCCCCATCCTCAACCTTACCCCCCATTCTCAACCCTACCCCATGCCATCGTTCCTACCTCCTCCCCCTGTTCCATCATATCCCCAGGGTCTGATGACAGAGACAGTCTTCCTCCAGTCGCCCTCTCTGCTCCCCCCTCCTCGTCTCCTGCAGGAACACCCCAGTGTCAAACAACACAACACACATAGTTAGAAATGTGTCATTAAAAATGGTGTATTTCACCATTTTCCTCATTTCATTCTTAACTCTTTTTTTTAACTGTTCAATGTAAAAGGAGGAAAGCCACTTTCTGATCTTGCCAACTTTGTTAATATTATTATTTAATTAACTCTAACAAATGTTGCTTGTAGTGTAGTTAACATTCGTTGTATGAACACATACTCTTGCTGTAGAATGTTTAAAATGTTTGCATGCAAACTGAATGTATATGGCTGTGTGTAAATATAAGTGTGCATGAATTTATAAAATTATCCCTGAATTGTACATTTAGTTATGTTTGTACTTATACTCTGTGAGGGTTCGTAGAGTCAGACATTTGATTTATTTTGAACTCTATGTATAAAACAGCATCCTGTCCAAAATCACAAAAAAATTCTGTTGTGGTTTTAAATTAGTATTAAATAGCTTTAAAGACAACAAAAACTTCTCATTATGAAATTAATACAGGTGTTCTGCCACACATGACGATTCACATTTAATCAGATTACAACAATATGTCAATATGACGTTTTGTTAGCAAATGCAAAACTAAAGAAATCCTGCACACCTTGACTTGACCTTGTTCTTCTGCGTTTCTTTGACCTCTTGACCACTCTAATAACACTCTGCCCACCAGAAGCAGTGTTGTCAATCATGACATCCGCCTCCAGTGACTCCAAGTAGGTCATGTCAGGCCAGCCATCATATGGTGTCAACATCCGACGACACATTCCTGGCACCTAAAGTTGACATGCAGCACGTTCAAGGAAAACTTAAAATATTCAAATTTCACATCAAATTTGTTGTAAAAGATTTCCCATTCTTAAGCCAACATATTATTTTAAATAATAATGATAATTTATTTCCGTCTGCAATCATAATATTAAACAAAAATACAATATAAGTGTTTGTTAAAATTATATGCTTACATTTTTAAGTTAGAAAATATTTTAAATAAAATAAAAATCAATGCTTATAAAATAAAATGATTACAAGAACAAAAACAGCTATTACAATGTATAATTATTAAATATGGTATTATTCATAAAGTCGCGCCTCGTTATAAGGCGCCCCGTTATTACGCGGATTCGGATATAACGCGGTCGGTCGTGAACCCCGATTTTCTGCCGCCAGGGGAAAATGCCAAATGGGCCTGCTTAAACCTACTTAAAATTGCTTTGACAATTCTCAAGAAACATTAGGCGAACAATGTCAATGAACGAGTATCAGTGTGTTGTTTGGCTTGCGCTGTCGCCGACATCAATCGCTGTCGCTGGCTTCGCGCTTCGCTTCGACGGTTTGTAAATTGCAATCGAGATTCACAAATACGCCTCGCGTACGAATCAGATTAACAGTTTTAAATGCATTTAGTATGCAATACCAACATAACACTTAGGTGAAATGACATGCTTCCATTACATCCTAAATTTAATCGTTTTCGCGACACGAAACCAACATGCCAAATTCCTAACCCAAGGCTCTACCGGTGCGCAAAAAATACGAATTCGTCATCCGCATATGAAACGATGAATCGATGTTAAGTGGTGCGTAATAAATTTGCGCTTTGGTCGAGATCGGTTCAAAGACGAAGTGAAACAATTATTAATTCTACCTATTGTTGTTTTCTGTGTTTTATCAGCTTACATACTACGTTTGTCAAATCATATATGTTTTCGGCTGCTCAGATCCAGGTTATTATGTTCGATTCGTAGGCCTATTGCCTTGGCCAGTACAGCATCACCGTAGTAAGGCATAATTACATACGTACATGTGTTTTATTCAGTTCAAGAATCATGAGGGTGTGACATTTAAAAATAATACACGTTGATGCTAGCATAAAAAGTTTAATAAGTTCCATAAACTGCATGTTGGCGTATAGGACAGTGCTGCGAGCACACAGGGCTTCGACAGCGTTCATGGACTTGGTGCAGCGGGCGGCGATCGCTGTTGTTTAGTAGCTCCCTGGTGGCAGATATGGGAACACCTAACGCGCCTCGCTTACAGCGCGGTCCGAAGTCGTGGACCCCGACTACCGCGTTATAACGAGGCGCGACTGTATATTTAAAATGAAGCTCAATGAAAGTTAAATGTGATTAGTAAAAGTACATTTAGTTAGGATTCAAAAGAAACAATTGTTCTGAATCCTTCCCAGATTTACGTGATTCATTTGAATGATAAAATATACACAATGCAGACCTCGACATTAAGCTGTTGTACCCAGTGGCCAGTCGGGCCAGCAGATTTTAAAAGTTACTGGCCCCCCAAAAAGTTACTGGTCCGATTTTTTTGCAATACATTGCATTACAAGTCGATGATGCGAGTTTGGCTGTGATTTCTTTTACCATTGGTGATTTACTTTTATACTTTTCATCAGTATTCCACATGGCAGACAATGTTGCTGTTAGAATCGTTTGAGAATCAGAAGCCCCTGTCGAAGCCGCAGCAGGTTGTGTTTTGAGAACAACGGGTTATGCCGCCGCATGCGTACTGTCAGCAATTTTTAGCTATCTGCACCATAGCGCGTCCAGGAATGCATGTTAGGCACTGTCATGACACCTAGCGGACAGTCCGTGAACCAGTCGGTTTATATGAAATCGGTACGTTGAAGGCATATCGTGATAGCCGATATGTATCACGCAGAAGAAAATGCTGTGATATATCGATATACTGGTAACACAATGCAACCCTAGTAAAATATAGGCGTCCGCGATGCATAAGCTTCACAAAAAAGCCGACCGTCGTCACTAGTAGCGACGCCATGCGAGCTTGTTGTGAGGTTCATACATATCAAAACAAGATGGCAACTATACAAAGCGACAACACGAAAGCAGAAGAGATGAAGATTGTGTTTAACTGTAGCAACAGGGTGGATGGCAAGAACAAGCGAATGAAATGATGGCTTGTTGCTGTGACTAATCGTATAAAATGATCTGAAACTATGATGGCCCACTGGGCCAGTAAAATATGAAACCTTGTGGCCCAAACTGGCCCGGCAGCCCAAAAAAGGGCGCCAGGCCCGCTGTTAATGTAGGCATGCAATGTATGAAAACCCACCCACCCATGCACCCACCCACCCACCCACCCACCCACACACACACACACCCACACACCTACCCACCCACACATGCACACACACCTTCACACCCACACACACAAACACGCACGCACGCATGCACACACCACATACACCCACCCACCCACACACCACACATGAACACACACACACGCACACACACGCACACACACACACACCACATATGCATGCATGCACACATGCAGGCACACACGCAAGCACGCACACATGCAAGCAGGCACACACGCAAGCACGCACACACACATGCAAGCAGGCACACTCGCAAGCACGCACACACACATGCAAGCAGGCACACACGCAAGCACGCACGCACACATGCAAGCAGGCACACACGCAAGCACGCACGCACACGAACTGTGAACAATGCTCTAAAATAAGCTTCAATTAACATTTAGTCATGATGTGTGTCAACACATTACTTACTGTGTCTCTGTAGTACACACCAAGTTCATCAATGACGTCATCACTTAACACGTCCAGTGATCTGAAAGATACGAACAGACGTTTAAATAACGCTTATACCACATAGATCATACACTGCATACAGTAAACTACCAAAAAAACATGTTTTACTAATGTAACATGCAATACATTAAAATCTGCTTTTTACTGCACAACAAAAATAACATATAGGCATTTATAGATACTGCTAATGGCAAGATACACATAATTAACAAAAACAGATTCAAAAATAAAATATTAATATTGATAAGGTCAGTTTTATTCCAGCATGCACCACCAATAAAAGAAAACTACACTTTCATGAAATACATTTTTTAATAAAATGATGCATGAATAGTTTGTTATAAAATGTACTAATGTCAGTGCTTTTTCTATTGACGGATGTAGACAGATATTCTAAAACATAACTTCAACCTTTCACCTTGTTTCAAGCAGAGCTGCTGCATTGATGGATATGAACTGTTGGCAGGACTCCTTCAGTTGGTGAGCACTGTAAACACTGGCAAACTGCAGCAACTCACAGGCATTCTTCAGGTTCACTGAAACATGCACAACATCAAAGTGCCACATCAAAGATTACTACTTAAATTAAAAGCCCATGGTATGGATGGCATAATCAACTGGATAGAACAATGGCTGACTGACAGAAGACAGTGTGTTGTAGTAGATGGGGAGGTTTCAAACTGGAAACCAGTTTTGAGTGGGGTACCTCAAGGATCAGTATTAGGACCTTTATTATTCTTAATATATATCAATGACTTGGACGATAATATAACAAGAAAAATACTGAAATATGCAGATGACACAAAAGTGTTTAGAAAGGTTAACAATGATGGTGATAAACAACATTTACAAAATGATCTAGACAAATTAGTTAGATGGTCTGAAAAATGCCAAATGTTATTCAGTTTTGGGAAAGGTAAATACCTACACACAGGACATGGAAACTTGGTAAACTATAAAATGGGAGATACTATTCTAGGCCCTACCATAAAAGAAAAGAACTGAGGAATAACAATATACCTGTGTATAAACAATAGTTAGGCCTCATTTAGAATACTGTATACAAGCTTGGAAACCATATCGTCAGAAGGATATAGATACGCTTGAAGGAATAAAGAGGAGAGCAACTAAAATGATTCCAGAACTGAGACCTTAGTTATGAAGAACGTCTAAAAGAATGTGGATTAACAACCCTAGAGACACTTTTATGATATTGAATGGGTATGAAAATATTGATAGAAATATCTCACTCAAGAAAGATAGTAGAACTAGAGGACATGATGTAACATTAGTAACGGATCAATGTAGATTGGATATCAGGAAGCACTCGTTCTCACAGAGGACAATAAATGAACGGAACAAATTATCTACAGATTGTGTAACTGCTAGCAGTGTGAATATGTTTAAAAAGAAGGTTGACACATATCTCAGGAGGGCGGGTTACACATAGATGAAAAAATGTTGGATTCTTGATAAGCCAATGGTTCCTTGTCCACTTGCCATCTGGGCCTTTGCCTTGGATGGCAATCTTGTTAAATCTTGTTAAAAACCACTGGGTGAAAGATGCCTTTATTCTCAGAAGTTGTGTGGTTAAACATGTGCACTAGTGTGAATGCTTTAATGCACACATTAATATGTACACACACACATTCACACCCATCCACACACGCATGCACGCACACACACATGTGCATGCACACACACTAATTGATAGTGACTAACAACTTCACAGATCTTCCGTCAACAACTTTCAACCTTCCACACAAAATACCTTCGAACCTTAACACAAAAGATTTCCAACAAAGAAGCGCTGAGACTAACTGCACAAATTAACATGAAAGACTTACTCACCACAGGATAATGGAGACGGATCAGCCACATTTTACAAAAGGAAGACAAGAAACACAATCGAGGACAACCAAACACAACCTGGGGGAGAACTGTGGAGGGGGATTACGAGAAATGTGTGGAGGGGGGATTACGAGAAATGTGTGGAGGGGGGATTACGAGAAACGTGTGGAGGGGGGATTACGAGAAACATGTGGAGGGGAATTACGATAAATGTGTGGAGGGGGATTACGAGAAATGTGTGGAGGGGGATTACGAGAAATGTGTGGAGGGGGATTAAAAGAAAAGTGTGGAGAGGAGAATAAAATAAATGAAACGTGTGGAGGGGGATTACGAGAAATGTGTGGAGGGGGATTACGAGAAATGTGTGGAGGGGAGATTACGAGAAATGTGTGGAGGGGAGATTACGAGAAATGTGTGGAGGGGGATTATGAGAAATCTGTGGAGGGGATTACGAGAAATGTGTGGAGGGGGATTACGAGAAATGTGTGGAGGGGGATTACGAGAAATGTGTGGAGGGGGGATTACGAGAAACGTGTGGAGGGGAATTACGATAAATGTGTGGAGGGGGATTACGAGAAATGTGTGGAGGGGGATTACGAGAAATGTGTGGAGGGGGATTACGAGAAATGTGTGGAGGGGGATTACGAGAAATGTGTGGAGGGGGATTACGAGAAATGTGTGGAGGGGAGATTACGAGAAATGTGTGGAGGGGGATTACGAGAAATGTGTGGAGGGGGATTACGAGAAATGTGTGGAGGGGAGATTACGAGAAATGTGTGGAGGGAGGATTACGAGAAATGTGTGGAGGGGGATTACGAGAAATGTGTGGAGGGGAGATTACGAGAAATGTGTGGAGGGGAGATTACGAGAAATGTGTGGAGGGGGATTATGAGAAATCTGTGGAGGGGATTACGAGAAATGTGTGGAGGGGGATTACGAGAAATGTGTGGAGGGGAGATTACGAGAAATGTGTGGAGGGGGGATTACGAGAAATGTGTGGAGGGGAATTACGATAAATGTGTGGAGGGGGATTACGAGAAATGTGTGGAGGGGGATTATGAGAAATGTGTGGAGGGGGATTACGAGAAATGTGTGGAGGGGGGGATTACGAGAAATGTGTGGAGGGGGGATTACGGGAAATGTGTGGAGGGGGGATTACGAGAAATGCACTCCCTGCTGGGGCAAGGCTGCAGACTGACAGAAGTGGAGATGACTTGTTTCTGATTTATACGTCAATAGAAGTCAATTATTATTATTATTATTATTATTATTATTATTATTATTAGACAGGAAGACGCTACTTACTGAGAGCTGCTAAGGCCACCTCACACATGTCCTTCAGGCGTCCAATCAACAGCTGGTCAGCCACAGTGAGGACACTACATAGAAGGTCAGTGCTGTGGCAACCTGTAGTCAAAAGCAGACACAGGTAAACATATTATACGGAGCGTAACAACTCTTGCCATTTTTTTTATTGAAATATGACTGGATCCAGTCAAAAATAATTTAATAGTTTGTCCGACGTTTTTTTACCAAAACAAAATAACACATTTGTAGAAACAAGCTTGCATGTCAATACTAGGTTACATTTTTCACAAAATGAGCCTGAAACGAGACAAGCATAAAAATTAAATCCTTTAAAACACATCTGTGCAGTCAGGATGTTAGAACAGATATAGTTTATAAAATATGTGACTTTATGATAAAAGGAAGTTACTTTATTCCTTTATTGCTACTGTAATGATTGTTTTATTCACCTATGACTTACCAGAGAGAACTGAAGCGGTGTCTATATACAGGTAGTCAATGACCACTTTGAGGACGTCCCTCGCTATAGGCAGAGACAGGGACTTGGTATTTGATGCCTGGAACATGAAAACAGGTCAATTAAACTCTTTGTTTTATGAAAGTCAAAATTAAAAAAAACTACAAATGCGAGTGAATGTACATATTTCTGTGTTTATACGTTTACTTAACGGAATAGTTCTGTTTGGGTATATTCAGTAGAAATAAGCTTTCTGGAGCAGAAGATACACTTAGAGGTGATCTCAAAATACTGGTGTTAAAATGTTGGTTTAATGGGGGTTAGAAACTGTTTTGCTTAGCATCACGCATTCGTTTGTTCCCCCCAAATTTTTTTATTTACTGATCGCATTTCATATTATAATGAAAGAGGAACGAATAAATTGTATTCTGTTACAATCATGTCAGCATGTGTATGTCTGTGTGATATGTGTATGTCTGTGTGGTATGTGTATGTCTGTGTGGTATGTGTATGTCTGTGTGGTATGTGTATGTCTGTGCGGTATGTGTATGTCTGTGTGGTATGTGTATGTCTGTGCAGTATGTGTATGTCTGTGTGGTATGTGTATGTCTGTGTGGTATGTGTAGGTCTGTGTGGTATGTGTAGGTCTGTGTGGTATGTGTATGTCTGTGTGGTATGTGTATGTCTGTGCGGTATGTGTATGTCTATGTGGTATGTGTATGTCTGTGTGGTATGTGTATGTCTGTGTGGTAAGTGTATGTCTTTGTGGTATGTGTGGTATGTGTATGTCTGTGTGGTATGTGTATGTCTGTGTGGTATGTGTATGTCTGTGTGGCATGTGTATGTCTGTGTGGTGTGGTATGTGTATGTATGTGTGGTATGTGTATGTCTGTGTGGCATGTGTATGTCTGTGTGGCATGTGTATATCTGTGTGATATATGTGGTATATGTATGTATGTGTGGTATGTGTATGTCTGTGTGACGACATGTATATGTCTGTGTGGCATGTGTATGTCTGTGTGGTATGTGTGGCATGTGTATGTCTGTGTGGCATGTGTATATCTGTGTGGTATGTGTATGTTACACATAGATGAAAAAATGTTGGACTCTCGATAAGCCAATGGCTTCCTTGTCTACTAACCATCTGGGCCTTTTGTCTTGGAGGGCAATCTGTTAAATCTTTTTAAAATAAATAGTCTGCGTGATCTCTCACCTCAATCCAACTACTGCCCAGCATGCTACGGAAATAGTCAAGTCGGGCGACCAGCACACATTTGTGACATTGTATCTGTGACTTGTCTTCTGCCTCAATACACACGTCATACAGACATTGACTGGAACAAACACATTTGTGACATTGTATACACTACTGCCCTGCATTACCCAGGCTTTGGACCCAGCCGCAGTCTGGCCCGTGCCTCTACTAAATTTCTTGGGCTTGCAGGCTGTGGGCTTACCCAATTTGGCTAATGGGAATTGGCCTGACACATATGGACCGGACCTTGGCCAAATGTTAATAGGCCTGGACCTAAATTATAGTTTCTGGGATGGGCCTGGATTCTAACTGCTAATATCAGGCTGGGCTTGGGCTCAATTTCTAGGCCCATGCAGGGCACTAGTACACACAGATCATACAGAAATTGACTGGAACAAACATGTTGACACAATTATAGATATGTGATGTTAGCTTAGCCAGATCACTGGGCAGAATGGAAAGGAAGTATTGTGCATTTATGATGGTATTTAGAAGTATTATATATATACATAATTCTGCTAATATTTTTGTAATATTTCTTTTGGCTGAAAGTATGTATTTAAAGTGAAACCAAAGGCATCGTTTTGGGCCATTGCACCTATAGGAGTGCCTAAAAACTAACCATTTGCAACTGTAATGAAGATTATCATGCAAGTGGTTTACTGGGAATCTGGTCTAAAAGTAAAAAATTCTGGTGTAATGTAATTTTTCATGGAGGCCGACATATTCATCAGCAGCGAGAAGCCCCTTAACCTCTGACACAGCTGTGACATAGGCTGTGCATATAGCATGTATTTTTAATGTGGTTGAGGTGTGCGGTTTCATTTTTATTTGCTTTTATATTGGATTTACAAGCTACAAAAATTCTCACAATGCTGTACTGTGCAGCATTCGGATGTACACATCATTCATCGAGGCATAGGTTTGTCTTTTATAAAATTTCCCCAGAAAAACAGACAGTATTGAAGCAATGGATTAACAGTTGCAGGGGGGCTGGTTGGAAGGGGGGCTGGTTGGAAGGGGGGCTGGTTGGAAGTGGAGCTGGTTGGAAGCCGACGCGATATGCTAGACTTTATTCTGCCCATTTTGAAGAGTCACGTTTTGAAGTTGATATATTTCGTCAACTAATGGGTCAGGATCCTTCAAAACGTCGGCGATGGAGAACATTAAAGCCTGAAGCGGTACTGACAATCTTCCAGCATGTACCTCAGTCGAAGGCTTCGATACAAGCCAAGAACTGTCAGATCGGACCAAGAATAATTGTCAAATCGGAATGAGAGGTGATTAGTAAACGATGAATAAATGGACTATCTTGCCAAATAAGTTGATTTTTAGATACAAACAGCATGTCCAAACTTACTGGGAAGTATGTGACTAAAATCGTCTACGTCTACGATCAGGCTTTCAAAGTTTAGTTGAAGGAAACCTAGTCAGCACTCGACGTAGGATTCTGAACAAATATGATTCTGCCCATGCAAAAAAGATTGTCAGTGTTCAACGAGGTATATTTAGTTAACCACTTGCACGATATTCTTGATTATATTTGCAAATGGTTAATTTTCAAGTACCCTTACAGGTGCAAAGGCCCCAAAAATGCCTTTGATTTCACTTTAACTTGTGGCACTGTAGCAAGCGGGTTAGAATGTTGGACTTTCAATCGAGAGTAATTGCAATGTGGCTGAATGCTTCCTTGAGAAGTCAAGTTGGAATGATCAGGGGGTAATGACTGGATACCATGCTATAGAAGAACTTAATTATTTAATGGTGGATTGAATGTCAGCAACATCAACATTAAAACCATCACATGGGAATCTATGAACTGACTTCAGTACAGCATACTGTAAGCTCCAGTGTTTCAGGGTTCTTTGTCTGGTTGTCTACCAGATCTATGAAGTACCACCAACACTATACTTACTGGTTTCTCCTGTTATATGGTATGTTTGGTGCAGACAGATGTTTCTCCCCTGCCGAGCCACGGACTCCACACTGTGCTTCCAGTCTGTGGTCAAACACAATCAACAATATAATATATGTGGCATATCACTTTCTACAGTTTCCTTAAGGAATAAGTTTTTAAATGAGATGTATATCCAAAACAGTTTCATGTATTTATTATGTAATAATGACATGATAACTAAAACTGTTTGTTGTCTCCAGAAAGTGTTATATATATAAAGCTTTTTATTAAACACACAACATATCATAGAGATAGTATAGAAATTTGTATAAAAATATATCACCTATATAATATTATTATTAAAATGTTACGTTTTTTGACATAACATTTTGTTCTTATTAGGGGTATCAATTAATACTTTCTTTTATAGCTCAACATTGATTGGTTCTTTATATACTTCATGTTTTATATATAATATATGCCAACTTATATATTTTAGCATGTGGCATAGGTACTGTGTGCACACAGTACACAATAAAATATATAAAATACAGTAATTACTTAGTTACATGCAACACAGATATGTATGAACAAACACTAGAACTAACGAAAAAACTATAAACAGGAAAATAATTAGATTATAGTTACCTTTTCTTCAGCTGTTTGACGCCAAAACGGCCGGCAAGTTCTAGTAGCGTCCTCAAAGGATTAACATCTGGATCCTTTGATGTGCCCTTTGACCCCTTCTCCTGCTCCACATTCTGGTTCTTGTACACCTTGTAAGCTGACACTTTACTCAATGGCCTTGTGCTAGACGCTGGATCAGGGACCGACAAACGTTCATAGTTACTGCTTTTGTTCACGGACACTTTGCTTGCAGGCACCTGGTATGTGCCCGTGTAAATGAAGCGAAGTATTTGGCTGAATGAGTCATAATCAACATCTTCCAACTCAATGACTGTTGTCTGTGATGAGTCTTGCGTGTGATTGTTCTTTGTTAAATCATCACAAAGCATGTGACGAAAGTATTCACTTTGACTCGCCAGAATGAACTTGTGTGCTGCCACCTGGTGGTGATGTGAGCCAATCTGTATCACAGAAATAAAGGTAAAAAATTTGGTCGCTTTTATGAAAAAATTATGTTATAGAGTATAAACTATTTCTATTCTCATACTCAATCTTCAATGACCAAGTTTATTATAGTAAGGCATTCATAGCATCATGTGACATCACCCACAAAATTATATTCCCCTCAAGGTTCATTAAATAACATTTAAGCAGTAAAGTTAACAGAATAGATATAGTCTATACTGTATAACATGAATTTATATGCTAAGAAGTGTACGATTTTGGACAGCATTTATTGGAAGCGTAATACAATTTCACACACTGTAGTCAGTCAACCTTAATAGTAAATCACACAAGAAAATATCTGTGGAACTACACAAACACTGTGAGTATTTTCAACTCATTAAAAACACGACACAATTTCTTTCATTGAGCACAATTTCACTACACCAAACAGCAAAATCTGGAATGTCTTAATACAGACCAGTGACATACTGTACATGTTAATTTTGACATGATTTCTTATTTACCTGCAGAATGATATCATGTATGTTATCAGTGACGTCTGCTTCTTCCAGTAAATGGCTCAAGTCTTCACCCATCACAGTGTCTCGGACAACCGGGATTTCTGTGAGACTGCAAAATTAGACCAGGCACATGGGAAGTACATACACATATTTATGTTATGCGTATGCATGTAGATATGTATAGATGCATATATGTAGGGTATGCATGTGTGCATAATCTTGCATTCATGTTTATATATTTGTACTTTGTATGCACATGACTTATACATACAAACATACACACATATATACAGTGTAAATATATATGCAAATAAACTTGTATATCGGAGCATGTATAACATATCCAGACTTTTGAATGCGTACCTTAAACATTAACATTTGAATGCGACCCACAAACATTTGATTTATGAAATGCACAATCAAATGTGCAATCAAATGTGCAATCAAATGCATGCATAATTCTCTGAATAATTATTATTGTTAGATTCACTTTCGCAAGTTCACAACATGCCATTGGAAAAAGCGCTCGGTAGTGAGTAGTATCCTCAGTAGATTATGAAATTATTGTCTGATCTGTGAATCCACTTTCACAATGTGCTCTTTGAAAACGTGCTCTGTAGGTCAACTGGTCAATGCCTGAGCGGTTATTCATACAACATGAAAAGACCAATTGGTCTACAAGTTGGTGGCTTCAGAGATTACCTGTTCATTGAAACAAATCAAACAATGCGGATAAATTATTTCCTTGTGTTGTGTTTATTATAGTAAGGCAGCTATTAAAAAGTAAAGGTACATTCTTATATAACACTGTATCCACTCCTCGGACTTAAGACTCCACATCCAGCAGACCTGTTAATTCCAACACCAACTCAACTTCACTGGGAAGCATTCAGCCATGCTGCAATTACTGCGTGAAGTCTACTTGTTCACATATATCCACCAGTGTCTCTAGCCAGGCACTCACTGGTACAACTGAGGGAACTGGGGCAATGTGGAGTGAACAAAATTGCTCAAGATTCGAAATGGCAGCAGATGGACTCAAACTACAGCGGTCTCGACTGACAGTCCTGTGCTCCAACCACTGAGCCACTGCAACCTACCTATATAACACTGCAGCTCTGTCTGTAACACAAACCTGGCATTAGGCTGAGTCGGTAACACAAAGCTGCCATTGGGCTGTAACACAAACCTGGCATTGGGCTGAGTCAGTAACACAAACCTGGCATTGGGCTGTGTCTGTTACACAAACCTGGCATTGGGTTGTGCCTGTAACACAAACCTGGCATTGGGCTGAGTCAGTAACACAAACCTGGCATTGGGCTGTGTCTGTTACACAAGCCTGGCATTGGGCTGTGTTTGTAACACAAACCTGGCATTGGGCTGTGTCTGTAACACAGCGAAGTTCCTCGCCTTCTTGTCCAGAGCGATGAACGTGGCTCGATGCACCATCGTGATCTTTGACACAGCAATCTCCTCTGTCTCCTGTCGACATAGAGCGTCCGAGCCCATCGTGATGAACGCATTGGCTGGGGTTGGACCATCACCGCTGGACCCGGCTGCCTCTTGGGATGTCTCCACTCTTGGATTCTCACATTTACGAGCTGCAACAATAGGAGAGCTTAAATTACTTCCTCGCTTACATTTTTTTACTCATCTTGTTTTAGGATAATTTTGCGAAAAATCAAACCTACCTGGTATCCACTATAACATGTTCGTTTGTACAAATTAGGTTTTGAACATGCAGGACAAAAAGAAGTGCGACCATTGCAAATATTTTAGTTGTGAGCATTTTCATGTGTCAAAGTCTCAATCATCTTATATCCACTTGCATGGTGAGATCCATTTGAGCATGCACAGCAAACTAGTGGACACACATAAACATATGGGTTCATTTGCGATCTAACGGATTTCTGCCACCAGGTGTGCACCACTAAGGGTGTCTATGTCCTGAGAACAGGTGTCGTCAGAGGTGTTTAACGTCTCCTTACCCTTGATGGTGGACACCTCGGCATTTCTTTCATGAACCTTTGCAACAGATGTCAAGAAGGCGTCGCCGTCTCGGGTGACAAAGGCCACATTGGTGTCACCGACAGCGAACTGACAGATGTCAAGGGGACGGCGCAGTGACCAGGAGCACCAGCGCAGGACTGGGGAAGACGACTGCCAGATGCATATCTACCAAACACAGTCACAACACGTGATACCATTTCTTTTCTACATACAATACGTTTCATAGTCTCTCCTATGGAAAAGGCTAACATATATACTTTTGTGTTCAATTAATGCGATAATGACTGTTCAGTGAACTGATGTACTGATGTACTGATATATATTGAAGAAGTTTTATTTACTTGCAACTGACGTGTAATTGTCTTGTAATTATAATTATCATGTCATAGTTTATTACAGTTGATTATTTTTAATTTGCATACTATGGTAGCTCCCATTATAGCAATATTTATTGTCTGGATGGGGGTGTCCATGACATTACGATTTTTGCGTTGTTTATTTGTCTAAATCAGAGTCTTCTGCTTACTACAAATTTATCACATAACACAGCAGCAAACTAAACAACAACAGCCACTAGTAAGTTATCTATAACCCTACAGTTCACGGTATAACTTATTTGGCAGCATAAAGTAACATGTCAGTAACTGTCACTTCCAGTCATGCTACAAAGTATAAACTAGTATCTATTTTAATATCTTGACCACCAAAATGTGTTTAAATGAATCACAATGTGTTTTATAATTTGACTGGTCTCTGCTTAAATTGAATGTTTCCGAGGTGAATATCATGTTGACATTTCATGCAGAGGGACCATAGCAATGTGATCCCTTCATCGCCTGAACCTGACAAACTGTCCACAAGTATTGGACATTGTCAACAACAATTCATAAATGCACTGAACAGCAATGTTGATATTCATAAATACATAACTGCTAAATGATATTAAAATATTGTAGTTAACACATATAGGTGGTCCAGATGTTAGAACAGATATAGTTTATACTACTTCACATGATAATATGATTATAATGATTAGACTTTGTATACTACTTAACATGTTAATATGATTATAATATTATTAGACTTTGTATACTACTTCACATGATAATACGCTTATAATGATTAGACTTTGTATACTACTTCACATGATAATGTGATTATAATGATTAGACTTTGTATAACACTTCACATGATAATATGATTATAATTATTAGACTGTGTACGTTTAATTCTGATCACCAGACATGCATGACCATCTTATTGTGATCAAGAGACACTGGGTACCATCAACATTTGAAAGGTGGTACACGAATTTGCAGTTCAGCTTAACGTGAAGAACAGTAAGAAATGGGAAGACTGCATTAAGAGGGAAGTGAGAAAGGTGGAGGATGACAAGTGGAAGGCTGCCCATAGGGAGTAGTGGAAGACAAGTGGCGGGAGAAGGCTGCCCATAGGGAGTAGTGGAAGACAAGTGGCGGGAGAAGGCTGCCCATAGGGAGCAGTGGAAGACAAGTGGCGGGAGAAGGCTGCCCATAGGGAGTAGTGGAAGACAAGTGGCGGGAGAAGGCTGCCCATAGGGAGTAGTGGAAGACAAGTGGCGGGAGAAGGCTGCCCATAGGGAGTAGTGGAAGACAAGTGGCGGGAGAAGGCTGCCCATAGGGAGTAGTGGAAGACAAGTGGCGTGAGAAGGCTGCCCATAGGGAGCAGTGGAAGACAAGTGGCGAGAGAAGGCTGCCCATAGGGAGCAGTGGAAGACAAGTGGCGGGAGAAGGCTGCCCATAGGGAGCAGTGGAAGACAAGTGGAGCAGGGAGAGAAGGCTGCCCATAGGGGAGCAGTGGAAGACAAGTGGCGGGAGAAGGCTGCCCATAGGGAGCAGTGGAAGACAAGTGGCGGTGGAGAGAAGGCTGCCCATAGGAGAGTAGTGGAAGCAGTGGAAGACAAGTGGCGGAGAAGGCTGCCCATGGGAGAGCTGGGAGCAGTGGAAGACAAGTGGGGGAGAAGGCTGCCCATAGGGAGCAGTGGAAGACAAGTGGCGGAGAAGGCTGCCCATAGGGAGTAGTGGAAGACAAGTGGCGGGAGAAGGCTGCCCATAGGGAGTAGTGGAAGTGGAAGACAGCAGTGGAAGGTGGGGGGAGAAGGCTGCCCCTAGGGAGCAGTGGAAGACAAGTGGCGGGAGAAGGCTGCCCATAGGGAGTAGTGGAAGACAAGTGGCAGGAGAAGGCTGCCCATAGGGAGTAGTGGAAGACAAGTGGAGGAAGAAGGTTGCCCATAGGGAGTAGTGGAAGACAAGTGGCGGGAGAAGGCTGCCCATAGGGAGTAGTGGAAGACAAGTGGAGGGAGAAGGCTGCCCATAGGGAGCAGTGGAAGACAAGTGGAGGGAGAAGGCTGCCCATAGGGAGTAGTGGAAGACAAGTGGAGGGAGAAGGCTGCCCATAGGGAGCAGTGGAAGACAAGTGGCGGGAGAAGGCTGCCCATAGGGAGCAGTGGAAGACAAGTGGCGGGAGAAGGCTGCCCATAGGGAGTAGTGGAAGACAAGTGGAGGGAGAAGGCTGCCCATAGGGAGCAGTGGAAGACAAGTGGCGGGAGAAGGCTGCCCATAGGGAGTAGTGGAAGACAAGTGGAGGGAGAAGGCTGCCCATAGGGAGTAGTGGAAGACAAGTGGAGGGAGAAGGCTGCCAATAGGGAGCAGTGGAAGACAAGTGGAGGGAGAAGGCTGCCCATAGGGAGAAGCGGAAGACAAGTGGAGGGAGAAGGCTGCCCATAGGGAGTAGTGGAAGACAAGTGGCTGGAGAAGGCTGCCCATAGGGAGTAGTGGAAGACAAGTGGAGGGAGAAGGCTGCCAATAGGGAGCAGTGGAAGACAAGTGGAGGGAGAAGGCTGCCCATAGGGAGCAGTGGAAGACAAATGGCGGGAGCAGGCTGCCCATAGGGAGTAGTGGAAGACAAGCGGCTGGAAAAGGCTGCCCACAGGGAGCAGTGGAAGACAAGTGGAGGGAGAAGGCTGCCCATAGGGAGCAGCAGAAGACAAGTGGAGGGAGAAGGCTGCCCATAGGGAGTAGTGGAAGACAAGTGGCAGGAGAAGGCTGCCCATAGGGAGTAAATGAAGACAAGTGGTGGGAGAAGGCTGCCCATAGGGAGCAGTGGAAGACAAGTGGCGGGAGAAGGCTGCCCATAGGGAGCAGTGGAAGACAAGTGGCGGGAGAAGGCTGCCCATAGGGAGTAAATGAAGACAAGTGGTGGGAGAAGGCTGCCCATAGGGAGCAGTGGAAGACAAGTGGCGGGAGAAGGCTGCCCATAGGGAGTAGTGGAAGACACATGGTGGGAGAAGGCTGCCCATAGGGAGTAAATGAAGACAAGTGGTGGGAGAAGGCTGCCCATAGGGAGTAAATGAAGACAAGTGGCGGGAGAAGGCTGCCCATAGGGAGCAGTGGAAGACAAGTGGCGGAAGAAGGCTGCCCATTGGGAGTAAATGAAGACAAGTGGTGGGAGAAGGCTGCCCATAGGGAGCAGTGGAAGACAAGTGGCGGGAGAAGGCTGCCCATAGGGAGCAGTGGAAGACAAGTGGCGGGAGAAGGCTGCCCATAGGGAGTAGTGGAAGACAAGTGGAGGGAGAAGGCTGCCAATAGGGAGTAGTGGAAGACAAGTGGCGGAAGAAGGCTGCCCACAGGGAGCAGTGGAAGACAAGTGGCGGGAGAAGGCTGCCCATAGGGAGCAGTGGAAGACAAGTGGCGGGAGAAAGGCTGCCCATAGGGAGCAGTGGAAGACAAGTGGTGGGAGAAGGCTGCCAACTCCTTCCTCTGATGTACATTTTGTGTACAGACTGGTACTTCTAAAAGCAATGAATGAAGTGTTTTATGTTGATTGTGACTCACCCGATGAGATGAACTAAGGAGCAGAATAGTCAGGTCTGTTTCTGTTTTCTCCTGCACACTGACAACCTCCGAGTCGAGACTGCCCCCAGTGGCTGCCACCTGGATCATATCCTCGCATCTAAACAACAACAAAACATTAAAAGACACCTATTATCTGAAACAATCAGTTTATATTTGCTTCAAAGGTAAAGGCATGTTCTTACATAGTGCAGTATCCAGTCCTTGGGACTGTTCAAAGCGCTTTATATTCCCCCTGGCAGACTTGTTCTTTCCAACACTTTCTCTGGGAAGCATGCAGCCACACTGCAATTACTGCATGATGGCTATTCATTGACGTAGCCACCACTGTCTGTGAACAGGTAGTCATTTATACAGCCGGACGAACTAAGGAAACGTGGGGTGAACAAAATTGCCAAATGGTTGAAACGGTAGCAGGAGGATTCGAATCCGGGTTCTCTCGGTTGAGAGTTCATCGTTGTAACTGCTATGCCACCGCGCCCCCTTTATAATATAGAAAAAAACTTATATATTATAAAGGCTGTTTTTGTTTCTTTCTTTATATCCTCATAACTTTGTCAGTTTTGCATGTATAGGGCTGAAATTGTGTCGGCATGTTCGGGGCCCCACGAGGGTGGCTAGCACATTGTTGGTTTTATGAAATTCCTCAGGGCTAAATTTTTTTAAAAAAGGGTTGTAGCAGAAGTTGAAATGGTGGAATAAAAATGTTTGTCTATACACTGTACCCCCATAGAGGTGTCATGGATAGAGGGTGCATTAGAAACATTGTATGTAGTCCAACGAAAGCATTGGGAAAACGTACAGCTGAAGAAGACCTGGAATGTTGTTTCATGAGGCTACGACTTTGTGACCCACATGGAAACTACACTGCTCAAAGTATCTTTTGTTGCCCCTCACACAGTTTTAATTAGAAAAAAAGATATGACTGCCTTTTCTCCCTGGGCAACGCCAGGTTATACATCTAATAACACAGAAAAACAGTGACTTGAACATAACACAATAAAGTCACTCTAAAGGTGTATATCACATACCTGGATGCCACCTTTCGACATCTGTACTTGTGCAATGCAAAGACGTCACCCTTCGTTGTCACGACAACCGTAGCTGCATCTGACGCTGCCACCAGCCTGATGCGGGTGTCCTTGTGGTTGAGAGCGGAGACAAGACGGGGATGGGCTACGATGTGTTCCCCGGGAACTTTCTGGTGGCCTGCGGGAATCATCAAGGATCTCCTATTACATACCATATTTGGCGTAATACAGTACGCTTGAACAAAATTGGTCCATGGAAAAATGTCAAGGAATCTGTAGACAATAAGGTAACTGTTTGTCACTAGTGGTGTCATTTGATGTGTAGTGTAGAACAACTGAAAACTGGTGCCTACTGTTTATCACCAGATGGTGATATGTTTCATTTGTTCAACACTAGTCAAATTACAGTAATTATGGATCCTGCTGATTAAAAAGGGGGTGTATGCTAATTAGGGCATGTATGCTTAATACGTCAAACATGGTAACTCTCACAACGGCATACACTATGTAGTTTTGTTTATGATATGTGACATATTTTGTGACTATATGTCTTTTCCAAGCCACCTTTAAATGTGATCAAAATTCACATCCCATCATTACTAGCAGTTGCCCAATTGCAACCAAACAACAATGGTACACACGCACACACATGAATACACATTTTATATGTATACACACACATACACATGCAATAAATTTTGAACATTCATAAAAAATGTACATTTATAAATGCATTTGTCAAAGATCTATAACTGGATTCATTTAGCTATAAATTGGATTCACATAGCTATAAATTTGTATCACATGAGGTCATTCATCCATCTTATTGGAAGACTGAAACTTCTGGAAGTACTGTTTTTCCATGCCTGGGGCAGGTAGCTGGTCAATATATTTGATAAATAAAAGTACAAATCCATGAAAGTATAAAAGTTAAGTAATAGAATATCAAAGTTACGAGTAGGGAGTACTTCATCAAGAAAGTACTCTGTGAGGTACAAATACTCGAATATCAAAATTATGAGTAGTGAGTATATCATCCATAAAAGTACTCAAGTACTTGAAAAGTAAAGCTACCAAAGAAATGGTGGAGATCATTGTAGTATAACTGACACAGTCAGTGGACATTGTTCAGTCAGTTTACTTGCCCAGTTGTCCAGCATTGTGCCCAAAGGTGAAGACAGCATCAGTGGCGTGGACTACAGAATGGAAGCGCAGTGCTTGTATACTCTGCACAGGGTGACCTCTCAACTGCTTGGCTGACACCTGCAACATTGTCAAGTATTCAAATAATGAATGGCAGGAATTAATAGATTATACCACAAATAAGAATCTAGCTTTTAAAAATCCCATTGAATAAAACAGATTTATATATTTATTGAGTAATAATAATAAGCAAAAGTGCATGCACCTTATGAAACATAAGATTACATAATATAACAAAAGAATTGTGAATGTTTGTTTTAACTGATTAATTTATTTCATTGTATGTTCAGTCATATATTTGTATTATTTATTTATTGTATACACTGTACATCATTTTAATATTATTTTTTAAGCTGTGTTTTATAGTCTCTCACAACTCACTTTTGAGTGGTCGATGTACACAATGTACACAAACTACACAATGCCTGCTGTGTGTGTAATGTGTCTATGTTTTGTATTTTAATGCATGTGTACGTGTACGTGGAATTAGACTTTAATAAAATATTTACTTACTTAGTTACTTACTTACAAACACTAGAAATCATGGAAACACATTTTTAATACACATTTTGTCTTAACACAACTTTGAAAGTTTATGTTTTCAGGAACTGAATTCTGGGATTTGGCTCCCCCAGAATTCAGTGCCTGAAGAAGGCAACTGATGGTTTGTGAAACGGTGAAGTGAATACCATTTTATACTACATTATTCTCACAACTTGATGCACATTTTTACCAATCACAGAAACATAGTTTTGTCTGGTCAGCTGACCACCACATGACCCGTCTTCTGTTTATTCAACACCCTCAATACAGTTAAAACACATCTGGTGTTGAACTTTTCATTTCGTATTTCTTTCTGCTCAGTAATTTAATTAATTACAATGAAGATGAGCCAAGAGAACTACTACAATTTGGGTCATTACTGTTTGTGGAATTACATCACCACATGATCTTAAAGAAAACTTTATATGATTTCTTATTTTCTAAATTTTTAACAACATACTGTATCACAACAGATTAATGTTAACAATTAATGGTGGTGGAAATAAGAGGGGTAAGATGGGGTGTAACAGAGGGGGTAAGATAGGAGTAATAGAGGGGGTATGATAGGGTGTAACCGAGGGGGTAAGATGGGGAGTAATAGAGAGGGTAATAGTGGGAGTATGATAGGGAGTAAGAGAGGGGATAAGATGGGGAGTAGTAGAGGGGGTAAGATGAGGTGTAATAGAGGGGGTAAGATGGGGTGTAATAGAGGGGGTAAGATGGGGTGTAATAGAGGGTATAAGATGGGGTGTAATAGAGGGGGTAAGACAGGGAGTAAGATAGGGATTAAGAGAGGGGGTAAGGTTGGGAGTAATAGAGGGAGTAAGTTGGGGAGTAACAGGGGGTAAGATGGGGTGTAATAGAGGGAGTACGATATGGAGTAAGAAAAGGGTAAGATGGGGAGTAACAGAGGGGGTAAGATGGGGAGTAATAGAGGCAGTAAGATGGTGAGTAATAGAAGGGGTAAAATGGGTAGTAGTAATAGATGGGGTAAGATGGGGTTAACAGAGGGGGTACGATGAGGAGTAATAGAAGGGGCAAAATGGGGAGTAATAGAGGGGGTAAGATGGGGAGTAATAGAGGGAGTAAGAGAGAGGGTAAGATAGGGAGTAAGAGAGGGAATAAGAGAGGGAGTAAGATTAAGATAGGGAGTACTGTGCACTGACTGGTTTAGGAAGAAGGCAACAGTCAGATGACGGCAGAACTCCGAGCTGTCGATGTTCGTTGAGTCCACAGCTGTAAACTGTGCCACTGCAAAAGCCAAAACATCTGTGCTCAGTCCACAGCTCATGCATCATATAGATACAACCTCTATACAGGCAACTTCTTCTGTGCAGTATCTAGTTATTGGAACCATGTAACATGTTTCAACCCTGGCAGACCCGTCCATTTGAACATGAACTCAACTTCTCTGAGAAGCATTCAACCACGTTGCAACTAATGCATGAAGACTACCACTCACTCATTCATCTCTACCACTGTCTGTAGCCAGGCACTCATTTATACAGCTGAGTGAACTGAGGCTATGTGGAGTGAACAAAACTGTCCAAATTCAAAAAGGCAGCAAAAGGATTTGAACCAATGCAGTCGAATATTCAAACCACTAATCCACTATTCCCCACATATATATCAATCACTCTAGAATTCTCATGTCTAAAAACTACTCACAACATGCATCTTTTCCCACTGTTTCCTGAAGGTCTGTTAGTTTACCTTTAGTTACCATTACCATTAATGTGTTAATTACTATTAATATGCTTAAAGGTCCTTCCACAATAAAATTAATGTTTACACTCATTCATCTCATTTTACAACTTTTTTTGTAAAAAAAAAAGCCCACCACAACAAGCTGCAAGTTTGTGTAAATGTTTGATAAAATTTTTTTTTAACTCATCGGACAAACTAATTAAATTATTTTTTGACCAGGTTTGCACAACATTTGGAGGGAAAAGGAGCAAAATTGGTCTTGCACTATATACTCTATATACTATAACATAAAGCTATTATCCCTTTTGTTTGTTACCCAATCTAATGATCAAAGTCAATACTTTTATCAATGATTTCAACAAAGGTACACACTCTGTTATTAAACCAACTGTAAATATTACAACTGTAATCGCAAATCAGGTTCGTTGACGTTCAGATCTGTTGTATGTGAATAGTTTAAATGTAAATATTACATAAACTATTCACACACCACAGATCTGAACATCAACGAATCTGATTTGCTGAGCTCAATGAATCGAGTAGGTAGTTTTATAGGTTAAACTAACCTACCTCTGTGTGAGGAACATTGTGTGGTCCCTGGCTGCAGCCACCTCGACACACACTTCCTCCTTCAAACCTTCAACAAGTCTCGGAGCCTGCAAAACAAAATCCCACTTTACAGTACGTAGAAATATGAGCTGTTTTAGAGTTCTAATTCTTAACCTGATGAAAAAGCTACACGCTTAATATATACATAACTGGAATATTATTTCATACCTATGATTTAGCAATAACACCATTTTCAATTATTCGGTTACAAAAAGTTGCATCTAAATTTCAGTTACAATGACATTACAATTACTTCTGTAATTGCAACTTCTTAAACGTTACATACTGTATTTGATCTAACAAGCATACAGTACTGTTTAACACCAGAAGGTGACACTTTACAGTTGTTCCACCCTAGTCAAATTATAATAATTATGGATCCTGCTAATTACAAAAGGGTACGCTCAATAGGTCGAATATGGTATTTGTAATTGACAACACTGATGAAAGTAATTATTTTATAACTAAAACCAACTATTGCCCATACATGGCTGACTGTCATTGAATGGGTTTCTGGAGCTGCATCAGAATAAGAAGAAGCTGCAATGGGGTCCCACAGGAGGAGGGACTTACGAGACAGGTCTGTTGGTCACCATGTCCAAGCCGTCCACCATGACCATTACCACAGGTGTACACAAGACCCGATGTTGTCAGAAATGTGCTGTGATATCTGCAGATGATGACCTGAAGCACATACAGGTCCAGTTTGATGCAGTCATTGCATCACTTCTAATGTACACATGTATAAGTGTTCTCTTGACAGCTGAGCAGCATCTCAGATGTTAGTTAAAGTAATTATTGCTCCTAAGTATTACATCCAAGCACTTGTACTTGAGAAGTATTCACTATTCAGAATAAATAAATAAATATAATCATTTGTAAATAATAAAATACTTATTGATATATTATAGTAACTAAACACACAAATAATTACAATAAATAATAATAATAAAAAATTAAATGCATAAATAATAATATACAAATAATTTAATAATAATTTATAAATAATAAAATAATGATTTATAAATAATAAAATAATAATTTATAAATAATAATATTACAAGCCACTTTTTTTGCAACTTTTCTATTTGTTTTGCCCAATTGTGCACACTGTCGAGCTTATATTGGAAATTTCAATCATTAGCTAATGATTGATGTAAGAGCATGCTTGTGAAACCCACTTTGAAAACACTCCTTAAATTTAA
Organism: Lamellibrachia satsuma; assembly: GCA_033239005.1. NCBI lineage: Eukaryota > Metazoa > Annelida > Polychaeta > Sabellida > Siboglinidae > Lamellibrachia > Lamellibrachia satsuma. The sequence continues at coordinate 7,700,085 of BSQZ01000021.1, read as the reverse complement.
CGAAGGTTTCTGTTTTATGATGGGTCTTTCTTATGAGCTTCCCTGACCTTGAACCCAGAACTCTATTTAGACTAATACTAGCGACACACATATGCTAACAACCATACCTGCTTTATAGAGAGCTGTTTCCTTCGGAACAGTTCCACACACTCCGGACTTCTTCTTTTCTGTTCGTTTTCTTGGCCGAGGGTGTAGCTTGAGTTGTCTCCCCAGGTGTATACTTCATTCAGACCTGGTCAAATACAAAGTGTCATCAAACTGGTAGACACATGGCACAAATGAACACAATGTTATACCACAATCTTACATTGTAATTGGAACTGAAACGCCAATTACAATGTGTAAGCTGTGTATTCAAGAAACAATGAATCAAATATGTTGAACAGTTTTGTTTACATGAAGTTATACGAAGAACCATGTGAAACTGGTAGTCGGGAGATTAGTTCTGTTTGGGACTTCTGACAAAAGATCAAAGACGATTTCAGTGGTATCTAGTAACCATGTAATAAAGCAGTTGAGTTGCAGCTGTTGATATATTTTTCAGACAGTGTAACACCAGGGCCTGTGATGACACCAGTGACAGATGTGATTGGCCAATGATGTGGAGTGAACAAATTTAAGGACGGAGAATTACAGAAATGTTGATGCCTTGATGGTGGGAAAATGACATAAAATATAGTGGTAACCGGTGCTCAGAATAATGGATGACGTTAAAATTGAGTCCAGAACGTAACTGACCCAACTGTGACCACACAATCAGTTTTAAGTTTTATGTAGTTAAGAATCAGATATTATATAATAAATTACGCTTCAGTGGTAAAAATTAAGGTACAGTTTACACCAGAAGCAACAGGAAAACATCTATGCACAAGACACTGGCCGTGGCATAGGGGGGGAGGGGGGCATACCAAAGCCAGCACTTGTGCACAACCACTATGGTGCTGCCATCTAGTGGTAGTTAATCTGTCAGAGGTAGCTGAAACGTCACAAAAATATGTTTGATTAAATCTAGATTTGTAATCAAGTACACACACTTGTAACTTTATACACAGAAAAATTAACAGTAGGTAACTTTACCAACTATAATAGGCTTTATTTCTACCTGATGGGTCGAACGACACATGAGGCAGTCTGTCCTTCATGAGGATGTCGAGTGGTGCCAGGCCTTCTTTGTCTTTCACCTCCAGATTTGCTCCATGCTGAAAACGTTATCTAAATTAACCTAATTTCCAACATTATGTCACAAAATGCAATTAAAAGATTGATAACTCTTGTAGTATTTTAAAAACATATTGTATTATTGTGCAATTATTTACACTGACAAATCCAGTTCCAGGGTGAAATTAATGAAAAGATTACAACAACATTTATGTTCATATCCATTGATAAACAGAAAATGCAGTTAATGCTCTATGGGTGACATAACTCTACAGTCTTTAGAATCCTAGATGCATGTGAGCAGTTAGCATTGGATACAGCTGATACATGTTTTTACAATAAAAGATTTTACAATAAAAGTGATAATTTTTTGTACATTTAATAAATGAGATTTTGTGCTCTCGTTCATAGATGAGCAAACATCATACTTACAGCAACAAGGAGTCTGGCTGCGGACAGTTGGCCGTAGAAGAGAGCTCTGTGTAATGCTGTCCAGCCTGACTCAATGTCCTTCACAGAGAGGTCAGCACCTCTCTCGGTCAGCAGCCACCGGACAGTGTCCACTTTGCCACAGGAACTTGCAACATGCAGCACAGTGCGTCCATACATGTCACGGAGAGACCCCACATTGTGACACTTTGACAGGAACAGTTGTGTCTGTCTACTGTTGCCCTTTGTCACGGCAGTAATCATCTCTGCAGCGTGTTTCCTTGAGCGGCATTTTAGACCACAGTCCATCTCAACCAGACCAGGTGACATGCTTTTAAAATTATCTGTTCTGTGCAATGTCAGGTTGTGTGATATACACAGTTATGTCAATGATACGTAAAAGTGAAAGTTGGATACTGTAACTGCATAACTGTAAGGTTTCTATCAAGATTACAAACACAGATAATGTACAGTTCCTTCCTTAGCGCCGTTGTTTACATAGCATACTAAATTCAATTCCATTATACAAATTTGCAACTATATGTGATTACATAGATTTTTCAGATAATTCTTTTACATGGGTCTCAGTAGTTATTATGGCAGCCCCCTAAATGTCTTACAATGTTTGGCACCATAAAGGCAACTAAAATAACATATGCGTAATTAAATATATAGTTTCTGTTTACTGCAGTTGATTTGTTTTCTACTGAACCAATGCGTCCTTCAAGATTGGGCCTTGAATCTTGGTGTTTAGCTGCTCACACTGCAACCAAAACGTTGTAAATGTTTAAAATAGTATTATTATTATTAATAACAAATTAACATATTAAATACTACATTACATTCTATATTCATTAGTGTTGATTTGCCCTGGTGTGAGTTATTTTTTCTACATGTACAATTGAATTGTCAATGTATGCATGGTAAATATTTGTAATTTAAAACAAAATAAGCACATGCATATTCACACACAAAATTATACATATCTAAAATCAATTATATGTAGAAATTAAGTGGCCTGGGAAGACCTGGAATGCACTCAGCTGGCTTGAAGAGATTTGTTGCTGCGTTATGCTCCAGTGGTGGCAAACAGGACTGATGATGAATATCAATTAGGTACTATATGCTCAGCTGTACAAATTGACAGGCACACTTTTAGTGTTACATGTGCAAAACTAATCACACGTGTGGGTTGTGACAGGGCTTTCAACCTCCAATTTGCCACCTGTTTTGGGGGCCAGCCTCAAACCACATCCTACCAATCCCACCTCCCACCAAATTTTAGGACCAACCTCCCTCTACCTGCCACACCCCCTCACTTGTTGTTGTACATCACACTTGATATCACAAGAGTGTCAGACTCAGTGAAAACTCAAAATAAACAATACTTTTCCTTCTTGGATAATGCATAGCAAGAAGCCACAATTAGCTATAGCATAATCATTTGATGAACAAATAATGCAATAAATAATGTGGCTCAAAAGAAAACAGCCCGGTCAACTTGCCAGTCTGTTTACGTTATAAGATTGACAACTCCATGTATTATCGCCCATGTCCTACGATTTGGCCTATCCCCCTTTCGCGGCCCTAAACGAAACTTTCACTAAGTATAGTTGTGACATAAATGTCGCGGGTTTTTATCAAAATATAAGCAAAATAAAAAAATTAGGCAACTTGTTTAATTTTATTTTTTTGTTTCTAGGAAACTTACGATCGACGGTCTTGCCACGGCGACCCGCATGTGTGACAGTCTCGCCCTCTGTCGGAGTATTTATATCCACGCGAAAATATCCGACAGATGTCGCAAATTCGGGAGAGTTGTATGTCATCGTTGTGCGTCAAAACAAGTGTGAAGTGACATTGATCGCTTGCAGAACGCTTGGACATAAACACATGTGTCTATGAAATATCGAATAGCGTGTCAACAATGTTTAAACGTACATTACAAGTGTTTGACATTTCATTTGGACATGCAGCAGCGAAGTCATGTTCCATCGTGTCTTCCACGTGCAGCGTCAAAATGTGTAAACATTGGCTTAGCCTTAGGCTTAGGCTTAGCCTTTGCACATTTAGCAGGCTTCACTGGCAAACACGAGAAATTCGACGATTTTTGCCTATCTCCAACAGCTGTCAATATAGTTCAGTGTCCGACGATAAAAGGTCGTCAAAACAAACCAAGGTGCGACAGAAAACAAACTTCATAGACGGTCCGTCATTGCAACACTTCATCGCGAATTCGACACCATCATCATCGACGTCTGCTTCTGATACTGCGCCAGCGCCCGGTCATCGTGAACAAAAGACTGGTGCAGAGAATGTGCCATATCTCAGTGAAGATAGCTTTAATGGAAATCAGAGAAAAGGTTGTTATAAATATACCTTTGTTATAAAAAATTACGATAAATACAACTCAACAGGCTCCTGAGAGATGTGTCAACTATGTTTGTAAACATATTCATGCTGCTAGCATTTAGACAATCTAGATAATTTGTTCCATTCATTTATTGTCCTCTGTGAGAACAAGTACTTCCTGATATCCAATCTACACTGATCCTTTACTAATGTTACCTCGTGTCCTCTATTTCTACTATAATTCTTTCTGGAGAAAAAATATTTCTATCAACATTTTCATACCCATTCAATATTTAAAAACTTCAATTTGATCTCCTCTCAACCTTCTTGTCTGTATAGTCATTAAACCACATTCTTTTAGGCGTTCTTCATAACTAAGGTCTCTCAGTTCTGAAATCATTTTAGTTGCTCTCCTCTGTATTCATTCAAGCATTGCTAACCAATGAAACCAAGGTTGTGTTGATGATATATATATATATATATACATACATACATACATACATACATATATATGTACATTTTGAGATCATCCCTGAAATGTTCTACAGTTTCATTCAATTTAGCAGATGAAGATATGCGGATGTTTTCACAAGAACAATTGACGTATCTGATTCCTAATATATTAAGAATCAGATATGTCAAAAATCATAAGCAACAAGGTCATGTAACTTTGTTTAACTGACACCCCTGTTATGAATACTTTCCCATTGGAAATAGTAATTATTATTTTTGTCTGTGACCTGCTTGTTGTCACAAAATGGTGAGCTTGAAGCGCTATATGTGTTATATGCATTGCTTGCATCAGTTAATATTAATTGTAAACTCATCTCTGTTTCAGTCTATTTTGAGACATATGGTTGTCAGATGAACGTAAGTGATACAGAGATTGCTTGGTCGATCCTCAAAGAAAATGGCTTCCTAAGGACAACTGAAATCAAGGAGGTAAATATGACAGAAACTGTACTTGGTTAATCCTTCAGATCAAACAAACCATCACATAGACATTGTGATATGTCTATGTTCCTCAGAGTGACTTATCATGTTGTGATATGACGATGTTCATCAGAATGATGTATTATGTTGTGATATCACTATGTTCCTCAGAGTGATGATGTGTTTGTGATATGATTATGTTCCTCAGAGTGATGCTGTGTTTATGAAATGATTATGTTCCTCATAGTGATACAAGATACTTTATTGAATTTCTCAAAAGAGAACTTTGTTTTGTAGCCACATAAGACACACAAAAACAGCATATAAAAACAGTAAAAATAGTACATAGGCAGTAACATTAGGAATAAATATGACTCATATCTCATACATTCATCTCATCTCACTCGTACATTGATGATGGTGGTGGTGACAAGGAAAATTTAAAGATATACAATAAATATAAATAAAAAATAGACCGATTATTAACATTATTAAATATTATGAAATATATTTAAAATATATACAAGGCAAGCAATGAATAATGTTTATACATTACTGATGTTGTGGTATGACTATGTTCCTCAGAGTGACGTTGTGATATGACTATGTTCCTCAAAGTGATGTTGTGATATGACTATGTTCCTCAGAGTGACATTGTGATATGACTATGTTCCTCAAAGTGATGTTGTGATATGACTATGTTCCTCATAATGATGTTTTGATATGACTATGTTCCTCAGAGTGATGTTGTACTGGTGATGACGTGCGCTGTGAGAGATGGAGCTGAGCAGAAGATCTGGAATCGACTGGAGTACCTCAAGTCCTTGAAAAAGAACCGATCAAAACATAAAACTCCATTCAATATTGGGATCCTTGGTAAGGCTATATTAGACAATTATATCCAGTTTCTTAGTTGTATCATACTATAAATCCTACAATATAATAACCTTGTAAAACTCTGCTGCATGCACTCATGACGTCATGCTTGGACTACAGCAATGCTCTGTTGCATGACCTTCCACAGGCAACACTGCAGCATTCGCAATGTAAGCAACACTGTCTTACCAACTTTGTTTGCTGTACCAGAAAACATGACATATTATTCCTGTGTTGCAAAGTTCGCATTGGTTGTCAATTGCTTATTCCAGGAGGAATGGTCCGGCAATGGGCTATTGCTTGAAACTACTGAATTGATACCATCCAAATCAGCAATTGAGCTCTGCTTCTTTGCAACCAAATATTGTCTATACCCGTTTTGTAGACGGTCACACAAGGTGATCGTCGTTTTGCTGTGGCCACAACCAATCTGAGGAATCAGTTGCCTGATTCAGTGAGGACGGGGAAGATACTGCCACAATATAGAACCTTTTTACAGTAGCCCTTTAATGATAAACTGATGTGAACATTTGTGTATGCATTTATTAGAATTTTTTATTGCATATATATATATATATATATATATATATATATATATATATACACACACACACACACATTTTAATTATAATTTTTTTATTGGTTTTAATATAAGTTATGATTACATATACGTGAAGTGCCTTAATATTAATATATAAAATACTTCTATTATACTAAAATCCTCGGGAGACCCAAGCTGGGCAGCGCAACAAAACAAAAGGGGTTAAGCAGTTCATAATTGATAAGCAGTTCCAGTTGTAAACAATTGAATTGGTATGCTCTGAAGCTATGGAGGATAAGCAAGATGGGAGGGGTGTTTATAAAATTCGGAGCTGACGCTGGAGCCTGGACTCAAAAAAGTCACAGATATCACTTCTTTGGACAGGCTATATATTGACATCTTCCTGTACTGCGTACGGTGGTAGATAATTGTCATATCTGATGTCATGGGTCTTCCTAATGTTTGTTTTTTGTGGGCTGGATAATGTGGGGAGGTACAGTGAGTTAATTGAGATGGTTCCTGTGTTATATATATATCATACTATGTGCTTTCTTCATTAGGAGGGTTGGCATTTCTTACCACTGGGAACAAAAAGTAGATTAGAATTAGATGATCGAAGCTGTCTGGGCTGTCTTGCAGGAGTGAGCAATGAATATGCTGGTTGCTTGGGTGAAAGTGGTTGATGTTGTTTCTGAGAAAAAATTTTATTTATTGATTTATGGAAAAACTTGCCAAAAAATAAAATTTATTTTTTTGAGTGAATAAATTCCTACAAGTGTGATTGTCATTAGGTTGTATGGCGGAGAGACTGAAGAAGAAACTACTGGAGAGGGAGGAGATGGTGGACCTCGTGTGTGGTCCTGACGCCTACCGTGACCTACCTCGCATGCTTGCCCTCACGCAGTCTGGACAGACCGCAGGTAACCATGGCAACAATAAATGACAACAACAACAGCTATGCAGCACTAATGTGGTGACTTGTTGCGAAACAGTAAGTTAATAACTAAAATAATTAGTACAATTTCTGCAGTGTTAATATCCTCAGGAACCTTAGTACAGCAGTGCATTAGGACCACAGAGTTAGGCAGTCTCTGTAGTTGATTTACAATTTCAGTTGTATCATTTGAATAACACAGGTTTTCTACATTCATAAATATTTTTAGTCATTATCTGCACTTCTACCACCCTGGTAGTTGTTAATGCACCTGTCTTTATTCTGTTGCTCATATACGAATGGCATTCTTGTACCTAGTCACACTGCCAAATGATTGTGTTAATGCTAGTACAGATGTAGTGTGAATATGTTTCAAAATAGAATTGACAGATATTTGATAAGGGCGGACTACATATAAATGAGCAAATTGTTGGACTCTCGATAAGCCAATGGCTTCCTTGTCCACTTGCCATCAGGAACTTGTTGTTTGGGATGGCATCCTTGTTAAACCTTGTTAAACACCCATGTTGTTTTCACTGAGACCTCTGTCTGCAGTCAATGTGCTGCTGTCTCTTGAGGAAACTTATGCGGACGTGAGACCAGTGAGGATGAATGCAAACTCTGTGTCGGCGTTTGTGTAAGTATTCTATATTGATTATGTGCCAATTAAGTAATTTTATGTAGTCATTAAGTGTTCCTCAGCTGCCTCTAATTCACTGACCATCACAAGGGTTCCAGGTTTGATGCTAACAGCAGGTGCTTGGTGTTCTTCCAAAGCTAACATAGTTTGTTATCTGTCATAAAAAAATACCACAGAAGCATTTATTTTATACTGTCATATACATCTTATGAAACTAATTACCATTATTATGAAATTCATTGTCCCGATTGGAACAAGCGCATCTTTTGGAAGAGACACTTAAAGCTGTTGGTCCCTTCTACCTGGCGTCTATGCCAGGGGAGCAAAAGATCTCACACTGGCAAATGAAAAAGAATGTGTTGTGGACTCACTAACTCTAGAGAAGGACATTCTCATCAAAGTATTATCCTAGTAGGACTCTGCTGAGTAATTATCCAGATCCAGAAGTGTTGTGTTATAGTAACTTTAAAAATACTAAAATGACAGTTTGACCAGCCCTGAATAATAATAATAATATTAATAATAATACCAGAAGAAATCTATCTAAAAAAATGCTATCACAATTATATCCTTGGAAACCCGAGTTCAGAGGCACACCAAGATGTTGTCAACTGATGGATGAATACTCTGGGAGATAAGGTGGGTAAGCAAGGTTAAAAGTGTTCAGATGACATCAACATTTTATTACATCCTACTGACCTACCACTAACAGGGAGAGAGTTCCAAACAGTTGGTGCAGCACCCAAGAAAGCTGCAGTAATAACCCTAAGTAATATAATATCGTATTGGGTATTCATGCTGTCACATTACTACTGTTGTTATTATCAACACTTTTTGGATTAACTTATAACTATAGTTTGAACACTCACTGAAAATATTCATTAAAACTGTACATGTGCCTACAGTTTATACAGTATATAAATTATTTATAGAAGAATTATTGTATTATCATTACTGTTTACATTGTTAGCACTGTCTATTATTATTAGTATTGCTAGTTTTATTGGCAAAGTTTACAACTGCACAATTATTAACATACTGATGTTCTAGCAGCAGTAATATATATAAAATGTAATGATTACTGCACTCTACATTGGGTGATTACTGCACTATACATTGGGGGCCTGTACGATAGCGATCTCTCAGGTCTTAGTACAGGCCTCCATGGATCATCAAAACTGTTCAAAATATGTTAAACTCTTACAAACTTGACTCTGCAGGTCAATCATGCGAGGGTGTGACAACATGTGTAGTTACTGCATTGTGCCATTCACGCGCGGACGGGAGAGAAGTCGCCCTATCGACTCGATATTAGATGAAGTCCGTGCCTTATCTGATCAGGTTTGTGATGACGGTCTTTAATATTCATGCTGGAAGCCTCACATTCTTCAGTGACTTAAGGGTCCCTCCACAATTCTTCAATGACTTAAGGGTCCTTCCTCAATTCTTCAATGACTTAAGGGTCCCTCCTGAATTCTTCAGTGACTTCAGGGTCCCTCCTCAATTCTTCAATGACTTAAGGGTCCCTCCTCAATTCTTCAATGACTTAAGGGTCCCTCCTGAATTCTTCAGTGACTTCAGGGTCCCTCCACAATTCTTCAATGACTTAAGGGTCCCTCCTAAATTCTTTAATGACTTAAAGTTCCCTCCTTAATTTTATTGTTTCCATCATCATATTTCAGACTCATTTTGCGAAACATTTCACATGTAATATCCACTATGACATGCTAGCAGTTTGTACAAATTTGTTATTTAGTTTTGGTGAAATCATCAGTAAAATTATTGGATTCATTTTGACCAGATCTAGTCAAAAAAATTTTTTAAATGGCAAACATGGTCCAGCTCTATTAGGATAAGGCTATTTACAAGTTTGCAAGTTGCCCGATCTAGCAATCAAAGTCAATTCTTCTGATAATTTGAGCAAATGTTTGCGCTCTTATTAAACTGAATTATCTTTTATTTATTTAACTGAATGTGCGTATTGCTTAAATTATTCAAGCACTACAGATTAGAACCTGATTCGCAAAGGGTTATTGAATTGAGAAGGTTGTTTTAAGCCATTTTAATAAACATTTACCTGCTGTGTTTTACAGGGGGTTAAGGAAGTCACACTACTTGGACAGAATGTCAACAGCTATAGGGATAAATCAGAACTCTCCTTTCCTGGCGGGGTTGAAAAGAACGAGACATCTGATCTTAGCCAGGGCTTCAGGACCGTCTACAAGCCAAGGACGGGAGGTCGAAGATTTGATGATCTGCTGGAGAGAGTATCTCTGATAGACCCAGACATGAGAATCCGCTTCACATCACCTCATCCGAAGGATTTCCCAGATGGGGTAAACAAATATTAATTCCTGTGATTTTTCATATTTAGTGTTATGAATTTATGAAATCATTGGAAAAAATACTGTAATGTTTATGAGGATGGTAAACTATGAAAACATGTTCTTAGTAAGTTATTCCTGTTGATATCATATCAGTGTGGGAATGTGTAGCTTTTCTGTCTGTATTAAGGAAACCTAGTAGTTTCCCTTTTAATGCAAAACAAAAGTCATGGTTTTCGGCCTAAGCACCTGTAAGAGTTACTAAGACATAACCATTTATAATTATAATTAAGAATATCATGCCAAAGGAAACCTTGTTGAACACACATCTTAATTTCATGGACAGCAACATACTGTTAAATAACACTATATCACGAGTGTGGTATTCTGGCAATATTTACTCGCCAGTTGAAAATATATTGGTATACACCTATTCCTATTCTTGCCAATAGGATATGGCCGTGCTATTTTCATCCAAACCGAACTTATGTAACATACTTTGGCCTTTGTTTACTAAACTAGTCTTCTTTCTGGCAAAATAATGTGTTTCTTTGAGACTTTGCATTGGATCTGTGTATGCCAGCCTCCCTAACCATTGGATCTGTGTATGCCGGCCTCCCTAACCATTGGATCTGTGTATGCCGGCCTCCCTAACCATTGGATCTGTGTATGCCGGCCTCCCTAACCATGACTTGTTTCGCTTTAAGAATCAGCAAGAATCAGCTTGACGCCACTGAGACTATGCCAGACATCTCTGTTATGATCACTTCAGTAATGAAGCTTCCATGTCCAAGTAGTGTTGCAATAATGACCACTTCATGACAGGTGTTCTACATTAGTGTATTGCATTTTGTGTGCACACCTCTCTGTTAAGACCCATTCCTCAGAAGAACATTGAACCATAAATTATTCAGATTTGCTTTGGTTCACTTACTGTATGGTTACCTGACAGTCACATGATTACCTGGTTGTTATATGGTTACCTGACTGTTATATGGTTACCTGACTGTTATATGGTTACCTGACTGTCATATGGCTACCTGACTGTCACATGGTTACCTGGCTGTGGTGTGGTTACCTGGCTGTCACATGGTTACCTGACTGTTATATGGTTACCTGACTGTCATATGGCTACCTGGCTGTCACATGGTTACCTGGCTGTGATATGGTTACCTGGCTGTCACATGGTTACCTGGCTGTGGTATGGTTACCTGGCTGTGATATGGCTACCTGGTTGTCACATGGTTACCTGGCTGTGATATGGTTACCTGACTCATATGGCTACCTGGCTGCCACATGGTTACCTAGCTGTGATATGGCTACCTGACCGCCACATGGTTACCTGTCTATGATTACTGTACTGACATGTGGTTACTGGGCTGTTATCTGTGCAGGTATTACAGGTAATTCATGACCGAGTTAACATATGTCGGTCGATCCACCTGCCTGCTCAAAGCGGGAGCAGTCGCGTCCTTGAGGCGATGAGGCGTGGCTACACTAGCAACACCTACCTGGCACTGGTGGAACACATCCGAGACATTCTGCCAGGTAAGTGTGCTAACACACTTGGCAAGCAATGAACTAAATGTTAAGACGACACAATAACTGCATTGTGCACAGCTAGTTTTATAGTACTTTAGATGTACGTTGAATTTGTTCCTTCCGATAGATGGACAGGAAATACATAATGTGTCACACCTGTGTATGTGTTTTGTGTGTGTGGTGGTGTGGTGTGTGTGTGGGGGGGTGCACACGTATGTTGTGTCATGCAACAACTACAGTTAAATGTTACTCTTACAGATGTTTCACTGTCAAGTGACTTCATCGCTGGTTTCTGTGGTGAGACAGAGTCTGACCACCAGGAATCTCTGTCCCTGCTGCGACGAGTGCGCTATAGTTTTGCATACTGCTTCCCATACAGTATGCGAGAAGTAAGTTGTTACCTCCATGTCCCTTGCTATGTCCCTCCCCAGCCAGACCAGTGTCCCTCCTCAACCATACCAGCATCCCTCCCCAACCGGAACAGTGTCCCACCTCAACCGGACCAGTGTCCTTCCCCAACCAGACCAGTGTCCCTCCCCAGTAAGACTAGTGTCCTTCCCAACGAGACCAGTGTCCCTCCCCAGTAAGACTAGTGTCCTTCCCAACGAGACCAGTGTCCCTCCCCAACCAGACCAGTGTCCCTCCCCAACCGGACCAGTGTCCCTCCCCAGTAAGACTAGTGTCCTTCGCAACAAGACCAGTGTCCCTCCCCAACCGGACGTGTGTCCCTCCCCAGTAAGACTAGTGTCCTTCCCAACGAGACCAGTGTCCCTCCTCAACCGGACCAGTGCCCCTCCCCAACCGGACCAGTGTCCCTCCCCAACCAGACCAGTGTCCCTCCCCAACCGGACCAGTGTCCCTCCCCAACCGGATCAGTGCCCCTCCCCAACCGGACCAGTGCCCCTCCCCAACCGGACCAATGCCCCTCCCCAACCGGACCAGTGCCCTTCCCCAACCAGACCAGTGTCCCTCCCCAACCGGACCAGTGTCCCTCCCCAGTAAGACTAGTGTCCTTCCCAACCAGACCAGTGTCCCTCCCCAACTGAACAAGTGTCCCTCCCCAACCGGACCAGTGTCCCTCCACAACAGGACCAGTGTCCCTCCACAACTCCCCAACCGGACCAGTGTCGCTTCTCAACCAGACCAGTGTCCCTTCTCAACCAGGTTTAAATACTGGGTCCAACAAGACTTGTTGGAGCTGGATTATAACTGACCAGTTTTTGGTAGATTTTGATGTTAGTTTCCCAGACAAGTCAAGCCATGCACCACAATACATCAGTGCTTAGAAACTTTCAGAATGTTTTTAGTTGAATTTAACTATGCAAAGAATAATAACTTGTGTGATATGATAACTTGTGTGATGTGATAACTTGTGTGATATGATAACACATTCGCTGAATGAATAATGAAACGTCTCACAGTGAATTAAGATTTGGAATAGTTGTTGCAAGATATAGCCTCCTTCTTCAGAAGACTCGTGCCCATCACAAGCTGGTGGACGACGTACCAGGAGACGTGAAGTCACGCAGACACATGGAACTGACTGACACCTTCCGTGACATTGCCTTGGAGATGAACAACAACCAGATTGGACAACATCATTTGGTGCTTATTGAAGGGGTGAGAATGCTACTTTCACTTTTATTGCCATTTTGAAGTTCCTTTTAATTTAACTTATTAATAACATTTTAGGTCAAATAATTGTATTTGGATATAATGAGTTAGGTTTTGCATATCATTTTTTATTACATATACAGTGAAACCTGTCCATAGCAGACACCGCAGGGACTATGCATTATGTCTGTTATAGACAGGTGTCCGTTATGGATAATTTTATTAAGTAGTTAATCACTAGGTGGCGCTATTATAATTTGCTACGATCTCTAGTTGGTACTGTTGTGAAACGGTACAAAACTACAGTTAATAAAACAATACAGTGGAGCTGTCATTGATACATGTTGGAATACACTAATACATGCAAACTTGGTGAAAATGTCATTCATCACTACTGCATCTCACATGTGTGGGCCTGTGGGGCCCTTGATTCTATGTACAGGTGTAATCACCATTTCTTTGACCCCTCTTTAAAAAAATTAGTAATCCGCCAAGTGACGTAATTGAAACAAATTATACATGGTCCACTGTTGTCCGACGGATAGTGACATTGACAAATTTCTCCTTGTTCATTCACTTTGGTTGGAGCTTGGCTTCCGAGAGTTAGACTGAACTGAAACTTTGATGTCCAAGAGAAGCCAAGGGCAAGGTGTGACAGTTTTCACACCTGGCTGTGCCCTAGGCATGATGCTTGCCTTATTTGGAGCACATTTTATACTACTCGATGACATTATGCAGATGGTATGACACAGAATACATACAGTGTATGTAGCTAAGTTAGTGCATATCAGCGGTGGCCCAACTACTTCGTGGTATTGTCAGTGCACTTTAACCTGTCCGCAGGCAGCAGGGCGACTGAATGGTTGGGTCGAAATTCCCTGTCCATTGTCCACATTGGCCAGGTGGCCGCTGTGGGCAGTTAGTGGACAGTGCAACCTAATAGCAAGTAATTCGGAACTTTCAAAAGTGTCCGTTATAGACAGGTGTCCGCTAAAGCAGGTTTTACTGTATATTTAATTAATTTACCTTTATACAGATTTATGTATTTTCTATTTATTATTTTTTATTTTATGCTTTTTATGTAAAGAACATTTAGCTTTCAAGGAAACTGCACTGTATAAAATGTATTTATTATTTGTCATTGGCTAGGCTTGTGAAACTGCAAATTGGACTAGAATTTGTGAATTTGTATGTATAAAAGGCCCTTCAAAAATGTATTAGTGTTCCCCATTCCATTCATATGTACCGTCATCACAAAAATTTCCATCTGTGTTACATTTATGAATTTCGTGTAAACAAGAACTGGAAGTTTTTGATCATCTCATTGTTGCATATATTCCAAAAAAAGCAAATTTTGTGTTTGTCTTGATTGTCTTGCGTAGGCCCTATATGGTCAGACAGATATCAGTTTATTGTGTCAGATATCAACTTATCAAGTAGCTGACACAAATAGTCATCAAGATAAACAAGTCGGTATTTGAGTTAACTGAGTTAGCAGAGATAGCATGAGTAGATAGGCATGAGTAGATAGGCACATGCATAGATAGGCATATAGAGCTGCCTCCTCATTTCCTTTAGCACATCACAAATCAGGTTCATTAATGTTCAAATTAGCAGCATGAATAGTTTAAGTAACAGTCAGTTTAAGACGAGTGTACTTATGTTACAATCATCTAATTTACTTTGATTATTTGATCAGGTAACTTGTGAAACTATTAATGTTAATATCCTTGTTATTCTCTTTTCCGATGATTTCTTTAAAACTGAATAAAACATTTGCACCAATAAGTTAGCATATAGTGGATATTATTTGATAGATTTGGTTTTTCAAAGAATTATTTTAAACGTGACAAATAAAAATCTAATTGCTGAGTTTGAAATAGAAAATATTCTATCATTAGAAGAACATTTAGAAAATAAATGACAGTAGACACCTTGGAACAAATGTCTAAAATTATCATTCAACTTAACTTAATTATGCAGGTAAACAGTTAAAACTATGCTTGTTTGCACACTTACAATTGGTTAATAGCATTATGCAGTCAGAGCAGTTATAATAATAAATGTCCATTTTGTGAACTGTGTGACAATCATTACAAACGTAAATAAGACTTATATACTTGACGTTTTGTTTTGTCAGCCAAGCAAGCGATGTGCAGAAGATTGGGCGGGAAGAAATGAATTCAACACCAGAGTAATTGTACATAATAGTGTCAATGCACAAGTGAATAACGAAGGAACAACCAAACCACTCTGCATCAAACCAGGCGACTACGTTGTTGTACAGGTAGTTTATTCTACGTTGTTGTACAGGTAGTTTATTCTACGTTGTTGTACAGGTAGTTTATTCTACGTTGTTGTACAGGTAGTTTATTCTACGTTGTTGTACAGGTAGTTTATTCTACGTTGTTGTACAGGTAGTTTATTCTACGTTGTTGTACAGGTAGTTTATTCTACGTTGTTGTACAGGTAGTTTATTCTACGTTGTTGTACAGGTAGTTTATTCTACGTTGTTGTACAGGTAGTTTATTCTACGTTGTTGTACAGGTAGTTTATTCTACGTTGTTGTACAGGTAGTTTCTTCTACGTTGTTGTACAGGTAGTTTATTCTACGTTGTTGTACAGGTAGTTTATTCTACGTTGTTGTACAGGTAGTTTATTCTACGTTGTTGTACAGGTAGTTTATTCTACGTTGTTGTACAGGTAGTTTATTCTACGTTGTTGTACAGGTAGTTTATTCAACGTTGTTGTTCAGGTAGTTTATATACTACAATCTTAGAACATTAATATTAGAGCAATGAACAGCTCAGTTGAACTACAAAATCTAAAACAGTAAGATTCCCTCTCAAAACATCCACATATGACACTACATGGAACCATGTAACCTGAGACCCTCGTGGGAAGGGGTCTGAGAATTAGTACGCTTTGTATAAATAGGTAAGTGTAAACATTTGTGAACAGTCCCAATAAGTGAACCATTTAAACTGGTTGCGACCCCTTTCATTGTCATTATGGTTAATTTGTGGTGCAGCTTTGACATTGTTTCACTGGTGTCGTCCTAATAAAATTATTCATTCAATTATTCAGTAAAATTAACAATTCATTAATAACATTAAATAAAAAAATTAACAATTCTTTAATAACATTATTTAATCAGTAAAATAAACAATTCAGTCCTTCAAATTTCACTGACCCAGTCGGATATTTTTGGCAAATGAAATACGTGTAGCCATAGGTTGTGAGACATACGCTATTTCTGCATAAGTCATGTATGCATCCTCAGCTCATTACGGTCATAACAAGGAAACCTCGAGGGAATTTAGACATACTCTTAATACAGATAATTTGCTCCAGGACGTTTCTCTGGCAGCCTGTCATATTGTACAGATTTCCTGTGTGCAATACGGATTTTTGAAAAACATGATAAAGTACACATTTTCTTTTGTTTATAACAACAATTTAACATCTAATGACAAACTTATATAGCAATCAAAGCAGAAATTTTTTTTATGCTAGCCAGATTTCCCGTGAAACAAGGCAGATTTTGTTTTGATGTAGGAATATTTTGTAACATGATAAATGGTGGCACTACATTGGAATCTGAATGATACAGGCCAATTAACCAATAAACACAAATTGATACAGAATTTCAACAACAAAAATGAGGACGGTCTGCATCTTACAGATAACTAGTTGATTTTCCACTGCTGTGTTTGCAGATAACTTCGGCCACGTCCCAAGTGTTGCGAGGTTTGCCACTGCGCCACACTTCACTGCAGGAATGTTACACCAATCAGCCGATAGACAAAAACCACAGAGCTTCCTTGACAACACCATAGATATTGAAGACAACTAAATATGCCTTCAGGCAGAACAGTTTCCATATCACTAGATCTCAGTAGTGGAAGTCATTAGTGCATTGCCTCAGGATGCTGTGATCATAAATAGCCAGTTGTAATTAATAAGCTAAAGATAGATGTCAGGGGGAGGAATGACGTCTTGAATAACTATCTACATGTAGATTAGTTTTAATGACGTCAATGCACCACAGTACAACTGAATTCAGTCGGAATTGTTTTAGAAATGTTAACACAAGATAGTGCATTTTGTCTGTGTGAATAAACTGTTCTTGCACTTTTAAATCAACACTTATTGCCTCCATGTTGCTGTAGGCCAACTGTAACAGTGACGTCATGATTATGCAATGATATTTGATGATTGTGCTGTCAGGAATTGGGGGCTAGAGTCGTACAGAAAACAGACTAAGTAACAATACTGCCCGGAACTTCAGTGGCAATGTTTGTTACTGATAACTTTCAAACCTTTGTTAGTGTGTCACAGAAATAATGTCCTCTGTGACATGGCAGCATATTTTTTATATTACATTTTCATCCTCCATCTACCAGTGCTGATGATGTAACTACTGTTGATTTGTACTTCAGTAAAAGTGACAAACTAAAGTAAAGGTACTTTTTTAAATGTTTATTTAATGTACTTGAAGTAAAAGTACATGCAATAGTTTTTATTTTAACGTGATCACAATTTAGTCATAACTAGTAGCATACTACTATGAAAATGAATTACATACAATGATTAATATATATCTTTACTACAGTGTGTATAAAGAGGCTGTGACATGTCTGTTCCTGCATATCTCCGTCAGTTAAGATTTGCATGTTTGGGGTGGACATTTTGTAGGTGTCCCCAGGGGCCTACGGGGATGGCTTGTGTATTAAAAAATTCCCCAGGGGTGGGGATATTACGAAGGAACCTATGTGGATGTTTGATGTAGATTACGTAACTCGGAACAATAAGAGTTTATAGTTATGTACGTTTTCTACAGTTGTTCTGACTTACATGATCAATGTCAAAATGTGGGAAGTTGTCACTGCATTTCTACCAAAACTTGCCTGGGTAGTGCGAGAAGTCATAAGCTCTTGCAGTGGCTGTCTTCTCCTGGGTAACTCATTCGGCTGGTGTGTATATATATATATATATATATATATATATATATATATATATATATATATAATTAGGAGTGCAAAAGAAACTATTGAATGAAATATGGAAATAAATAAAATCACTGAAGATGCAAGCACTGAAACTCTAACTATGACATATTATTCAACATGTCTACAACTATATAGTAAAACTACTGTAAAAAGGCATGAAGATACACATCCCATGGGACTAAACAGACGTTCACAGGCAACACGTGGCTGGCAGTCAGTGTTTGTCTTTATAAACAGAGCCTTCAGGTGAAGACAGGCTGTAGTCGTTGCTGTGTCTGAGAGGCTGGTCAGGCACTGACTGCTCCAGCAGCACCGGCCAGAAAGGTTAACCTTCTGTATAAAAAAGACCCCAGGGGGCCATTCAATACATCGTCTGTATACTGTATACCATCTTTGACACAAAGTCCACATTTTACGAAAGTTTTTTTGCGCCAAAGCATGTTGATGCACGCAACACGATTTGGTAATTAAGGGTATATATATTTAGAACAAGAACTGTGATTTCATTTCAGGGTAATTTTATGTAAGTTTAGTTAATCTACAAATAAATTAAACTATATCATGTCATAGAACAATGCAAATTTTGCACATTAATGGATACATATTTGGTTGTATTCCAACTTGAAAAGGGTATAATGTCTCAAACGTGCTTGGGGGGGTCAGTTAGTATACTGGCAACATACTGAGTGCCTCCCCTGGGAAACAAAATGGTGTTACTGGTTGGTTCACCATGAGATCTCCCCTCAAAACACGATCCTTTACCGTAAAATCTCCCCTCAAAACACGATTCTTTACCGTGAGATTTCCCCTCAAAACACGATCCTTTATCGTGAGATCTCCCCTCAAAACACGATCCTTCACTGTGAGATTTCCCCTCAAAACATGATCCTTTACCGTGAGATCTCCCATCAAAATGCGATCCTTCACTGTGAGATGACCCTTCAAAACACAATCCTTCACTGTGAGATGTCCCCTCAAAACATGATCCTTCACTGGGAGATCTCCATAAACACGATCCTTCACAGTGAGATCTCCCCTCAAAAACGATCCTTCACCGTGATATCTCCCCTCAAAACATGATCCTTTACCGTGAGATTTCCCCTCAAAACATAATCCTTTACTGTGAGATCTCCCCTCAAAACAAGATTCTTTACCATGAGGTCGCCCCTCAAAACACGATACTTTATCGTGAGATCTCTCCTCAAAACACGATCCTTCACCATGAGATCTCCCCTCAAAACACGATCCTTTACTGTGAGATCTCCCCTCAAAACATGATCCTTTACCATGAGGTCGCCCCTCAAAACACGATACTTTACCTTGAGATCTCCCCTCAAAACATGATACTTTACCGTGAGATCTCCCCTCAAAACACGATCCTTTACCGTGAGGTCTCCACGCTAAACACGATACTTTACCGTGAGATCTCCCCTCAAAACAAGATCCTTTACCGTGAGGTCTCCACTCAAAACACGACACTACCGTGAGATCTCCCCTCAAAACATGATCCTTTATCGTGAGATCTCCCCTCAAAACACGATCCTTTACTGTGAGATCTCCCGTCAAAACACGATCCTTTACTGTGTGATCTCCCCTCAAAACACGATCCTTTACTGTGAGATCTCCCCTCCAAACATGATCCTTAACTGTGAGATCTCCCTTCAAAAGCGATCCTTTACTATAAGATCTCCCCTCAAAATATGATCCTTTACTGTGAGATCTCCCCTCAAAACATGATCCTTTACTGTGCGATTTCCCCTCAAAACACGATCCTTTACTGTAAGATCTCCCCTCAAAATATGATCCTTTACTGTGAGATCTCCCGTCAAAACACGATCCTTTACTGTGTGATCTCCCCTCAAAACACGATCCTTTACTGTGAGATCTCCCCTCCAAACATGATCCTTAACTGTGAGATCTCCCTTCAAAAGCGATCCTTTACTATAAGATCTCCCCTCCAAACATGATCCTTAACTGTGAGATCTCCCTTCAAAAGCGATCCTTTACTATAAGATCTCCCCTCAAAATATGATCCTTTACTGTGAGATCTCCCCTCAAAATATGATCCTTTACTGTGAGATTTCCCCTCAAAACACAATCCTTTACTGTGAGATCTCCCCTCAAAATATGATCCTTTACTGTGAGATCTCCCCTCAAAACACAATCCTTTACCGTAAAATCTCCCCTCAAAACACGATTCTTTACCGTGAGATTTCCCCTCAAAACACGATCCTTTATCGTGAGATCTCCCCTCAAAACACGATCCTTCACTGTGAGATTTCCCCTCAAAACATGATCCTTTACCGTGAGATCTCCCATCAAAATGCGATCCTTCACTGTGAGATGACCCTTCAAAACACAATCCTTCACTGTGAGATGTCCCCTCAAAACATGATCCTTCACTGGGAGATCTCCCTAAACACGATCCTTCACAGTGAGATCTCCCCTCAAAAACGATCCTTCACCGTGATATCTCCCCTCAAAACATAATCCTTTACCGTGAGATCTCCCCTCAAAACAAGATTCTTTACCATGAGGTCGCCCCTCAAAACACGATCCTTCACCATGAGATCTCCCCTCAAAACACGATCCTTTACTGTGAGATCTCCCCTCAAAACACGATCCTTTACCATGAGGTCGCCCCTCAAAACACGATACTTTACCTTGAGATCTCCCCTCAAAACACGATATTTTACCGTGAGATCTCCCCTCAAAACACGATCCTTTACCGTGAGGTCTCCATGCTAAACACGATACTTTACCGTGAGATCTCTCCTCAAAACACGATCCTTCACCATGAGATCTCCCCTCAAAACACGATCCTTTACTGTGAGATCTCCCCTCAAAACACGATCCTTTACCATGAGGTCGCCCCTCAAAACACGATACTTTACCTTGAGATCTCCCCTCAAAACACGATATTTTACCGTGAGATCTCCCCTCAAAACACGATCCTTTACCGTGAGGTCTCCATGCTAAACACGATACTTTACCGTGAGATCTCCCCTCAAAACAAGATCCTTTACCGTGAGGTCTCCACTCAAAACACGACACTTTACCGTGAGATCTCCCCTCAAAACATGATCCTTTATCGTGAGATCTCTCCTCAAAACACGATCCTTTACTGTGAGATCTCCCACAAACACGATCCTTTACTGTGTGATCTCCCCTCAAAACACGATCCTTTACTGTGAGATCTCCTCCAAACATGATCCTTAACTGTGAGATCTCCCTTCAAAAGCGATCCTTTACTATAAGATCTCCCCTCAAAATATGATCCTTTACTGTGAGATCTCCCCTCAAAACATGATCCTTTACTGTGCGATTTCCCCTCAAAACACGATCCTTTACTGTAAGATCTCCCCTCAAAATATGATCCTTTACTGTGAGATCTCCCGTCAAAACACGATCCTTTACTGTGAGATCTCCCCTCCAAACATGATCCTTAACTGTGAGATCTCCCTTCAAAAGCGATCCTTTACTATAAGATCTCCCCTCAAAATATGATCCTTTACTGTGAGATCTCCCCTCAAAATATGATCCTTTACTGTGAGATTTCCCCTCAAAACACGATCCTTTACTGTGAGATCTCCCCTCAAAATATGATCCTTTACTGTGAGATCTCCCCTCAAAACACGATCCTTTACCGTGAGATCTCCCCTCAAAACACGATCCTTTACCGTGAGATCTCCCCTCAAAAAATTATCCTTTACTGTGAGATCTCCCCTCAAAACAAGATCAACAAGTTATGTGATAGGTGTAAAGATGGACTTGGTGCAAATTATATCACCAAACAATTACTTATTATTATTACTAAAATTGATAAAGTGCCATATATCTGGGACCAGCCCGTTCATAGGCATGTACATATTTAAGTAAGCCGCGTACATACTTGAATAAACCCCATAGCACATTTTATAATAAACCTGTCAAGAAATATGTCGTAGTTCGCTCTACACAAGCATTTCTATCCTCACAACAAACTTTTGATATGTGAATATTTTAATTATATATAATTTAAATGCACCGTATGACTATGTATTGACATGATTCTGAAGACACTAAATGTAACGCTAGTTCCATCACAAAAATATCACTATATAGAATACAAGTAGAGTATGTTGTCTACAATCAATTGTACTGGATTTATATACAAATACCACATGCTCATCTGATTTAAGTCAACCCATTATCTCTAATTGCTTCTGTTTAATCACAGTTCTGTTGTGAGATGACCTAAACATACACTAGGGTCACTTGCAGCAAGAGACCTCCACGGAAACTGATTTTCCTTTTCAAAACAGGCAAATTCCATTTCAAACCATCAATTCGGTGTATTCCATCCGTTTTCTGCAATCACGGAAAATCAGTGTCGCTAGAACTCCTACCTTAGAAGAGACCTCTTGATGCAACAGACCTCATGGCATCCAGCTGTAGAACAGACCTTGATGCCACAGACCTTCGCCTCCAATACAAAGAGACATTAGGCAATAATATGTTTCAAAATGTTAATCCAAATGAGAGCCTAATAAATCAAACTTCCCATGATGGCTGGCATCTGAAGCAGGTTCCACTGTGTGTTAATCCTTCACTCAAACTGTTTTAAAATATCACAAACATACATATTATATTAATCTCAATCATCCAATGTGTACTAATCACCCAGATCACACTAGCTATCCTCAGCAGTAATGTACATCTGGATGGCATCATGCCGTGATCCAGGTCAAACACTTACAATCCAGATCAACACTTCAAATCCAGATCAAACAGTACAACTCCCGGAATGTTCTGGTAGTTTTCAAGACAATGGTGCGCCAACACAATCTCTCTCATTGTAGGAAAGCTGTTGGATCACTGCAGTCTCTCATCGTAGGAGAGCTGTTGGATCACTGCAGTCTCTCTCATCGTAGGAGAGCTGTTGGATCACTGCAGTCTCTCTCATCGTAGGAGAGCTGTTGGATCACTACAGTCTCTCTCATCATAGGAGACCTGTTGGATCACTGCAGTTGCTCTCATCATAGGAGACCTGTTGGATCACTGCAGTCTCTCTCATCATAGGAGAGCTGCTGTTGGATCACTAGTCTCTCTCATCGTAGGAGACCTATTGGATCACTGCAGTCTCTCTCATCGTAGGAGACCTGTTGGATCACTGCAGTCTCTCTCATCATAGGAGACCTGTTGGATCACTGCAGTCTCTCTCATCGTAGGAGACCTGTTGGATCACTGCAGTCTCTCTCATCGTAGGAGAGCTGTTGGATCACTGCAGTCTCTCTCATCGTAGGAGAGCTGTTGGATCACTACAGTCTCTCTCATCGTAGGAGAGCTGACGGATCACTAGTCAGGGTTTAAAAAAAAATGTTAATCTGATTTTTTTATTTAAATCGGATTTTTTTTTTTTTTAAATCTGGTACATAGATGTTTATATAGATGTTTAAATTTGTAAACTCTTTCAAACATGTTCTATTCAAATCGATTTGGGTTCTTGTCTTAACAGAGGGTACATGATTTTTGCTTATATAAAGACTTTAGGCAATGTCCACAAGGCCTCACCCCCTGTAGTTGCATAATCTGTCTTGGAAAGGAAAGCATGCTGTGTGTCTGTGGCTGTAGCAGTGCTAATTATTGTTTGCCTATAGGGTGGATTAGCACCTGTCCAGGGCTCTGTGTACTCTAAGGGTCTCTAACCAGAATACAAACTGGTACAGTATTAAACAACTGAGTCAACATACTGAAATGCTAACAACTAGCACAAGCTCTAAGTGGACTTTAACTCAGGGCTTCTGTGTTGAAAAGATACTTCCTCTGGAAGACAAGATTGTGTGGCTTCACTACATTCAGAAAGGGAATAGCTCAAACATACACAATGTCATAAAATATTTGACTATCAGGCTATCTGGTGACAATACAGCTAGACAAGTGTGTGCACTTTGTGTTTTGTATTAAAAAACATACAAAACTTTGTTGGTCTCGATGCTTGTAAACAATTATTTGTGTTAAATTCATATAAATCAGCGATTAAAACAACCGGAAGTAAAAAAATCATAAATCAATGATTTTTGGAGTGATTTAAATAATGATTTAAATCAATGATTTAAATCAAACAACCCTGACTACAGTCTCTCTCATCGTAGGAGAGCTGTTGGATCACTGCAATCTTCACACAAACAAGTTCCACTGAATGAGTTTTGAAGGTTTTAGTTCACCACCAGCCACAAATCAAACAGACCACTTTGTGCGTCATCAAACAAAAACTGCAGCCATTTGTTCAACGGCGCAACTCAACATCACCCTTTATGGTACGTTTGATGGTTTTGTGATGGTTAATGTCCTATGACTTGTTGATCTTTGATCAGTGAGCGCGTTTATAAGACTTGACTTGTTGACAGATTGTGGACTTTGTGCTGTTCTCGTTGATCGAGTCGTAGCTTTTAATGTAGTCGTTGTCCTTGTCGCTGGCGTTGTTGTCAGTGGATGTGGCGTGTTATTCTGAAAATGCATAGTCATACATTAAGAATAAAATTGTTCAAGAATAACTATCTTATTTCTCAGGCCATAAGATTACACTGACACTGGGGTGACAAACTAAACTTCTTTCCACTTTGACTATTTTGTAGGGATTTAACGGAAATTTTATGAGTTCTCACATCAGAAAAAATAACTCAATTTAACAATTTAAGAGCAAATCCTGGCTGCATGTCTGTGATAGTCAGGTCACTTACCGCTAATACGTCTTCCTTACTGAAGGAAATGTAGACCCAAGTGTAGGTCTTCCTGAACTGAAGGTCAAGGCGCTTGTATAGTAGACTGTTGATTCCGTCTGTCTTGAAACGTTTTTCAGCGGAGTACAGGTATTTGTATCTAAACAGAGGCAGAACACATTGCATCAATTACATTGTTGCAGGTTGTATCTAAACAGAGGCAGAACACATTGCATCAATTACATTGTTGCAGGTTGTATCTAAACAGAGGCAGAATACATTGCATCAATTACATTGTTGCAGGTTGTATCTAAACAGAGGCAGAACACATTGCATCAATTACATTGTTGCAGGTTGTATCTAAACAGAGGCAGAACACATTGCATCAATTACATTGTTGCAGGTTGTATCTAAACAGAGGCAGAATATATTGCATCAATTACATTGTTGCAGGTTGTATCTAAACAGAGGCAGAACACATTGCATCAATTACATTGTTGCAGGTTGTATCTAAACAGAGGCAGAATATATTGCATCAATTACATTGTTGCAGGTTGTATCTAAACAGAGGCAGAACACATTGCATCAATTACATTGTTGCAGGTTGTATCTAAACAGAGGCAGAATATATTGCATCAATTACATTGTTGCAGGTTGCTGTGCATTAAGTTTGGTAATCTTTCCAAGCATTTGTATCTGACTAACTGAATAGTTTTCTCAATGGAAACAATAAAATGTTACTCAGATTCACAGTACCGCGGTTCATTACGTTAAAACAATTCTAACAAGGAATTAACTTTAAAATGGCCTGACTCTTCCTGGACTGAAATGAAATTTCCCCTAACCAAAACAACAACAAATAAGCCTGTTTACAATGGCATTTTTATATAATTTGTCCATTATCTGTTTAATCTAAAAATTTCGGTCCGAATTTCATGTTTACATTGCATGTAAACAGAACATAATTTCACGTTTTAATGATCTTGCGAATGCCTAAATCATGTATCATCTTTTTCACTAATGTACTGAATGGCAAGATTGATATTCATAAATCTATTTTGGTAAAATTATTTTTTTGAAGTGTTTTCATGAACCATGCACTCATGAAAACACTATGGGTGGTCAGGATGAGAGAAAAGATAATAGTTTATACTGTGTAACATCATTCTACCATACAAATGATCATGATGACCTTGTACCTTCAAAGTTACACAAGCAAGCACCTGGCAGAGATGACAGTGTTACCTTTCAGGGTTTGGACTATCCTTCGTATGTCCAAGCATTGTGTACCGGGCAATGTCCAGGGGGTAGCGGATTACGTGCAGACCGGATTTTGTTATCCTGAAAGAGAACACCAAATTATCACCTTGTGAAGAATTCTCTCAGACGAACAACACCAGGAAGTGTTGCTGTTGAAGCTGCCTCTACACATCATTTAGTCCATCGCGAATCATGTTTGTTTGATCTCTAATGCTGAACCGCAAAAGTAATATGTGCAGTCTGTTTCATAAAAGAGGACGTACTTTGTTGAAATCATCGAAAGACTTGACTTCGGTTATTAGATCGGGTAACTTGCAAAAGCGTAAGTACTGTTATGTTTTAATATATAGAAGTGGGCTTTTTTCTGTAGAATTTTGGCTTGGCCAAACCAAAACTATTTTAATGTCTAATGATTTCATCAACATTTCCACAAATGAGCAAGCACGTCTTAGTTGATACTAAATAAGCATTTTTTTGTATGAAATGAGCCTAAAATGAAGTGACAAAAAAAAAAGAAATTGCAGGGCAGCTTTAATGGCCGGGCAACTTACCAATCAATGACCAGTGTGTATCTGACAATATTCAACAAATACTGTTGGGTGATTTTAACTTGTCCAATATACATTCCTATTCTATAATGCGAATGTGTATGGTGACATTTTATCATGGCCTTGAAAAACATTTTAGGGCGTCCAGTACCCAATTTTCCTCAAAACCATTATTTATTTTCTGATCACAGTTCATAAAGGTGCTGCAGGACTTTGAGCAGCAGTTTCTTACTATGATGGCTGAACATGAACAGTATGTGGCAGCTACAGCATAAAAGACGAGGACATATACCGTGATAAATATTTCCAGTTTCATGTGGGAGCAGGGGTTCTGAGGTTTAATGACATCAGTTTCATGTAGTTGGAGATGAGGGAGTCTGAGGTTAAATGACATCAGTTTCATGTACAGTGCTGTAGTTGGAGGTGAGGGGGTCTGAGGTTAAATGACATGAGTTTCATGTAGTGGGAGGTGAGGGTCTGAGGTTAAATGACAACATTTTCATGTACCGGGTAATGGGAGCAGAGGGGGTCTGAGGTTAAATGACATCAGTTTCATGTAGTGGGAGGGAAGGGTCTGAGTTTAAATGACATCAGTTTCATGTAGTGGGAGGTAAGGGTCTGAGTTTAAATGACATCAGTTTCGTGTAGTAAATTGTAGTCATTGGGATGACACCTTAGATGAGAGTAATGTTTCCCTACCTCACCCACATGTCGTCGTCCTCGCCACCCCAGCCAAAGAACTTATTAGAGAAGCCATTGACTCGCTCAAAGTGTTCCTTCTTGAGCGCACTCACACCTCCATAGATCTCTGGGTACGGCAGCCTGCAACAGCAGCAAGTCCACTTTAATGTTTATCTTTCATTATCATCAATCTTTCTCGATGTTTACTTCCACTCAGATCTGTAATAATATTTGGTGTATTGTTATATTATATTGTGTATTATTTTGAAGTATCGCGATACATGGTGCATGGTACAGTACACGATACACAACATCCGTATCGCAACATGCAACGCAATGGTAAGCAATCGTGGTAGAGAAAAAATTGTATTCGTATCATCAAAGCAGTGGACTCGCTGGACTGTCAATATGAACCATACGCATGTCTATCAATACAAATTAAAAATCTAACAAATCATATGTTCCCCATATCTACGTAACAATCTTTGCGAAATTAGTTCGTGTTCAGCGCCCATGTGCACTCTGTTTGGACTACGTGTGATGTTTGTTGCGGTCTACCTAGATAACATTATTATACAGTGCTCTAAAATAATTTAATTGAAAAGACCATTGATTTGTGTGGCTTAAACGATTGTAAGCAGCGAAAGACCGAGTAATTAACGTAATTCAATACCGTCTACTCTTAGTATTGTATCACAATACTGTTTATTTAAGCAAAAATTGAATGACAGCCTAAAGTGGCAGTGTATTTTTGACACAAACCCTTCAACAATTGTAATTTACTGCTGTATTACATGGCGTGCATGTAAGACGCGTTCATACACAAAATCGCAACATCGTGAGTGTTGTAATTTTTCTCAAACAATATTTTAAACATCATTTCCTGGTTATTAATAAAAACACAATCTCAACAAATGCTTGTTTTATTGTTGAAATTTAAGGTTTTTCACTGGCATTTTATGTATTGTTGACAAAACATAATGGCCATTTGTAATATTGACATGTCCCATTAATTCGCCACCACAATGGCCCTTGAATCTGTACTTGTAACATGCTGCCGTCTACTGTATCAAGTTACTCCAGACATCTAACACACATGTGGCAGGGTGTGTGTACAGCCATTTTGATTGGCCCGTTATCCTGTGGGGTCACCAGGTCACATGTGTTGGCATTTTCGTTAGTCAAAGGCACGATAAACTACGTTAACGCTGATATTTACTGGTTTAAGTACATTATTTAGTTAGGTAGATATAATACTGATGTGTACTAGCATTACAGTAACCAGACAATGTGGTCCGCTTTCACGGCGAATTAATATAGCTGGTTCGAACATCGCAGTGAATGTGGCCGTTACTACGGAAACATTGTCATTTTTCCGGGAATTCAAGGGGATTTACCAAAGGACTGCATTTTTAAAGGATGGATTGGCGAAATATGACGTTAGTGACTGGTGATTTTTTGTGGTGTTGACGTTTAGTTCAGTATATCCTAGCATGTTATGAATAAAAACCGACACGCTAGCTGCCCCAGCCACACTAAAATGTCGGACACTGTTTCTACTTTCAAGGCACGCCTAAAGATTCATTTTTATTGACTCTCATTCTAGTCCAACATGATAGTTCTTGCACTAATTTATTTATCTTATTATGTATTAACCTATTTATATATTTATTTATTAATTATAACTTCATACATTATTTAAGTTATATGTATTTACATAGTCTTATTTCTACATAATTTTAACACTACTGAGCTGTAATTATGATAACTATTTTAGTATATATAATTACTGTACTTATCTGTACTTTATTAATGTAATTCATATAATTTTAATTAACTTTATATATATATATTAATTAACTTTATTATATATATATATATATATATATATATATATATATATATATATATATATATATATATATATATATATATATATATATAAATTATAATAATACATGATCATTATATTATATTTTATTACACTAGATATATTTTATATTCTTATTTTAACTAGCTTGTACAATGTATTTGTAAAGAATTGCATGCTTATTTAGCAATTTTATAACTATTTACAGGCCCTGTAACATGATTTTAAATACAAAAAAATGCATACTTTGTGCCTTTAACGAGGTTAACCACAACACAAAACCAATTTTGTACATAACAAATAGGCAAGCCATGCCACCTACCTGTAGTTCATTGTGTTGACCGTAGGCGAGCCATGCCACCTACCTGTAGTTCATTGTGTCGACTGTAGGCGAGCCATGCCACCTACCTGTATTTCATTGTGTCGACTGTAGGCGAGCCATGCCACCTACCTGTAGTTCATTGTGTCGACTGTAGGCGAGCCATGCCACCTACCTGTAGTTCATTGTGTCGACTGTAGGCGAGCCATGCCACCTACCTGTAGTTCATTGTGTTGACTGTAGGCGAGCCATGCCACCTACCTGTAGTTCATTGTGTTGACTGTAGGCGAGCCATGCCACCTACCTGTAGTTCATTGTATTGACTGTAGGCGAGCCATGCCACCTACCTGTAGTTCATTGTATTGACTGTAGGCGAGCCATGCCACCTACCTGTAGTTCATTGTGTCGACTGCTGCCGACATATGTCTCGGTTGATCTGGACACGAGTATATGTTGCGGTCGTCCTCCGGCAATAAGTCCACGTCATGGAAGATATAACACTGATAGCCGTAGAGACGACTCGCCTCAGCAAAGCCAATGTTCATGAGCATCGCTCGGTTGAACTTTGTCCCAGCAACCTACAACAGGTCAAATATACGATTGTAACAGCTGCTGCTAATGCAGTGTGTTCTATGGTGTACAATAGTACCTGCTTTCAATGGACACTTCTGTATCCAAGCAAAAGTGTCCCTACATGGCAGGTGTCCCCTCGTCGGAGGGACAGGCATGTTGCATTGGAGGGTTCCGTGTTACTAGTACTACTACATGGTAGAAATGTGTCAGGGCATCTATTAATAATTAAAACCTGCACATGATGTATAATAAGGATATCACTGTGATACTACAAAATAAGCAAACCAAAAAAACATTTAAAAAACCCTATTTCCAGTTTACCAGTTATAATTTTTTATTTACCAGTTACACAAAACAAAAACCAGTTACACATATATCGGGGGTTAATTGGGAGTGGTCAAAGGAATGTCCAAGATATACATTTACTGTCAAAATCATTAGAGAAATAATACCACGCCAGATGTACTATAAACAATATATATGTGAAAAAGAAACTGTACACAATATATATTTGAAGAAGAAACTGTACACAATATATATGTGAAGAAGAAACTGTACACAATATATATTTGAAGAAGAAACTGTACACAATATATATATGTGAAGAAGAAACTGTACACAATATATATGTGAAGAAGAAACTGTACACAATATATATGTGAAGAAGAAACTGCTGAAACTTTACAGCAAAATTACAAACCAATCGCAAATCCCTAAATTTAAACAGTCCAATGAATCGTGACATTCATAAAGGTTTAAATTTGACCATATTGCTCTATGGGTTCAGCCCCAGTTGGTCCACAGTAGACCTCACATCCGTCTCGTCCACTCTGGTATAACCCTTCTACTGGCATAAATAAAATAAAAACGTATACTGAATAATGATTTTCGTAACTGGTGCTGCCACCACATTGTGTTATGGTAGCGATTCACGACAAAAATACTGGTTGGCAATAAGAAGATCCGTTTTATTACAATGCAAACACCTTTTTTACCCCATAATTGGGAAATAAAAACCATTTATGGTCCCACAAAAATCCCGTTATTGCAAAATATAAAAATAATTAGCATTTTACACAATTCTTATTTCCATCTGTCAATAAATAACAAAACTCATAAGGTGATAATGGCCTTTCTTATTTCTGCAACAGAAAATAAGACAGGCCTTAATTTGGTAACTCTGTCTGGTAACACTATCTCATGCAGACGCCTCATTGTCCTGCAGCACAGGCTGAAAAGAAACCCAAATTTTGGAGCAACCAGGGCAATAAATGACAAAGCTCATAAGGTAATAATGGCCTTTTTTATCTCTGCAACAGAAAATAAAACAGGCCTTAATATGTATGACTATCTGGTAACACTATCTCATGCTGACAAAGCCTCATAGTCTTGCAGCACAGGCTAAAAAAGAACCCTAATTTTTGAGCAACTGGGGCCGGAAGTATAACATTTGTCACTATGGCTGAAATTGATCTTTGGGGTGTTGAGTTCACGAAATTATAAGATGACATTTTCTAAAGTTGGTGCGAACAAGATGGTGGCTTTTTCCAAAATGGCTACCAGTCTATCATTGAAATATCATACCTCCAAAATTATAGCACTATAGGTGATCTTGCTGTCAAACACTAGGTTTATGGGGTCAATAAGTTCAATAAAACTATTTGTAACACTGTCAGATGATGGGTTTCCATCTGTCTGTCTGTTGCCAATTTTCGTTTCAATGCGATAACTTGAGTACCATCTGTCCGATCTTAATAATACTTCACATGTACATTGATATCAATCGTGGGAAGACACTTGAAAGTGAGGTTTATCGGCTAAAGGTCAAGATCACCAGAGCTAAAAATAGATTGTTATCACACATTTTCGTTTCTATGCAATAACTCGACTACAGTGTGCCCGATCTTCATGATACTTCACATGTACATTGATACTGATCGGGGTAAGACACCTATTGAAAGTGAGGTTGGTCAGCTGAAGGTCAAGGTCACCAGTGCTAAAATTAAAATATGCCCTCATTTTAGTGATAGCTCTCCAGCGGTGGCATTTTGTTTTACAAAAAATTTTCTAGTATATAAAATATTCTGCACAACTGCAGAATTTGATGCCTCCGCTTCCAAGAAACATCTATTGCAGATATTTGACACTGACAAATGTGTATTCTGTCCAGAGCCATTCACTGCCAAAGATCCTGGTATTTATCCAGATGTACACAAAGTCCAATCCTTTTGGTAGGTATATCAAGTTCCGCTAGATGGCGTCACTTTTTCGTTGTCATCAAAAACAGCGTCATTTTATGTGTCCCATATTTGGTACGAAGGCGTGACGCTCGCATCACATGGTCGCGGGAAAAGGCAAACTGCCGTTTTTCAGAAAACGTGGGCAACATGACCCGGTGCGTGCTAATTTGTCATGTTTTGTCGTTCGGAAGCTGCGGTTGGTGGCTTCGCGTGAACATATATTGTAAAGACCTTTCGACGCATCGTAATCCATTGACATCCGTATTTCTGCGATTAAATTATTGCATGTTTTGTTGATAAAAGTGATTATAAATGTATTATTGTTGTCTATGTGTCAATATTTTTATGTTAAAAATTACGAAAGGTGAATTACTGCAAGATGATTTGACATCGTCAAGGCGTCATCTGCAATACTGGAATATGAAATCTTTTCGAAGAATCCGAGCAATGCACATTTCAACAATTAATTGCTGGCACATTTTGTTTATAGCATTTGTTATATATGTATTTATGTAGTTTGTGTAGCAGTTTTTATTAGTTGTCAGAAATTATGTTTTATTGTTTGTTTTTTTTTGCGTTTTACTGCATACCTTTTTTACTGATTATATAATTTGTAAATTGTAATAACTGGTGTGAGTTGTGTAGTGTTTCTAAAGTATGCATTGATAATGAATACTTTATGATGAATAACAAAATTGTTGTGTATTTGTATATACCTGTTTAAAAACCAAGTACTCATTTTTTAAAGCTGCAGATACTTTTCACTTTAATATTTGATTATGCATATTTTATACTTAATATCTGCCACTATTTGTGTTTTGTTAATTTTTATTTGCAGTGATCATTTATGCCAACTTGAATATCTTCTTAATTATCATTATTTTATTTTACACATTATTTGACATCTTGGATTTTAGAAGATCCAGTTTTTATTTGTGCAAACTTTACTGTTATAAAATGTACTTTTGATATTTTATCATCTGATTATATCAGATATATAATATTATAATTATTAATTTAATTATTCAAAAGTATTTTGTGTTACAGGTAAAGGTATTCAACAGCAACTTGTGTGTACAGACTTCAGCTAATTTGTGATTTATATGGATTACAATCGGCTGTTATGATACAAATGAATCGAATGATGAACACCTTGGAGATAACACTGCATGCACTATTGCAACATCATATAAGACTTCATCTCAGGACAACTGTTCCTTTCTTCAATGATGATTTGAGATAGATTCATCGTCCATCGATGAGCGACATCAAAGTGATCAATTCTGGTTTTGACAAATGTGCTGTCGTCTACGATAACCATTATACTCTTACACATGGAAATTATTGCCATGCACTCCTCTAACATGATAAACAAAATCATGTGCTTGATGCTGAGACAGTGTGCTTGTGGAACATTGACACACTATTGCATTTGCCTGCAAGAAATAAAAAATATGACGAACATAGATAGGCACTGACATTGTCTGAAGAAACGCATGTGCATATAGAAATAAATGGTTGCTTTTGAATAACATGCTATAACCTTTTCATAATTAATACATGGTAAAATATGTACAATTAACTGTAATATAATCTAAACACATACAATTATTTTGATGCCCCTAGCCCTGTATGGGTGGACCAACTTATTACCATGCTATTACTCCCTGTAAATAGGTCAAGTGTGAAATGCAGGTAAACTAATTAGGTAATCTAAAATGACATGGTCACATAGCATTCTAGTTGATAAATTGACATTTTCCATCCATTAAAAGTTAAATAGGCAAATTACCTATTAAATAACAGCTAAATTAGCCCATTAATTTACGTAAATAGGTCAAATGTAAAATGTAGGTCAATTAAATAGGTCATCAAAAATATGGATTTACCAAGTCACATGACACTGAAGTAGATACATTGACAATTTCCATCCCATAAAGGTTTAATAAACCCATTTACTAATTAATTACAACCAAATAATCCCATTACTCCATGTAAATAGGTCAAAGGTTAAATGTAGGTCAACTAATTAGGTCATGTCAAGGTCATATATTATTAACATTAGTTTCTGGGTCATATACCTTTTTATTTCACATCAATATGTTCAATACATTAAAAACTATTGCTATTTTCATATAAATGAAATACAGTCCTCAGCATTCCGGGTCACAACAAATGGAACCAAATTGTATAGACATCAATGCTAATTTTCAGAGATCAAAAAGTGGAATAACTTCGGAAATAATGTAGATATCAACAAAATTCCAAAAGTGTTATAAACTTTATAGGACACTCTATCCTGTGGAACCATTTAAATGATCATCTGATCGATTTGAATTTTTTGTTGATATACCTACCTTTGGTCTGCCTGCACTGAACATCAGAATGATGTAGTTAAAAAACGTTTGCCCCAAAAGTTAGAAATTCTGAGTGGTAAAATAACATTTCAGTACCACACAAGTTGCAGAAGTACTTATACTAGTTCCTTGCATCTGAAGAGACTTGCAGAAAAGCGTTGAAAACAGGGAGAAACCCCAGCGCAAGACTTAGTGATGATAGACTGGTGGCCATTTTTGGAAAATGGCCGCCATCTTGTTTGCACCTACTTTAGAAAATGTCTTCTTATAATTTCGTGAAATTAACACCCCAAAGATCAATTTTAACCATAGTGACAAATGTTATACGTCCGGTACACTTTATTTTGCTGGCCCCTGCTGCAGGACTATCAGGGCATATTTCACCCAGAACTGTTCAAATGAAAGTCCAGTACGGCATGTCACATATTACATGTGACATTTGCTCTAAATACAACTGCACTGCACTGAAACGAATGTACAGGAAAAAGAAGCTCACCTGTTCTATAATAAATATGCCATAATCGAGCTGCTGTCTCTGTAGTATTGGATGCATGTGGTTAAGAAAGACGCGCAGGTGTGCATCACGGTCGCGATATGGCACGATGACAGCGACACGATATAGAGCCACACAGTTGCGCGGGCTAAAGCGACCTCCAGGCTGAAGGTCCGTCTGCTTCTTTTCAAGTTCGTCCCAACTTGGCGATGTCTTATTGATGTACAGACGTCCAACTGGAAACAAAGTCATGACAATTAAAATAAAAACATACAGACACAAATCATCCTACTGACAATTATTTATGCAAGGGAGATGACAACAACACTAAAACCAAACTTGGGGTCAATCACATTTTAATTGTAACTGATTTATTATTTATGACCAATTCCAGAATTGGAATTTTGTTTTTAAAAGTAACTGTTTCAATTACTTTTTCAATTACTTTTTTAATTACATCACGTAACTTTTAAATAAAAATTATTCACAACAAATAATCAATAAAATATAATATGTTGCGTGCAGAAATTAAATAAAGCTGTTCTAATGAG
Source organism: Lamellibrachia satsuma (assembly GCA_033239005.1). NCBI lineage: Eukaryota > Metazoa > Annelida > Polychaeta > Sabellida > Siboglinidae > Lamellibrachia > Lamellibrachia satsuma. Next base: position 7,664,137 of record BSQZ01000021.1, on the reverse strand, counting down.
TCTAAAATAGATATGTACTAAACTTTTGGCACTGAGTATTTCTATGGTTGCTCCATCCACATATAACATTCATTTAGAATGTTAAGTTGGTGAGTTAACGAAATCGCAGCAGCAAAAGTGCAATCATTACAATTAATACAAATAATGACTTCTAAAACAATGTAAAGCGAAAATTAAAAACACAACAAATATGTTTAAAAAAATATTAATTAAAAATTATAATACTCATGAAGTGGAAACCAAATTAAGCTTTCTTGACTCAATGGTATTGTTGTGTTAATGCTGACTATCATAACGGTGATAGATTATGCTTGGCTTGTGTTGATTGCCCTAGCAACAAAGCTTAATGGTATTAACAGCGTGAACATTAAGTGCCTTCACAATTAATATTGGTCAACAAGCCTTCCTGCAGAAGTGTTCATAGCATATAATAGTCCTTTCAGCAGCTATCAAACATCTTACTCCCACTCGCTATTCACTTTATGGCTATTCAATTACTGACTTTGAGTTTGATGAGAAACTTCTGTACTATATTCAATCCTAATAATGTAGGCCTGACTGATTTCTAAAAATAACTTATTTACAGAGACTAGTGTACAGTTACACCCACCCATGGTGCCACAGGGGTGAAATCACACTTGAATAGGCTGCCATTATAAAGTTTCTGAATCTTTGGATTCCAGGAAAATTTTTCCTTTAAAATTCCACAGCACATTTATCCTCTATTAATATATACTGTGTGAAATTTGTGAAAATGATGCCTTGTTTTCAGAAAAATGCATCCAAAGCCCTCAATTTCGAACAATTTTTTAAATGTTGGTACGAATGGTCTTTGTCTGTCTAATGCCATCAAATGAAAGATCTAATGCATTAACGTTACTAAGATATGGGTCATTCCGTGTCAACTTAACCAATAGTCAAAAAGTTGATGTCTCAGAATTTGCTTAAATTTTAACCAAGGAATGTGTAGCTATATCTGAGCACCTCTGCAAAAACACCAAGGAATTGCATGTGTGTGTAATGCCGTATAATGTGAACAGGGGTTAAGTGCACAAAAACACACCCGTTATTTTGATCTGTTTTCAGGTGCTTCTAACTTGAGAAGTTTACAAGCAACATAATATCTGAGATTTGCTGAATATGTAGACATATTGCAACAAATTATCTATGCAAAATTCTATATTGCCAGGACAAAGGACAATGGGTATACCGGGTCCGGGTGCACAAAAATGGAAAAGAATTTTCTATTTCCAAGGATTTCAGCTGTATTTCATTGATGTATTACAGTACAATGTCCAAATTGCCACCAGATACTGGCAATAACCTTATTAGTTCAATAGGATTCTAGTTGATTTACTTTCAGCATAATTCAGCCTTAAACTTTATTTTTTTCTATATTAATTTTTACAAATTTCAGCACCGAAAATGAGAATGTGGGACAAGTCATATGACCACCATTTTTTTTAAACTGTGACTGGTCCTTTATTAAGTAAACAACATATTGAAATTTCAGGATGGTGTTCAGTCACATTTATTCTGGATATTGCCAATTTGGAAGATATTTAGGAGAAAACACCATTGGGCAGAACAGTAACTTTCAGCTGCAATGTAAATTAAATAACACAGAAGTACTCAGACATGAAATTGAAAATGTCACTGGCGATTGCTGGATCATTAATGTATATAATGAACAACAGAGGCAATAATATTGACCACTGTGGAACACCAGTGGTAATACATAATTCTTCAGATTTAATGTTTCCAAATTGTACATAAATATTATTGTTTATGATTTGATAAATAATTCTTAATCAGATTAAGTACTGTGCCTTTTATGCCATAATACTTTAGTTATCTCTGAGTATTTTATGGTTAATAGTGTCAAACGCTTTTGACAAATGAAGATATATATTTATTTGAGTGAATGATTTGTCCAGTGCCTGTATAATTCTGTCTATGATTTCTAGGGTGGCAAGTTCAGTTGAATGTTTCTTTCTGAAACCATATTGGCTACTGAAGTATAACGTCCTGGTGTGGAAGTACTCACGTAGGTGGTCAAACAAGATTCTCCCAAAATTTTGTAAGAAAAAATTGGAAAAATTGGATGGTAGTTATCAAAGATGGTATTATCACCCTTTTTGAAAATTGGTAATACTTTAGCAAGTTTTTATTTTTCAAGAAATATACCTGTTTATAATGACTGATTAATTATTGTAGTGACTATTTTGTAAATTTCATGTTTTCTTGTTTTTAATAATTTGGTTGATGTGCCGTCTTTACCACTGCTAGATTTATGATGCAAACTGTCAGTTATATTGATGGTTATATGTTGGTTCATAGCTCTGAATTGGAAACTATGTGTAATTGGGTTTTCCAAATAATCTGTATAACTTTTATCATTATTATTTATTTGTGAAGTGAGTTTGGGTCCATTATTTGTAAAGAATGAATTAAACTGATTAGCAATTCCTTTTTTATCATTAATAATGTCCCCATCAATATTAAAGAAGCAAGGAAATTGTTCTTTCATTGGCGTTTTATTAATTATTTCTTTAATAATAGACCAGGTCTTTTTTGCATCATTCTTATATTTCTGAAAAGTGGATTCATAATATGTTTTGTATCGCCAATATTTGTTTCATATTTTTTTATAAGTGTGCAGATTTAATGATTTGATGTCTAGATGTGTTTAGAGGGGTTTGTTTAGTTTTTAGATATAGTTTATCTCTAAACATTATTGACCTAATGTTACCTTGAGTAATCCAAGACGATTTCTTATATTTATGTTTGTTATATTTAACTGTTTTTGTAGGTAAGCATTTCAACAGAGCACTAGAAATAGTTTTCCTAAGGATGTTATAGTTTTCGTTGGGACTACCTTCAATTTTCTTATTTAGTTTACCATGAATATTTGAGTGTATTAATTATAATCTAAACTCTTCAAGCAAATCCGGATTTTGCTGTTTTATTTGAATGAATTTGGGAACAGTGTAAGTTAAAACCACCTGAAAACAGATAGAAATAATAGGTGCATTTTTGGGCGCTTACTTCTTGTTCCAATTATAAAGCATTACAGACACAATTTTTTCCCATTATAGGGCATTACAGACACAATTTGTTCCCATTAAAGGGTGTTACAGACACAATTTGCATGTAAATGCTTAGTTCTTTTGCAGAAGTGTTCGGGTGTAGCTACTTATTCGTTTATTAAAATTTAAGCCAATTCTGAGACATAAACTTTTGAAATGTCCTAAAAATTGGTTGATTTGAAACGGAATGACCCGTATGTGATATAAACAAATTATTAATCAAGCGAAATCCTCATTTTCCATGGGACTATATAATATATATATATATATATATATATATAATGTATATATATATATAATATATATATATATAATATATATCAGCCTGAAAAATACAAATGCATTGAATTACTATGGCATTATATAACCCACACTTGGTGTTGTTATGTAAATGCCTTTGATGGTGTCTGATTTGAAACTTCGAGCACTACAGCCAAGAAGAGAATAAACAGTGTCGGTGCTAGGACACAACCATGTTTAACTAAGTTTTCGACAGGAAATGCATCCATCATCTCAATGTAGTTTAAAAATAGTTTCAGGAAATTCAAAATTAACTACTGGATTAGTTTACCAAAGTCCAAACATAAATGAAGAGGATAACACAAGTTAGGAAGTTAGTAATGGGGAATGTATCATAATGGGAGATTTTAACCATGGACACATACAACATAAATCTCTACAGAGTACAGGGGGTGAGGACCAACAATTTCTATTTTTAATTCAGGATAGCTTCCTTACTCAGCACAGGCTAGAACCAACCAGGGGAGAAAATGTATTAGATATAGTTTTATCATCACAAAAAGAATTAGTGGACAATGTAAAAATACATGAACCATTGGGTAACAGTGACCACAATCAAATACATTTTGACATCAATGTAAAATCAGGAGAAACTTCCAAAAAGGTAACTATAAAGATCGAAAAAATACTTGGCAAAGCTAGATTGGAATAACATGCTGATGAATAAGACCGCAATTGAATGTCGGAATATTCTAAAATATGAAATTGAGAGTATCATTGATAAATTTGTTCCCTTGAAAAAACAAGGAAAATGGTCTACAAAGAAACACTTGTCAAAAGAAGCTATTAGAAAAAGTGTTTAAGCAAACTATGTGATGGGTTTAATTACAAAGAGGCGCTTAACCTAGCTACAACTGAAATTAGAAAACCTTTGAAAAAAAATTGGCAGGTAATATAAAAAAGTACAGCAAGAGTTTCTATGCTTATGTAAGGAGTAAACAGAAAGTTCGAGATAAGGTCGGACCACTGGAAAACAACAGGGGAAACATAATTTCAGACGGGTTTCAAATGGCAGAGGTCCTGAATGAGTATTTCAGCTCAGTTTTTACCACAGAACATATCAGCTGACTTCCAGTTCCATTTACAAAATTTGAGGCAATAAATCAGAACATTTAGGGCAGTTATTTGTAACTCCTGAAATAATAAAAAAATCAAGAAGATGAAAGATAATAAATCACCGGGAGTTGATGGGATACCACCAAAACTGCTTAAGGAAATTGTTGAGCATATTAGTACACCAGTTGCAAAATTGTTTAACTTGTCACTAGAAGAAGGAATACTTCCTTCAGAATGGAAAGAGGCAAATATTACGCCGCTATTTAAGAAGGGATCGAGGAACAAGCCAGAAAATTACAGACCAGTGAGTTTAACATCAGTTGTATGTAAATTACTAAAAACGTTAATTAGAGACTACATGGTGGAATTCCTTGTAAAACACAAATTAATAAATATATCTCAACAGGGGTTCCTAAAAGCAAGGTCATGTCTAACCAATATCTTATGTTTTTTTGATGAAATTACAAAGTGGGTAGATGACGGGTCACCAGTGGATGTTGTCTACTTAGATTTTCAGAAAGCTTTTGATGAAGTGCCACATCAAAGATTGTTACTTAAACTAAAAGCCCATGGTATAGGCAATGATGTAATCAACTGGATAGAAAAGTGGCTTACACACAGAAGACAGAGAGTAATAGTAGATGTTGAGACTTCAAACTGGAAATCGGTTTTGAGTCGGGTACCACAGGGATCAGTATTAGGCCCTATACTGTTTTTAATATATATATATAAATGATTTGGAAGATGACATATCTAGCAAAGTACTAAAATTTGCAGATGACACAAAAGTATTCAGAAAGGTTACTAGTGATACAGATAAAAAAGTTTACAGGATGATCTCGATAAATTAGTTAAATGGTCAGAAAAATGGCAAATGTTATTCAATTTTGGGAAGTGTAAATATATACACATAGGACATGGAAATATGGACAAAGAATATAAAATGGGGGATGCTGTACTAGGTAGAACCACACAAGAAAAGAACTTAGGAGTAACATTTAGTGCTGACATGAACGTTTCAGAGCAATGTGGGATTGCTGCTTCGAAACGAAATAAAATTCTAGGGCTAATTAGGAGAACTATCATGTATAAAGAGAAACAGCTAATTGTACCCCTGTACAAAGCAATAGTTAGACCACATTTGGAATATCGTATTCAAGCATGGAGGCTTGTAAAAAGGACTTACACAAGCTAGAAAGAATACAACGAAGAGCAAGTAAAATGATTCCAGAATTGACAACACTAGAGACCAGGAGACTAAGAGGAGACCAAACAGAAGTGTTTAAAATAGTGAACGGTTATGAGGATGTTGATAGGAATATGTTCTTCAAACTTAAAGAAGGCAGTAGAACCAGAGGACACAAAGCAGCATTAGTTAAGGAGCAGTGTAGGTTGGACATGAAAAACTACTCTTTCTCACAGAGGGTGGTAAATGAACGGAACAAACTACCAAATGATTGTGTTAATGCTAGTAGTGTGAATATGTTTAAAAATAGAATTGACAGATATTTGATAAGGGCGGGCTACACATAGATGAGAAAATTGTTGGACTCTCGATAAGCGGTAAAGCCAATGGCTTCCTTGTCCACTTGCCATCTGGAAACTGTTTGGGATAGCAATCTTGTTAAATCTTGTCAATCATCACCTGCCCTCGTGAAACACATGCAGCATCAACATGTCAGGGCAGCCAAATTTTGAGAGAAGTTGCCGGAGACAAGGGCGACTGATCGAGTCCAATGCTTTTGAAAAATCAATGAATGCGATGTAAAGCAGTTTGTTCTGCTTTGCTGCCTTCTCTTGCAGCTGTTGAAAGGTGATCGTGCTGTGTGATGAACGAAATCCACACTGTGCTTCTGGAAGGACATCATTTGCAAAGACCAGCAATCGCTGCAGCAGAATTTTTGCAAAGATTTTGTTTGCAATGGACAGATGCCGCGATAGTTGCCGCAGTCCTGCCGATCTCCTTTACGTTTGTAGATGTTCACAATCAGCGCATCTTTGAAGTTCAGCGGCAGTTCACCAGACTCCCAGTAGCATCAGCATCTGTCGAGCAGATTGGCAATGAGGTTGGTTGGTACCTTCTGGTACAGGCTTTAGTTATGCGTCTAGTGTGGTAGTGGGTAGTTGTGCTTGTCACTTCTGCTTTCAGCTCCCACCGCTGGCTAGCAGCGAAAAGCAAGTCGAGTGCATAAGTCTTGCCTGCCAGTACAGTAGCCTCTCCTAAGGCAAGACTTTCACCGTAACTCGAGGTAACCAATGGAAACTGGTAAACGTGAGGGGCCAGACAAATCAGGTGAAGTATCTCGGAGCAACATTAGGCCCTAGAGGTGCATCGTGCATGACCCACCGACGTGTGGAATATGCTCTGCCAATCACCAACCAACGTTGGCAAGTTTAACCCACCCCCCGGGTTAAACCCGGGTTTAACCTGGGTTGGGCTAAACCTCCATTTTGGGTTAAACTGGGTTAAAACCAGGTTAAACTATTTTTCAGGCATATTTTATCGCAATATGAAAGAATAAAGCTGGTCTTAGTTGGTGAGTTGAGCTAATTGACTTGACCATGAATTGGTGGAGGCTCTGTGGCTTTGATAATTGTTTTAACTTTACAGGCTAGAAGGTGAATCCAGTTGTTGGCAGTGAACACAAGTGCTGCTTACTGGGAGGGTGGATTACCACCTGCCAGTCTCCAAGGCTCAATATCCCCTCTGCAAGCCCACACCAGATTATAGGGGTTGTCTGACTTGAATCACTATATTTCTTCTTCAGAAGACTCAGCTAGCAATTCATGGCACTGTCCATTGTGAGGGCAACAAAGGCATTTTATGGCTATGGCTAACTGATAAAAGTCCCTTTTATTATGGACCTGAGCTGATTTAAGCAAATAAAAGGATTATGGTCTGAACTGGTAACTAGTACAAGTTGTTTGCATAAGGTGGCTAGGGAAAATACCACCAACTGAAGGGAAACCTTTGTTGTTTCTATGTATTCATGTGCAGAAAAGTTGTTTCAATCAATAACAGAACACACCACTAGCATGGTTATCATACAGTGACATCAATCAATAACAGAACACACCACCAGCATGGTTATGTACAGTGATATCAATCAATAACAGAACACACCACCAGCATGGTTATCATACAGTGACATCAATCAATAACAGAACACACCACTAGCATGGTTATCATACAGTGACATCAATCAATAACAGAACACACCACCAGCATGGTTATCGTACAGTGATATCAATCAATAACAGAACACACCACCAGCATGGTTATCATACAGTGACATCAATCAATAACAGAACACACCACTAGCATGGTTATCATACAGCGATAGGTAGACACATTGACAGACTTATTTTATTTTTTATTGCATCAATAATATGACACTAATGTTAAACCATCATCAGTCCACATGCCACCTGTATTAATATTGAGAATGTCCCCCCCCCAATAATATCATCCTCAGTTCTCAGAGTAAAGCCTTGTTTAACCTGGGTTTAAGCCATTGGGCTGGGCAACACCAGTTTAAACCGGGGTTAAATTCAAACCCTGTCATCAACCTAAGTACCAGCTATGGGAAAATAGCAAATCCATCTGCAGCAGGGTGTGAGATTGGTGGATTTGCACGGTGCATGGCGGAAATCTTGACAAACTCGGCAGAAATTTTCTTCGACATGGACCCGTCACTCTAGTTAGTTGAGTACTGCAGGGCAACCAACATGTTTTCTGGCCGTCGAACAGATGTTCTCTGCTGGACACAGAGCACATTGGTTCAGAGAGTATAATCTACTCCTGCGTAAGGTAGACTATACTTAAACCTCTGTAACCCGTCTTATATATATATATATATATATATATATATATATATATATATATATATATATATATATATATATATATATATATATATATATAGTCCCCAGGAAAATGAGGAGACTTCGCCCACTGTATTCATCTCCATTTTTCTCTGACAGGTAGAAAAGCCTATATAAATAACATTTTAATGTTATGAATGGGATGTCAGGGCCAAAATATTTGAATCCGAAACACTGAAGTTAAACTGATAACGGTAATATTTGATTACATTTAAAAACTCTGGTTCATTAAAACAATTTGGATGGTCAAGATGTTAGAATATAATAACACTATGACATGACTTTATGATAAAACCGATCAGTCATTGTACTTTTAGATCATTTTCTAGTACCTTTTACTGACGTTATTTCGAATGGTAAATGTGTACTTAAAAATGATGTAATTGACAAATGAATCAAAGTTCAAACAGCAACATAGACACCTGGCTGACGGTGAGGGAGTCACACATTTACAAGTGATCACGAAATCTGTTTCATCTGTTTCACTTCAACTCATTGCCAATGAGTCATTGGCAAATATCATGAACAGCAACCAACTACATCGAGAATGTTGATATTAAACATTAATATACGCTGGTCACGATGCAGTGTGGAATAACTGTCACGACTTTTAGCTATCTAACAACTCTCTGATTATGGTCAGTCAGGCAGAACCAGGGCATTGTGGAATGCATTACTGCCATGGTTCCGCCTGACCAACCCTATTGAGAGAACATTAATGGGAACAGTAAAATAACTAGTGACAATTATTGCAGTAACTGATTAATTAATTAATCATAATATCGTATCCTGATAGTGATAAGGTTGTCCCACAAGGTTATTACACAAGATTCGTCCCGTATGACACATGCATGGTTCATACTATACAGTTTATTCTTAAATTGTTTTTCATAATTTGATCATTATAGAGATCGATACTGAATTAAACACCAGCACAACTATGATAGACTTTCAAGTAACTTTATTAACTGAATGAATTTCAAGTGGTAACTGCAATGCCTTTCACAGGCATCCCACATGACACGTTTTTAATGTTTTTTGAATGGGAATAATGTTGATACAGCATCTACTTTCAACAAGATTTGTGGACCAGGATAACAGAGGGCCATCTTTTCTGGGTCATGATCAAAATAAGTTTTTCAAAGTGAGCCAGGCAAAGCCAGCTGTGCTTCGGCAGCTTGAAGTTTGTGCACTTAATTTTTGCAAGCAATTTCTTCAGCAAAGTTAGCCGTGTAGGGAATAGAAAAAAGCTGCATGGTGTTCTACTATTTCCATTACAACTGAATGCCACACAATAAATTGTTCTGAAGCTCACTTTGAAACACGAGCTATCGTGGTGAACAGAGTGAACAAATGGACTAATGTGTTGGATGTGTTGGATGTGTTGGATGTGTTGGATGTGCTGTACTTCCGACTGCTGTAGTTACATGATCTACGTCAAACGTCCACATATGAATACTTTGTGAAAACAACAATTTATACATTTTTGGGGCATGAAGTTGCATATATATATATATATATATATATATATATATATATATATATATATATATATATATATATATATATGGGTGCAGGGTTGTCTGATTTAAATAATTTGATTTAAATAATTTGATTTAAATCATTTGATTTATATCATGATTTAAATCACTCAACAACAAAAAATCATTGATTTATAATTTGTTTGACTTCTGGTTTTTTTAATCACTGATTTATATGAATTTAACACAAATAATTGTTTACAAGCATCGAGAACAACAAAGTTTTGTATGTTTTTTAATACAAAATACAAAGTGCGCACACTTGTGTAGCCGTATTGACACCAGATAGCCTGATAGTCAAATATTTTATGACATTGTGTATGTTTGAGCTATTCCTTTTCTGAATGCAGTGAAGCCACACAAACTTGTCTTCCAGAGGAAGTATCTTTTCAAGTCAGAAGCCCTGAGTTAAAGTCTACTTAGAGCTTGTGCTAGTTGTTACCAGTTCAGTATGTTGACTCAAGTGAGACAGTTTTGGTGACAATTGTTTAATACTGTACCAGTGTGCATTCTCTTTGGAGACCCATAGAGTACACAGAGCCTGGGACAGGTGCTAATCCACCCTCTCAGCAAACAATAATTAGCACTGCTACAGCCACAGACACACAGCATGGTTTCCTTTCCAAGACAAATTATGCAACTACAGGGGGTGAGGCCTTGTGGACATTGTCTAATGTCTTTATATAAGCAAAAATCATGTACCCTCTGTTAAGACAAGAACCCAAATCGATTTGAATAGAACACATTTGAAAGAGTTTACAAATATAAACATCTATATAAATGTCTATGTAGCAGATTTTAAAAAAACTAAAAATAAAAAAAATACAAAAATCCAATTTAAATTAAAAAATCTGATTTTTTATACCAAAAAAATTATGATTTTTTTCAACCCTGTAGGGGTGTAAGGAGTGTTCATGTGCTCAACCGTAAAGACACTCAAGTCAACCTCACCTCCCCGTGGTGCACCCTGGTAATCAGTACATTGTGTTGGGCTAACGAGGCTATGGTTAAGGGAAGGAAAGCCCCGAAAATAAACCTACTGCTCAGGGCCAACAACCCAGCTCAAAACGATGTTACGGAAACTACTGGTAGAACTGAATCTCAAAAGCCAGCTTGTGCTAGAAATGGCTACAGGAAGGCAATGGCCCAGATTCCAGAGGATGATGGCATCATTTATTTGGACAGTATGCCGCTTCCGGATCAAAGCCAATCGGAGGCTGACAATGCTGTTAACTAAGCCAAAAGTTATTGTAAATATAGGATGTTGGAATACGAGAACATTGTACTCTGTAATGAAATCAGCCCAGCTTGCAAGATAAATGGATAAATATAAAATAGATGTCAAAGGCATTAGTGAATGCAGATAGATGGGACAAGGAAAAGTCAAGATGAACACCGGAGAGTGTAATTTTTTCAGGGAGAGAAGACAACATACACAAACACGGAGGGGCAATAATGATGACAAGGAAAGCAGAACAAGCATTGATGGAATGGAAACCAGGCCCTTAGCTAGGGACCCGTCTGCCTGACGGTTTTTTTTTACAAGATGAGATTTTTTCATAATAAAATTGTTTGAACAGTCTTAGCGCACAAGATCGTGATTCGACGAATGTTGTGAACGGCAGAATAGCGAATATCTCCAATCTATGAGTCTATATTTTTAACTTTGATATTGTTGAAAAATAATGATACTGCAGGTGATCTCTGTTTATTGTAATCGTGTACGACATTGGTTGTGAAACACGTTTCTATGGCCTTTCTCAGTGCCTATCCATTGGCGCTCTCATTTGAAGAAACAATCCCGTGACCCGGATGTCGTGGTTGACTTCAAAATGGCAGCCGCAAGTGAAAAGATGCGATAATATCAACGTCAAAGTTCACAACAATCAATGCCTTTTCGTAACTGGAATAAAAGCAGCGTTCATGTGATTGTCCCTGAACAGTCCGAGTCAGCATCCTTTGTTACGTTGGTGGAGATCCATAATGTTGACGTGCCTGCCGCTAGTAACCGAGTAGCTACTGTATTGTCGCCCACCATTGGCACTCTGCAGTGGCCAAATGCGATCGTGGTAGACTTCAAAATTGAGTCTGAGTCGGGCTCCGATTCACATACATAACCGGCATGTAGGCCCTATTATCAGCAGCAGTTTCCTGGTTCCTCAAACAAATAGCAGGCAAACCACCAACGATTAGTAAATTAATTGTTTTTTGTCCAGTAGGCAATACTGAATCTGGGTGATTGCTGTTTTATTAAAGAAGTAATGTTTTAATGTATTACTTTCAAAACAACTTGTATTATTGAGTGCTATATCTATTTTTATTTGTTGTATTGCTTTACTTTTAGTGTCAAGCATTTGATTTTGAGTGTGATTGTAATCATATTAATTTTGTTCATATTAGACATATTTGCATGTATGTACTTAAAATGCTTCAAACTTTACTTCCATATTTATATATTTAAAATAAAGCTTCAAGTTACCTTTTCATCAACCTTCGTGTGTTGGCTCATCTTTTATTAATATTACTGTGTGCAGGTGATAACGCCAACCTTGCTGCACAGCTGTAAGACTCGACTGGGCCAATAATAATTAAACCGGACTTGGACTGCTGTAAAAAAAAATAATTCAGCCAATAATGGTTGTCATTTGTTCAACTTGCATTGGCTTACCAGTACAAAAATCAAATAGGCCAATACTCTCAAGTGTATAGGCCAAATAAAAGTATAGGGTGGCAAATCTGTAAAATTTAATAATAGTATAGTGCGAAAAACCGGGGAATTTTCCGTTTTTAAATGGACATTAAAGTTTTATTGAATTGAATACGCAAGTCCGTTTCAGGGGAAACTGCCACCAGCCGGTTATGACCGGTTTGAGGTGCTGCGCACGGCAGACATTTACGGTTGGTTTACGCGGTGACAATGGTGTTTTAACTAATAATATACCATGTCAAGCTCCCGAGAACTAAGGATTCATGGAAATCTAACGGTCTAACGCTTCGGGATCAAAATCTAGGATCCTCAGAAGCACGTGATTCCGATTCACGACTGTCATTCTAAAGGATGAAAACTTAGCTGTCAGAGGGAGCCACATGCAGCTCCAGTTGGGAGCAAGTGATTTTAGCGCGAGCGGTAAAATGCACTGTGGATGATTGATTAGCCCATTAGACTCCATCCATCCGAAAGTGTCCGACCTTGTTTTCCCCACGGCGCCAGCAAGCGTCCGCTGGGGAAAAAGGCTGTGGAGGTGGCGTCATCGGGTGGACTGATATGAAACTAAAACTAGCAGAATTCTACATACCTTAGATATGAATTGTGGGTAAAATTAACATATAGTCGTATTGAAATTTTCGAAGATAATCGCGTTTGAAGTCGAGCACTGGTGGCCTTTAAAAATGGCCGTTTCTTGTAGAACAGATGCGTTCACTGCAGATGAAGTTTGCGCGATTTTAGGGATGAATCTTCGGATGAAAGTGCTTCTGAGATGGATGTGGAGGTAAGATTTATATGTGGCTCGATCTTCGACTGAGTGAGTGATAAACTGAAGATGGCGTCGGTTGGTTTTCTTTGTCCAAGAGTAGCATGGTCACTGTCTTATTCAGCTTGTCGACTGTATCAACACTGACACTGTCTGTTTTGTGCCATTTACTCGGCTTAGATTATGTGGTTAGTTGTGCATGTTGTTATATAATGAATTATAACGCAAATGAGTAAATCAAACAGAAAAATCTAGCCCAACGAGCATGTAAACATTCAAGCCCTGGCCTGGGCGGTGCCTGGATGGGTGGTGTTGTTGCTTTGCCTTTGGATATTGTTGACAATTTTATTATATCGACGGTGTCAGTGGTCTTTGTAATTAATTATATTTACCTATATTTCAGATATTAGTAAACTTTAAAAAGTCATGTAATTATTGGCTGCTTGTAAAAATGATAATTTGACATTGTTATGTTGGATATGACATGTGACAAATGCATCAAAATTCTTATTCTGTTTTCATTACTGTAGCTGTTTATTTGTTTCAGGTGGCATGTAATAGTAGTGATGACATCCATGATGATAACTCCAACAACTCATTGTCATCAAAATGAGCTTGTCAGTTGTGTCGCGAAAACAGAGTGAAACAGCCATCTGGACATGCAATTGAGACATGCTTTGGATGTCTGACATGCAATGTGCATTTGTGCAAAATTGGATTCTTTGTGCAGTACCATGCATAGGAAGAACATTTCCTTGTGTGGAATCAGCAGTTGGTGATGTTATTGTAATAAAATATGACTATCATGTCAAACTTCACTCTCAATATTTGTTCACAAAATTTATTTCCAAAGTTCCACACCTCAGAATGACAACACATAACAGGCTTATATACACCACATTTACACCATTGCATAAATAATTCAATTTGCTTCAAAATAAACGTAACTTGCAATTATAAGATATCAATACTTTTGAAGCTACAGCTTAAAAACTACAAGCACCCATAATTTTCAAAATCCGCCTCAGTTGCCCGGGGAAAAGCAGCACATGCTTAATTCAATGTGTGGGCTCTAATTGGTTAGAGCTAGCAATAGGAAGTGAAAGCGATTGCTCACCTAAAATTTATACCCTGCATAATTTGCCACGATTATCGGAAAATATAGGCTGGCACAAATGTTTAAATTTAATAATAGTATAGTGCCAAATAAGGTGCGTATAGGGTGGCATTTTTCATAAAATAAATACGCGTATAGGGACGCTTATTCGGCACTTAAGAGTAATAGCTGTCATTATATCAACCAGCATTGGCTTGCCATTGGAAAAACCCAATTGGGCCAATAATGACTGTTCCACGGAAGCTGTTTGCGTATTTAAGGTTTTCTAGAATGTACAAGACTGGCAAAATTTATTTCTGGCTAAGGGCCTGATGGAAACCTATCAGCGATAGAATTATTTATGCTAGATTCTTCTCCAAGTATGTAAAGCTGTTGATCATACAACAAACGAATGAAGCCAACGTCAAACATAAAGACAATTTCTACGAACAGCTTCAGACAGTTGTGGACAGTGTTCATAAGCATGACATACTCCTAGTAATGGGGGATTTAAATGTCAAAGTTGGAGAAGACATCAAAGGATATGAAAACGTAACAGGAAGCCATGGAGTAGGTGAAAGAAATGACAATGGAGAAAGACTTGTTGACTTCTGTGGACTCAATAACCTCGTGGTAACAGGAACCATTTTTCCACATAAACCGATACATAAACAGACACAGATATCTCCAGGAGGAAAGACAAAGAATGAAATAGACCACGTGTTAGTGAACAGGCAACACCGGACATCAGTAATGGACACTAGGGCCATGAGAGGAGCCGACATTGCGAGCGACCACCAATTAGTGCGATCAAACATCAAGCTGAAACTAAAGAGAAAACAAAAGAACAAGGCGATCAGAAAGAAATTTTATATAATTAAGTCACCACAACCAGCTATTAAAGCCCAATTCTCACCAAAGTTGCACAACAAATATGATATACAGGGAAAATTTTTATTAGCAACGATTGCTAATCAATTTGGAAATTGATCAGCAATAGCTAATTTTGTGTAGCAATTTTTTAAAGCTAGTAAGATATAAATCCACTCTTTTGCAAAAACGTTATCATGTTTCTAACCTAAAAGTATTACAGCAAAACTTTGTATCTGACTCCAGTTTTTATTTGACATGACCATTAAATCAAGTCAGGTACAAATTCAATTCAGGTACACCCACTGAACTGTGTTGTACAACAGTCGTGTATAGTGCCTATCACTATCAGATGTCACTGAGCAACCTTGGTATCACTAATCTCTGTTCTCAAATTCACGTCACTCGCATGCAGTGTTTTGCCTCATGGAGACAACATCTACTGAGGCTGTGTCCTCAGGCTGGGAACACACAACAGTCATGTGTATTGCCTATCACTTTGTCCGCTGTCGCATAGCGAACTGCTTGTGTAGTGCGTCTACCACTAGGACTACTAACTTTACTAGACACGAAGTCATTAGTTGCCGCCATTTCACTTTCCATAAACAAACCACACCCTTGAACATGACATCGTTTTGTGTGCAATCGTTGAGACATCACGCAGATAAAGGTGACGACTGCTATTAAACAGACCGAAAACGTGACGTAACTTTACATGCCGTAATGACGACATGAAGGTTTCGTTTGGTAGTTAATACCTATATATGATTAGGTACAAACTAGCACACGGATATTTTATTACCGCCAAATATGGTTCGCGATTTGACGCGATGCGGTTTTAGTACTGCGTAGCGATCTGCGTAACTTGTATCGCGATTCGCGACGCAATACTGAACAAAATATTCCCTGGATATATTACAAGACTACAACGAAACAGACGAAGTTGAGAAACAATGGCAAGACTTTGAGGATGCATACAAAGAAACAGCTCAAGAAGTACTGGGGTACAAAAAGAAAGGGCAAAAAACCATGGATCAGCAAGGAGTCATGGGAGCTTGTAGAAGAGGGAAAACGACTGAAGAACAACAGCAGGCAAAGTCAGACAGGATTAAGCAGAATTACACGAATAAATATAGGTGTAAAGACAAAGAAGTGAAGAAGAGCATGAGACAAGACAAAAGGAAGTGGGTTGACCACCTTGCCATGGAAGCAGAGGAAGCAGCACGTAATGGAAGAATGAAAGAAGTGTATGCTATTACAAAAACCCTCAGTAATGACAAATGTGTAAGACAACAAATTCAGTGAAAAACAAATGTGGAAATTTAATAACGGAAGGAATGGCCAGAAGGTAGCTATGGAAAGAACACTTGAGGAAATCCTTAATAGAAATATCCCTGATGATCCTGTTTATTCATGTAACAGATGTGGGGATAGATCCGATCATAAATGAAATCAGCATTGACCCAATAAAAAAAATTAGAACAATGCTAAGGAAGATAAAAAACGGGAAAGCAGGGGGCAAGGGCAAAATTACAACAGAATTATTAAAAGCAGACATGAATACAACAGAGAAATGGCTTGTAAACTTATTCAGAACATTTTGGGAACAAGAGGAAGTGCCAAAAACATGAAAGCAGTGACTGATCGTTAAAATACCGAAGAAAGTGACCTTACCGAGTGCGGGAATTGGAGAGGAATTACTTTGACATCTGTTCCTAGTAAAGTATTCAAAAGAGTACTCATTGACAGAATAAGAGATGGAGTTAACAGCAAGTTGAGAGACGAAGAAGCAGGTTTCAGAAGTGGGAGAGGCACAGTAGAACATATATTTATTTTGCGAAATATTATAGAACAGGTAGTGGAATGGCAGGCAACTCTATACTGTACATCATGTTTGTGAACTTTGAAAAAGCGTTTGACTCAGTGCACCGAGAGTGTATGGAAAATTATGGAGTGCTATGGAATTCCATGCAAGATAATCCACATGGTTCAAATGTTATACGAAGATAGTGATTGTGAAGTGTTAGACGAAGGTGAGGAATCTGAATGGTTCAAAGTCAAAACCGGAGTTAAAAATAAGGAGATGTAATTTCTGGATTTATCTTCTTGATGGTAGTGAATTGGATAATGAGAAACACAACAGCATGAAATAAAACAGGGATAAGATGGTACTTCACTCAAAACTAGAGGACCTGGACTTTGCCGACAACATAGCACTCATGTCATCATGCTACACACAGTATGCAAACAAAGAAACAAAACTGAATAAATTTGCAGCAAGGACAGGACTAAGAATAAATAAAAAGAAAACTCAAGTATTGAGGAAAACAGAGTACTAGTTAAAAGATAAAGAACTATAGGAAGTGGACAAGTATAATTTTTAAAGCTAGGGTATCTTTAATGAAGTTAAAGAAAATACGGAGTTCAAATATACACACACATTTATATCTAAATTGAGGCACACACTTGTTAAATCAGTGTTGTTGTGTGGAAGTCAAACATGGAAAATAAACGAAGGAGACAACAGAAAGTTAGATACATTTTTTTCAAGTGCTTAAGACGAATCCTACAAATTCGATGGTCATACGTTGTATCAAATCGAGATATTCTTACAAATACAAAATTGAAGACAATCAGCACCGAGGTCAAGTCAAGAAGATGGAAATGGGTAGGACATATGCTACGAATGGACAAGAACAACAAATGTGAGACAGCACTGACCTGAATGCCCAAAGGTAGAAGAAAGGTTGGTCGACCAAAGACAATGTGGCGATCAACTATTGAAAATGAAAGACGCATACTGGGGTGCAACAGCTGGAACGAAGCCAGACGTGTAGCAGCTGACAGAGCGAGCTGGAGGAGATGCACTTCAGCATTATTGGCCACTGGGCTCGAAGAGGATAGGTGAGGTGAGGTGAGGAAGTTGCATTGCCATCCCAAAATTTGACTGCGTAGTGCAAGTTCTTGCAGTGGCTGCATTTTTTGTCCCATACAATACCAGGTAACATGGCTAGTTTTGCATAAACGGTAACATCACATTAAGAAATAGGTAAAAACATGTAGTTTCACCAGTTTTTACCAAACATCCCAAGAACCTCTTTTTGCCAGTAAAAACCCAACCCTTGTGATAATATAAAAACATCCCCGTAACACTTTGGTCAGCTTCACCCCAATAATGTCAACAGGCGCCTGAGAGGCTGTGAACTTACCCAACTTTGGCGGGACAGAGGGACATCTAATGGTGACATTCTTCTGCAGTTCTACCAACTTCCACCTGTGAACAACGTCATCAATGGACTTCTCGACGTCGTGTCGGAGACTGGCATTATTGAGCCAGCTGGCTTGGTGGTAATCCCTAGTGAGCACGAGTCCAATGCCATATTGCAGCACGAGGAAGATGAGGACAACAATGGTGAAGATGTTGAGTACATAGCGTATACTCTTGCTACATCTACACCAAGCGGGCCACAATGACGAGTCAACCATTGTTGCTAGCACTAGCTGCAACCACAAACTGGCCGTGTCCACGTGAAAGGCATCACCTACACTCAATTAAAGTATTGTCTTTCATTTCTGTCACGACTGTGTTGCCATCAGATACACCTTGGTTTGGCTGATAATAACTGTAATCATCAAATTAATATCATATGGTAACACGAGGCCCAAAACCTTGTACGCATGGTAAGCACAGCTGTTAGTTGATGTTAAATGCTTGGTTTTGTTCCGACTGTGTACATAGAGTATTCACTGGTTTCCTGTCGTTTCATCACAAGTTCTGTGCTGACCCATCATATCAATGTCTTGCAGTGACGCGCCATCACACAGATGACAGCACCTGTGGAGGAAGAAAGATATATGTGCTATGAAACGCACTATAAAACATAAACTGACAACTGAAATACTATGTACACTGGATGAATGCTATTAAATTTTATTTGCTTATGAGTCTATCTCCATTTAGAATGTTCAGCATAATTATATGAAATGCATCCAATTATTCAACAGTAACATTTAGACTTGCGGTAACTGAGAAATTTGCCAGGTAAATGTGCTTAATGAAAGTTAATGCATCACAAAACACATAGCATAACATTTTGCATCCACATTTTAGTTCTTCTGACAGAACTTTAATCAGATGCTGAATATTAATTGTTTAATAAATAATTTATTAATAATTATAAAAATAATCAAATGTTCATTGAGTGTAAACAAATTAGGATAATTATTTTTGAGTTATTGAACGATGACGAGATATATAGAAAAAAAACCGCCACCACACTATATATACTGTACTGCTATATATGCATGTTCAGATGCCTCACTGTAATACAAGAGCAAGGTTCAAAATTGACAGTGATCTGGTGGCCAAGCAGTTAGTTGCCATCTAACCACCAAAACCCTCCTAACCAGTGATTGGCTAGTCCACTCAGGCACTGGAAAAACTTCAAGGCAATAATAAAAAATTACTGAATGTTTTCACCACCCAAAAACATAATTTTTGTGCACAGTTGTTCTACGTTGTTCGTTTCATTTATTTTAAAATACATGTCAGTGAATCCAACACAAAAAGATCACGGTTTCCACTGTAACTTGTAAAGCACTTGACAATGGCGGCCCTTTACACATTGTCAACGCATTAACTTCGTCCACCACCATAGTCTAACTCGTCCTTTGTGTCGGGTTATCATATAGGGATAGGGTTTACCAAATACACCAATTACACATACCAATTCCAATTACAGTGTACACCTAAAAATACCAATTCCAAATCAAAATAACAGTATGTAAAGAGAACCACAGACAAACTCAAGGCCAAAAATAACATTTATTTTAGAGTGCTCAGCTATATTTAATTTCTGCATATTATGGTACTTAATGGAAAACAAATAGGATATACACAATATATTACATTTTATTGATTATTTGTAGCGACTAATTTACAACAGTCAAAAAGTTACATGATGTAACTGAAAATACTAATTAAATTTTCACCAATTCCAATTCCTTTAAAAAAACAAAACACTAACCAATTCCAATTCCGGAATTGGCGTTTCAATTCCAATTATTGACCCCCCATGTCTGGTTTACGCAGGCATTTCATGATCATGTTTTGGATGTAGCATTCATTATTTACAAATGAGTAGTCGAAAACGTTCAGGTGTTGTCTAATTAAATATTCATTTGGTATGCAACTGCACTCGGAAACTGCTGATTGTAATGCCACATTGCATCGCTTCAACCAAGATATCCAATGTCAAGACTTGTCTCTGTGTTTTCACTGATTTCTATTTTGAAATGAAGTTCTTTGGTATAATTTTGATTTGCACTCTTCATTTTAAAACAAAAAAAAAACAGTGTTTTAGGCATATTCAACTAATCTGATAGTACAGCAAAGCTGCATTTGTTCATGCTGTTGTCCAGTGGTGTCTTGATTTTTTTGGTAGCCTCTTCGCTACACATTTGCAATGCCAACTGCCCAAGCGTAAATTGTACATGACATTAAATATAATAAAACTTTCGTTTTTACTGGCACTAGCAGTATGCATATTCTGTTGTTCGAGTTTGATGTTAGAGCTTACAACTTATCCTCAGTTTGCCAAAACGTGTCCAGACCACCAGAAATTTGGCAAGACTATGTCTACTTGCTTCACTGCCCAGAAAAGGTAAATTCTACCCATGAAGACACAAATGATACATTACATATTTCTATCAATAACTTTCTTGAGGTGATTATTATGAATAATATTACCCTAAATAACTTACACTTTGAGTGACTTTTAACAGTGTTTTGTGCTAGTGGACGTTTATAGACAGTGTTTAGTACGACCAATTGACACTGTTGGCTGTATAGTCATTGCTTACTAATTTTCTACCACAGAACTTAATCAAATATCATGGATTCTCAGGGATAGAATTTAGCCCAAAATTAGTGGGGGTTTCAGACACCCACTTTCCAGAATCTAGGGGTCCACCACCAAAACTGCTTACATGAAAAAAGCCACAATATAAATTTTATTGACTTGTACATTTCTGTTTGCCATCTCCCATTTAAAAAATGTGTTCCTGTCTGGCATACATTATATATATATATATATATATATATATATATATATATGCTCAAGAGTATTAGCCATTTAAAAGGATGTCCTTGATCGAATAACTAATAAAATAAAAAACTATTTTGGCCAATCTTGTGGACATGAACAACCAGGGCAGTGATAAAAAGTAATTTTTTTTTAATTTCCTACTGAAAATTAGCCGTTAAGCTATGAAATCTTTGCGACAGACACCGACAGTATTACAATTGCAATAATAACTACGAAAGCCTAGAATAATTATCAAACACAAAACGTCCTAGAATACAACTGTGGAAACGATACCTTTGAGTTACAGTAAGTCATTGTCAGCTATATATTTTGTTCACCAATCAATCACATATCATAAGTTAAAAACATTAAATAGGTGTAGAAAGAATGTTAGTGCACAAAGATTGCTTGATTCTGGCAGAGGACTGAGTAGCTGTATGAATTTGAAATGCCGATCCCAGGCCAATGCACAATTTGATTGTGGTAATGCAACCTTCTTGCCCAACCATCTGTACAGTTATTGTTGTCCTTAGTGCTTTCTCTGGCTGCCTGGCATATCACATTTAGTGAAATAATCAGGTAACTGTCAAATAACCTTATCCATCTGTCCTTTTCACATAAGCCTATTCATTGATTCACGGAAGCAGGATAAGGGTTCCAAGCTTCCAGCCAGGGTTGAAAAAATCATTATTGTTTTTAAATAAAAAAAATCGGATTTTTTTATTTATTTGATTCTGGTATACACAATGTCATCAAATATTTGACTATCAGGCTATCTGGTGTCAATACAGCTACACAAGTATGCGCACTTTGTGCTTTTTTTTATTAAAAAACACACAAAACGTTGTTGATCTAGATGCTTGTAAACAATTATTTGTGTTAAACTCATATAAATCAGCGATTAAAAAAAACCATAAATCAATTATTTTTTTTTTTTTTTGAGTAATTTACATCAATGATTTCAATCAAACAACCCTGCTTCCAGTACTAAACAGACTGTCTTTAACATCTGAATCAATCAATCAAGCATTGCCATGTCATCACAACTATAGCTACCAGCCTGCCATGCTGGGTAATGTGTGAATAAAATCCAGGGGATTACACCAACTTTTCAGAGTTTTTCTCAGTTGGTAGCTAGCTTCCACACTATTGACTAAAAGTGTGAAAAACATCCTATCCTTGAGCCAATAACTAACTGTCCACCAAACAGCAGCCAAGCAGTATAGTCTACTATGGCATAATCAGAATGTGTTATGTGACAGTGACATTTTTTTCTGTTTCATTCCAATGAATTGAATATCTGAATTTCTATATCCGACTGAACTTGTGTGAGGTTAATTTAATTGGAAATTTATGAGTTAATTGTAATTTAATTAATTATACACCCATCAATTAATCTGAATCTATGTAAGTGATTCTATTTTAAAAAGTATGTTAAATGTTTAATTGAAAGAAAATAGTACCAATGGAAAATGTAATAGTAATAGCTTGAAATGTAATAGTAATATATTACATTGCCTTCAGTATGTAATAGTAATAGAAAGGAAACTAATTAATAGTAATTTATTACACTGCAATGTAATATACCCCAGGCCTGATATATATATATATATATATATATATATATATATTATCACCGTGATATATCCAACCAGATAACGCACAACAGATAATGCCTGATATATATATATATGCGTGTATGCAACCGTCAGAACGAGACTGCCGTGTGTTATCTGGTTTGATATATCTCTGTAAAATGCTGTAGACCAATCAGGTAGTCTTATTACTGTGATATATCCAACCAGATAATGTACAACAGATAATGCCTGATATATACATATATATATATATATATATATATATATATATATATATATATAACAATGTTACCGGAAGTGAGGTGCTTGTTGGGTAGACTATTTGGCTAACAAGGGATTTTGTACCTCACTTCCGGTAACATTGTCACGTTACCGTATGCGGCGTGATGGGTTATCTGTGCGTACAGTCGTTAACGTACCGCTTTTCATAAGAAATCCATATATGTTTTTAATGATAAGTAGGTATAGTGAAAGTTTATTCATTGGGACATTTGTGTAAGGTCATAGTATTCGGATTACGCATCGCAACGCCGAGATACGGATGTTGAAAGGTGAGTGGGGTCATTCCTAGTTGCATACCCTTATATATATATATCAGTTACAGGGGCTCAAGCTGATTCCGTTGCCCGTGGTTCTGCCCATGCGAGCGAAAACGCTTTACAGTTCACCGATCGCGACGTTGGTTGGTTCAAACATCCAACACCCGGGTACATGACCCATAATTTTCATGAGTACGAGCACATCGCCACCGATCTGCCTTATCATGCTTCTGAAGTAAAAAGTTCACACGAATCATGGTAACTGATAGGCTGCTGTGCATGTGTTACTGACACTGTTAAGCCTTCGTTACTGATATGAGGTGGAACCGGTGCCCGCGACCGCGTTACTACAATCCTCTTAGTCTTAGACTTAATCTTAGACCAGGCTTAGCCGCTCGAGTCTTGGACTTGGTTACTGTATGCGGGTGCAGAACAATGTTAACTTTATAGTCGTATCTGATTTATTGGTTTATTCAGCGTTTGTGTCATATGTTCTTTAGATACTGTACATGGTGAATTTATTCAAATTATTCACGTCAATTATTCACGCCGAAACGATAGTGCCGTGACTTGTGACCGTGACAACGTTACGCACCAACCCACATTTTGATTTAGTCTCACCAATAATGACGTATTCTTTATTCACAACACTGCACGCCCACAAACAATTCCGTTTCTCGAAAAAATGGTTGCATGGACGAAACCTACTTGATACGTTGACGTTCCGGCGAATGAGACACCTGATTTCGCCACCATTTTCTTTGGACGAATCTCGCAATTATCGCTGGGTGGCGCAGTACTCGCAGGGGACCCCACAAACTCCCCACTAGTGGCGCCACTAGCAATTTCATGAGCTGAGTACGGCCACTGTTGGGGAGTGTGTGCAGACCCCTTTACAAGGAACTTTTTGGGACGAATGCGCCAACGCAATTCTTATATAGTGGGGTACCACAAGGATCAGTATTAGCACCTTTGTTATTCTAAATATATAAATATATATATATATATATATATATATATATATATATATATATATATATATATATATATATATATATATATATATATATATATATATATATATATATATATATATATATATATATATATATATATATCAATGACTTGGACGAAATTATAACAAGCAACGTTCTGAAATTTGCGGATGACACAAAAAGTGCTTAGAAAGATAAACAGTGATGGTGATAAACAACATTTACAAAACGATCTAATCAAATTAGTTAAATGGTCTTTAAAGTGGCAGATGCGATTCAATTTTGGGAAATGTAAATGCCTGCACTATGGGAGATGATGTTTTAGGTAAAAGAAAAGAACTTATGAGTAATAATAAGTGCTGATATGACAGTTTAAGAGCAGGATGATGAAACTCTTGGGTTGGTTAGTAGAGATACATACGGGAAAAGAACTAGTTATACCTCTGTATAAAGCAATAGTTAGACCCCATCTAGAATACTGTATACAAGCTTGGATACCATATTGCAAGACAGAGAGGTACCTTAGTTATGAAGAACGCCTAAGATAATGTGTTTTAACAACCCTAGAAATAAAGAGTTTAAGAGGAGATCAAATTGAAGTTTTCCAGATATTGAATGGGCATGAAAATATTGATAGAAATATGTTTTTCTCTCTCAAGAAAGAAAGTAGAACTAAAGGACATGGGATAACATTAGTAAAGGATCAGTTTAAATTGGATATCAGGAAGTACTCGATCTCACAGAGGACAATAAATAAATGGAACAAATTAGACTGTATAACTGCTAGCAGCGTGGATATGTTTAAAACAAGGTTGACACATATTTCAGGAGGGCGGGTTACACATAAATGAAAAATTTTGGACTCTCGGTAAGCCAGTGGCTTCCTTGTCAACTTGCCATCTGAGCTTTTGCTTTGGATGACAATCTTGTGAAATCTTGTTCTGCTGTTATCAGTCAAAGCAATATATAAATTATGTCAATTACACACGCACGCATACACGCACGCACGCAAGCACGCACACACTGACAGTCAGAGGATGTGTTTATCTTTCACACACATCATTTCAAATGCGCTGGTCAAATATGTGCGTGCAGATTTGACAGCGCATAAAGTGTTCCACCAAACATCACTGCCACTTAGAAACTCACTGGTGCGATTTTATGTTCATGGCAGACTTGTTGACAAGTCACAACCTGGCAAGTCAAGTCACAAGTCAACAAACTCCAAGTCCACGTCAAGTCTCGAGTCATCTATCTGAATTCCAAGTCAAGTCAAAATGTAAGACTCGAGTCAACCTCTGTGTGACTCGAGTCAACGAGTTTGATGTATGAAGGGGTGTGACATGATTGTTTTGTGTCTCAACCTCCCACTTCTTTCCACGCCCCCTCATCAGTTTGCCACACAGAGCAGCGTGTGTGTGTACGAACTATAGAGTTACCATAAAATAAATGACCGAATTCTTTTTTCATTGTCAAGCTGAGGCTGTTACAAATATCGATAATCTGTATTGACAATGGCTGACGGTAGGGATATTGTCCATTACAACCACCTGGCGCTAAGGAATTGCGGAAGTAAAATAATAGGCACAAACTCGCACGCACGCACGCATGCACGCACGCACGCACGCACATATATACTTTTTGTTGAAAATTTTTTCCAATTGTGAACAAATCACGCCAACTATTTTTAGCGTATGCCTACGTGATGTTCAATCAAAGTTGCACAGAATACGGTTGTGTAAAACAATAATGATCAGTGTTTCTTAGGATACACAGAACAGTATAAATAGGAATCTAATTTTGGCTCGTGCAAAATATACATTTGGCTGTAATTAGTAGATGGATATTTACAGACAAATTATTTTGTAGTGATGCGATAGTCTTCTCCTCGATAGTCTTCTCCTCGATAGTCTTCTCCTCGATAGTCTTCTCCTCGATAGTCTTCTCCTCGATAGTCTTCTCCTCGATAGTCTTCTCCTCGTCTTACTTGGTTGAGCTAAAATTACACTAATAATATTTCCATATATCTTGGTGACAATGGATTCTGGTTCATCTCAACTTTTTTCGTAGCCTATGGAGATGTACAATACTCCTAAATATGGTATTTCCATTTTTTTACTCCAGAACACTAAGAGGGACTATTAATTACCTTTTCCACGATGGTTCCAAGAACATAGTAGCAGGTTGTTCACCTGCTTCTACTTGCCTTGGCGGAATTGTATGTCACACGACGTATCCCCTGTCTTCTTGGAGTGCGACACAGTAAGCTATACATTCAATGGGATTCCACACGATAGTATGCGTCATCGGTAAATAATTGGATAGTCTTCTCCTCGTCTTACTTGGTTGAGCTAAAATTACACTAATAATATTTCCATATATCTTGGTGACAATGGATTCTGGTTCATCTCAACTTTTTTCGTAGCCTATGGAGATGTACAATACTCCTAAATATGGTATTTCCATTTTTTTACTCCAGAACACTAAGAGGGACTATTAATTACCTTTTCCACGATGGTTCCAAGAACATAGTAGCAGGTTGTTCACCTGCTTCTACTTGCCTTGGCGGAATTGTATGTCACACGACGTATCCCGCTGTCTTCTTGGAGTGCGACACAGTAAGCTACACATTCA
This sequence comes from Lamellibrachia satsuma, assembly GCA_033239005.1. Classification (NCBI taxonomy): domain Eukaryota; kingdom Metazoa; phylum Annelida; class Polychaeta; order Sabellida; family Siboglinidae; genus Lamellibrachia; species Lamellibrachia satsuma. The sequence continues at coordinate 7,636,975 of BSQZ01000021.1, read as the reverse complement.
ATGGGATTCCACACGATAGTATGCGTCATCGGTAAATAATTGGACGTTGCATATTTTAGAGAAAGAAAACAGCAGCAACCCAAAGACTAATTCCTGTACTACGCCACAGCCGTTCTCTTCATTCGCCGTCGACTATTTCATCGCTTACAGTCCTCCTTGTGGTATTTACTGGGCCTCTATATTATTATGCATGTTCTTCGCTTCAATTTCTGCCACCAGCTACTGCCACTGCCGCTGCCAGCCCATCCGCCACCGCCACCGCCACCGCCACCGCCACCGCCACCGCCACCGCCACCGCCACCGCCACCGCCACCGCCACCGCCACCGCCACCGCCACCGCCACCGCCACCGCCACCGCCACCGCCACTACCATATATATATATATATATATATATATATATATATATATATATATATATATATATATATATATATATATATATATATATATATATATATATATATATATATACAGCCCTGTATATCTTTACACATTATTAAACACCATATTTTTGGTGGCAAGTTACATTTTTATATTGAGTACATTTACATTGAACACATATACATCAATCGATCAACATAATTGGGCAATATGGTTGTTCGTGATTAGCCGGATTTACTATTTATAGCCGTCTCGTTCTGATTCTGGGAAAGCCCAGCGGCCGAGCGAACCAAGACCACCATTTCTATGTCTCTTCTACAACGCTGTCTATTGCTCTCGAAGTCATTTTCTCAGCAATTGTCGCACGGGATGTCCCAAAATTCCCCGACAGCTAACCAAGGCACCAGGGGCAAAACTGAATGACGTCAATGGCGAGCAGCCTTATTGACAACTAGACAGTAATTAGGATTGCATGACGTCATATGGCATATGGTCAACGAGCCTTGACCACACTGTCCGTTGTTAGTAGCAGTGGAGACACGTGTCTGGACTTCTGCTGGGCTTTTCGGAAGACACAAGGTAAGCACGAAAAGATACGTATTAACGTAATGAAAACGTAAGATTGACCTTTATTTCCAAAAAGTGTGAATAATATTAAATAATATTAATTCACAAAACAAAAGCTTACACCCGGCAACCTCTGCCGGGTGATACCCACCGACAGCCAAGAGCCTTAACCTATTTAGTACTTTACCAATTGTTGAGGTAACGTGTGGTTGGAACGGAGGTCAGGGGTAATTTAACAAGTGAACCATCATAATATATTAACCACACATGCATACAGTTTTAAAGTATGTTTGGACAACGAAATGTGTGCATATTTAGCTCTCTGTAAGTGAAGCGAACGACCTCACGTATTCAGTGGATTCCAGCAGTGTTTGGTTTGTTTTGAAACCAAACATGTTCGGCCTCAATGCGGCGGACATTTCTGTATTAAACATACACTGTGCCCTCTTTCGCCTTTTCCGCACATGACTTCTATATAGACCAATGCACTATTTACGCTAAGTATCCCCAAATGTTCGTTGTTTCGATATATCTAGTGTGTAACATATTCAACAAGTGCTATATCCATGTGAAAGGATTACGAAACGCAAACTACCAGGAAATCACAAAAACTCAACTTCTCGAAATGCAGACGAATCTCGAAGTTCACCCCAAAGATCATTGTATAAGTTGACAGTACATAACAAATTTAACAAGAATGGACTTATCGAGAGTGTAGCATACTTCATCAATGTGTACCCCGCCCTTATTTACATCATTTACACTGCTAACATTAACACAACCAGTAGACAATATATTCATTTAATTTAAGCCCTCTTCTATGAGAATGCGTGTTTCTCATAACAACACAGTTCTTTTGCTTACTAATGCTACTGTCATAACCATTCAATATTTTTAAAACTTCTATTTTGTCTCCTGTTTGTCTCTCGGAAAAAATAGTCTTGTCATGCCACTCTCTATCAGGGGTTTTCCTAAAAAAAATTTCCTTAACTAAGTTCATGTAGGTGGCGA
>BSQZ01000021.1:7570015-7627515 GCA_033239005.1 Lamellibrachia satsuma | reverse complement strand
ATATGGGCAAACTCCTGAGTGCGAAAGAAGATAATTATATTCATGATCAGGCAGGCTACATCATCTCGGAGATTGGGTGAATAATAATTATGCCTGACCAGGTTGGGTGGAAAATTGTTTCGGAGCTAACTTTGGCCTATTTCAGATCTAGCTTTACTCACTGGAAATAAAATCATTGACTCGATTTATCGACTGATTTTGTGCGTGCGTGTGGATGAGACATTTAAGAAAACCTAAAAATTAATACTCCTAATGCTTTATCGTAGTTGACGTACAAGGTGTATTGTAAAGAAAGTTGTGATTGATCGGTGTGTCTGCCGTTGTTAACACGTTAATGACATTCAATTTAAGGCAAATGCGTCACGGAATGCTGACTGTATTGTGTGCTGCAGTAACTAATGTAGTGCATATACAACGTGACCTGCATAGTTCCACCCAGGGATTTTCTCAAAACTGTCTAAATATACGATCACTACAGTGTCAATTTACGTGATGGCAGGCTCGGGGCATTCGTCCGTTATACAGGGTTCTGGACAGATATTGCCCTACAATATTCATTCCGACGATATTTCTAGTAACACCCGTCTAAAAATATTCCACAACATTGACGTCCACAAAACAACATTACAGGTCAGAATATGGATAAAAAAATGATAAGACAGGAGGGCGGTGATTGAGTAGTAGTGTGGTTTAAATATGAATAATTACAGCTGGGGAGAAATATCAGGAAGTTGGAAGTCGAGGGACCTTATAATTAGAAGCTGGTTTATATTTTGATGTGTACAATCTAACGACATATTAATTGGATAATCCGAACAAATTATCAGATTGGATTAATCAAAAGTTGCCTCGAAGCGGAGCCCATGGCAGCAGGATTTAATGCAAATGGACATAAAGTTATGTGGAGAGTTAGTCTGGCAACATGTTCCGTTATTTGTGTATCCGTGTGTCCGTGTGTCCGTGAGTGCCGACTCACTTAGTCTAAGTCATATTTTGAAATGTTCCCTCCATAAGAAACCCGACTACGCAATTAATGATAAATAAAGAGCGCACGGACTTTTGACACACAAGCAACGGCTCTTCCATACTGCAGACAACATCTTCACATTAACTCAACAACAGTGGATGTTGGACAATAAAAAACGTGTGATACAGCCAGCCAGCCACCCTTCTGCTACAAGACATCACGTACTGGCCGCTGAGAAACCAGACATCGGTATGCAATAGCTAGCTGGAAAAAAGCGTCGTAAAACTTGTGAATTCAACTTCCGGTGGAAATATCGTGTTTAGTGCCACGTCATTCACGACATATAATTACAACATTAGCACAGTTCACTCGTGTGGCATTTCCAATGTTGGTTGTCGGAACAACGCGTGACAGTCAACACCGGTGTATAATGCACTGTGTATACACGGGACTTCAGGGTATCGTAAAGGGGAGGCCAAATATGCTTAGGCACCCTATAGTTTAAAATGCAACTTGTAGTGGCGCAACATATTATATACGAAAACATTAAAATATCAAGGAGTTCCTTCTACCCTCATTTAATTCTTATAAACAATACACACATCTTACATTCTTCAGCTGTGGGGAGTGTTGGTTTAATGGTTAGAACACTCGCCTGTCGATCGAGAGGACGGTGTTTCAATTACACCTCCGCCGTTTCGAAGCTTAGGCAATTATTTTTCATTTCGTTTTGCATAAACATGGGGTGGATTCACTAATGCTACTTTCGAATGCGCTCGTACTTCTCGTGAATACGAGTTCACGATATATAAGTAGAGTTCACGATATGTAAGTAGAGTTCACGACCCCCGTAAAACCCTGATATTTACGAGTTGACCGGGACCGTGAGTTCTCTTTACATGTCGAGAATACGAGCGCATTCGAATGCAGCATAACTCTACAGAAGGAAGACTCTGAAATAAACCACTCCTGTGTTAGCCCTAGACAGGGCTGTTTGAAGTTGAATATCATAAGTATTAAGCTGTGCTGACTGAGAAAGCCACCTGGTGGTCATTTAACTAACAACCAGTAAGAACATCGAAGATGTCACCACTCAGTAATTACTTCCGGTCTATGTCTAAAAATAACGCGGACGGATAAAAGTCCAGCGTCGAAATTATGTATCCATTCAAATGTAGGGGCCAAAAGGCGAGAAACTTCATTGTCATATATCGTTCTGTTCGACATTTGAACCCGATCGGGTTATAAATAGTTGGATGGTAGCATTGAAAAGCAACGGTCTGGTTGGTTGGCTGCTACGCATATATATATATATATATATATATATATATATATATATATATATATATATATATATATATATATATATATATATATATATATATATATATATATATATATATATATATATATATATATATATATATATATATATATATATATATATATATATATATATGGGGTTAGTCGTTTTGGGTTGCTAAGCCTAGGGAAGTTGTAAAGCTAATTATGATCATTGTTAGTCTACATATGACGTTTAAATTCTAATTTTAATAATATATATTAAAATTAAAGGGGACAGAGCAGGTCTTTCATAAGGGAATTTTACGAGGCCTTAATAAAACCCTGGTGACTTATCAGAATTGTTCAACACGGAGTTAAGTAATAAATAATTACGCATGACTACGTTCTTGTTCTGTTCTGTTCTGTTCTTGTTCTGTTCTTGTTCTGTTCTGCACCAAAATGATGCGATTTAACGTACTCATCCATTCCTTAGTGATCGTCATTTGTTCCTGTGCGCTGTGCTCACGCATCAGTCGGCTGATGTTCCGCAGCTCGGTGATGGTAATGGTCGTCAGTCTGCGGACCAGGTCTTCAACAGACTTGAACTGTATTACGTGCGGCCATTGGTAGAAGTCGGCGTGGTGCAGCCAGTACGCGACCGACGCCCGTCGCGTGTCGTCGTTCGGGTCGGGAAGCGAAATGGCTCCCTTGATCACTGATCCGTCACGTTTCGCTAGCTGGGATGCGACCCGGCTCTTGCCGGCGACGACTGCATGCCGCTGGTGCCAGTCCGTCAACAAATGGACACTCGGCACAAACATCGGGATGCCGGCACGGTAGTGTTCCGTCAGAGCCAGATACGACGTCTGATGCGGCACGTAGACGAGCCCCCAGTGCTTCGCGAGGTCCGTGAGTCGGAACCGATGCCCGTATCGCAACGAGGCCCGCTGCAAAGAGACGTCCAATTTGAGATCCCCGGAGATGGAGGCGATGTCTCGAAGAAGGATGTGTTCGAAGAAGCGATGCGCCGATGGCATGAGGAGAAACTGCGAGCGCTGCGGGTTGTACGAGACGTCCACGTAGCCGCAGTGGTACGGTATGCGGGGTGGGGCCATCATGGTGAAATACTGCACGTACTCGCGGTCGTAATGGTTCGTCACGATGACCGCGTTTTTTGGGTCGGCCGCTATTCGCGCGATATGTTTGTTCCAGGTGATCCAGCGACTGGGCGCCGCGCGGCCGAGCTCATAACGGTCGTCAATTACGAGGATGACACTCTTGTTGAACGCGGCGAAGAGCTCGCACTGCGATGGCGGGTAGACGCAGAGGAAGGCGTCGACGGCTGCCAGGCGAGCGTCGTTGGCGTAGGCGCGGTGGAAGTCGCGCGCGAACACGTCCGAGAGGTGCCACATCTTCAGCGTGGAGATCGCGTCCAGGTTGCGCGCGCAAGTGCGTGTGACTCTGCATAGTGGAGAGAAGCTCTGGTCGATAAAGACGACACCTAGCGGTGTGAGGAGGTGCTTCAGCGCTGCCACTGGACCGACCCTAAAGTCCTGGCTCCACACGACGAATCGTCGCAACGGACCACGCGTTGCGTTGGTTCCAGGCGGACCAGCGGTTGGTGTCGCCGCAAAGTTGACGCCGGCGCTGAGGATATACGGATTGTCAAATGTCTCGTCCAATATCGGTCTCTTTGAGTTAGATTCCTGAAAAGTCGATTGTTGTTTTCGCTCATTCGGGTTGACGACTATCCAGGCCTGCTCGTCGGCTGCGTTCTCAGCGTCCGATGGCTGGTGGCGTCTGTCGTCGTTCACGGGCGGTCCTTCGTAGTCTTCTTGCAAAAGGCGTGGCTTCTTGAGCAGCACCAACATAACCATATTGATGATCGGGACGAACAAGAGCAACAAGAACAAGTTTCGCTTTCTTGTCGCCATTCTACAGTCTAGATGTAAATGTGTAAATGGACCTCTACTGAGCTTGCTATAAACAGCGGCAAGGTGATCTTGGATCGGTTTGTTGGCGTTGATCTTGGGCGTTGTTATTGGATCGGTATCTTTGGCCGTTGATCTTCATTTGGTTTGTGGGGCATTAACCTTGGTTCGGTTACTTAGACGTTCTTCCATCGGTCGTCTTGACACACATATATATATATATATATATATATATATGTCTTAATTCCTTCTAACCACACAATCCAATGCTGGGATATAGCAACGACGGTTGCGATTCAGCGCTGACCCAGTTCTTGTGTCTTACTTTGGCAGCGGTGGACGTCGACATTCATCACAGCCGGATGCTGGTTCAAACTCAGTAGTCTTTGTAGGACAATAGTTTAACCGGAGTTGAATTCTGCGGACTTACGTGAACAAATCCCCAGTGGCATCCACGTGGCTGCGTCTGAGCAACGTTTCTGCGTGAAGTGTTCCCGGTGCCGTAGACATGTTTGTAATGATCGTGGTTTGACGGCGCAAACAGCGACACGGCAAGAGTTGGCGTCTGCAGCGCAATGCACAACGAGGACGTCAAACAGAGGGCACTGGAAAAGAGGAATCGTCGAATAAAATTAATGTTTAAATTAATAACCACAACACATGTTTTAACACGTTACAACATTAGTAACAGGCCATATAAATGAAGAGCTGTTTTATTATTCCAGCGTTCGAAAACAAGGTGTTATTGGCTACAACACTGCTATAATATACCTACAACACTGCTCTAGTATACCTACAACACTGCTATAATATACAAACAACACTGCTGTAGTATACCTACAACACTGCTATAATATACCTACAACACTGCTATAATATACCTACAACACTGCTATAATATACATACAACACTGCTATAATATACCTACAACGCGAACAAAGCTCACTTTTTTAAAGCTGAATCTTCAATTAAATTTTTCGCTCGTCTCGTGTCAGCATTATTTCGCAAAAATTCGAACCTATCTAGTATCGACTACGACAAGCTGGCCCGTTTGTGCCATTTGTTATATCTAGTTTTGATGAAATCGTCTGACAAACTACTAAATTAGTTTTGGTTAGACCGAGCAGAAAAGGGGGCAACAGTTGTTGTGCATAGCACGCATAGTATGTCGCATAGTATGTCGAATAGTATGTCGCATAGTATGTCAAAACAATGATATTCAATGTCCCAAGTTAACCGATCCAGCGATCAAAGTGAAATCGTTCGATGATATTAACAAACGTGTTCTATTTCTAGTTGTTTCCAGCACTCGGCAACGTTCTGTTAACTGACTAGTCTCTATGTTACGGTTAAAACACTTGTCTGGTGTTTCGAGGTCTCAATTAGCCAACCTTTTTCAGAACATTATCGCAAAGCCGACCTTTATATGCTGGCATTGAGGGCGGTCACTACCAGGGTGCACGTCACTGAGGGAGGTCACTACCAGGGTGCACGTCACTGAGGGCGGTCACTACCAGGGTGCACGTCACTGAGGGCGATCACTACCAGGGTGCACGTCACTGAGGGCGGTCACTACCAGGGTGCACGTCACTGAGGGCGGTCACTACCAGGGTGCACGTCACTGAGGGCGGTCACTACCAGGGTGCACGTCACTGAGGGCGGTCACTGCCAGGGTGCACGTCACTGAGGGCGGTCACTACCAGGGTGCACGTCACTGAGGGCGGTCACTGCCAGGTTGCATGCCGTCCTCAATGGTTCTTTTACGTCTTTCATTAAATCGACTGCGCAAATTATTTTAGGTAAACATACATCATATTTGAACATCAGTGAACCCGATTCACGATGGGCTAAATGAACTGAGAATGGAGCTTTAAATATAAAAGTTGATGCTACAAAATATATGATATAGGAATTCCTACTATATAACACAATCGCATGGGGCAGGCATCCGCTATATGTAACCAAACACAGGTCGCTCAGTTACAGAGGTTTGACCTACAAACAACTAAGCTTCTAAACTCTACACTGCTTGAGTCTTCCGGTATGACACAGTAATTATACATGCAACAAGACATCAGTATTCAATAGCTGGTGGACGGTATCGTAAAACGTGTGAACTCGGCGAACACGTCCCTTTTCGTATGTCATTATTCGTGAGTATGTCGCCGAATAAGACGAGAGATTGACATTGAACTGTGTAAACACGAAGAAATGAAGTGCAGTACCATGATAATATTATATTATTATGGCGATAAGTAAAGCAGAACAACAGTTGGAGTGTACACTCCTACTAAATGCTGACTATCACACAAAACACTCAACATACAAAACAAATAGAGAATTATATGGAAAGACCAAATGCCTCAGACACAATCAGGCGGAGGCCAGCACATGTGCAGATCACTGTTCACGTAGTAAAGAAGTGGTGAGAGAGCTGCTTGCAACCAAATCATGGACAGAGAAGACCAGGGAGACCAAATTTACACTATCCAGAATTACTTGCTCCTGAATTCTGGATAACTGTTTCAGAAGTTGACAAAGTTATGCAGAACACAAATCAATGTAGAAGTAATGTGAACAATGTTGTGGGACCCGTCCTCAGGACGACTAGAGGACGATGATGATGATGAAATGCTAACAGGGCACTTAGTAAAATTTAGCGGTGATAGTCACAATGACTTTTGATATGGAAACACATCAGAAGAAAACCTATGTGCGCCCGGAGAGAACGGAAACCCGTGAATTAAACAGTGGCTAGCGCCTTGAGATCGGTGTTTAGACTGTTTTTTAATGTGTCATTGTTTTATTATCGTTGTTGATGTTGTCATGATCGACATCATCATCATTGTCATCACCATTATTATTATTATTATTATTGTTATTATTATTATTATTAACACGATTGGACAGTTGGGCATTTTACCACGCTATACTCCAGTGTCGTATGTGTAAACACACGGGCTGTTTAGATAAGTGGTTATGATCCCACTGCACGGCCCGACAGCTACACAGTCATCCGGCAACAACTGCACTACACGACGACAAGTGTGTGAACATCCACGGCCCGACAACTACACAGTCATCCGGCAACAACTGCACTACACGACGACATGTGTGTGAACATCCACGGCCCGACAACTACACAGTCATCCGGCAACAACTGCACTACACGACGACAAGTGTGTGAACATCCACGGCCCGACAACTACACAGTCATCCGGCAACAACTGCACTACACGACGACATGTGTGTGAACATCCACGGCCCGACAACTACACAGTCATCCGGCAACAACTGCACTACACGACGACAAGTGTGTGAACATCCACGGCCCGACAACTACACAGTCATCCGGCAACAACTGCACTACACGACGACATGTGTGTGAACATCCACGGCCCGACAACTACACAGTCATCCGGCAACAACTGCACTACACGACGACATGTGTGTGAACATCCACGGCCCGACAACAACACAGTAATCCGGCAACAACTGCACTACACGACGACATGTGTGTGAACATCCACGGCCCGACAACTACACAGTCATCCGGCAACAACTGCACTACACGACGACATGTGTGTGAACATCCACGGCCCGACAACTACACAGTCATCCGGCAACAACTGCACTACACGACGACATGTGTGTGAACATCCACGGCCTGACAACTACACAGTCATCCGGCAACAACTGCACTACACGACGACATGTGTGGGAACATCCACAGCCCGACAACAACACAGTAATCCGGCAACAACTGCACTACACGACGACATGTGTGTGAACATCCACGGCCCGACAACTACACAGTCATCCGGCAACAACTGCACTACACGACGACATGTGTGTGAACATCCACGGCCCGACAACTACACAGTCATCCGGCAACAACTGCACTACACGACGACATGTGTGTGAACATCCACGGCCCGACAACAACACAGTAATCCGGCAACATGTGTGTGAACATCGCGAAGCTGCTGATATGTCGCCGCTGGAACGGGCCAAACGAACAAGTGCTACGCACAGACGAGTCCGTGAAGAAAGTGGAAACGTTCAGCTTTTCGCTCCCAATGTACCTCAACATTTAATGTACAGCCTATAAGTTGGATTTATCTCATACGTAGCCGTAATGCAACTTGGACTATAAGTTTGAAACAGCGAATTTACCCGCTAGTGTGAGGGGATAGGGCAGGAAGTGGGAGGTCGGAAGTTGTCCCGAAGATTTGGTGGGAGGTGGGAGGTTGACCACAACAATAGGTGGTAGGTGAGAGTGGTGGGAGGTGGGAGGTTGACCACAACAATAGGTGGTAGGTGAGAGTGGTGGGAGGTGGGAGGTTGACCACAACAATAGGTGGTAGGTGAGAGTGGTGGGAGGTGGGAGGTTGACCACAACAATAGGTGGTAGGTGAGAGTGGTGGGAGGTGTATTCTAAAACTTGTTGACAGGTTGCCACAAAATAAATTGGACTTATGTTGAGACTTCCACACCCACGACAGAGTATGTCAGGCGTTTTCTCTGTCGTGTTAAGTTATAGCTGTTCTTGGATATCTAGATTATATCGCATGTAAAACTTAAGCATAGACAAATTTATTTATAAGTAGCGTATTCACTACTGTATGCCAATATATGCGTATTTACGTATGTATATCTTGTGGATAACATCTGACCGGCAAATTCATCTGACGCCAGTACCTAGAAGTTACGGAACTAACGATACTAGAGCGAAAAACGTATAACTGAAACTGTCTGTGTTCATGTCTTGAGGTGCATTGTCCCCGTTCGCCATGCACCATATGTCCCCGTTCGCCATGCACCATATGTCCCCGTTCGCCATGCACCATATGTCCCCGTTCGCCATGCACCATATGTCCCCGTTCGCCATGCACCATATGTCCCCGTTCGCCATGCACCATATGTCCCCGTTCGCCATGCACCATATGTAGCACGATCTGCTAGGCCGTCCTAGTCAGTGATCGACCAAAATTGTGTCGTTCTTTAAATACAGCATACCGGAGAAAGAACACATGCTGTCTCTGTCTGGGGGACCATACTTCTGTCATTACATACCAGCTAAGGAAGTATTATCATTACGATGCCCAGTATGACGAACAAGCAGTCGTGTGTGCAGTGGCCTTCTCGCTCTAGTGAGCACTGAGCTCAAACCTATGCCGTAGGCGTTTTCATAATAAACCAGCCAGAAGTGTACTGCACGGGTGCATGGGAACAGGTCACTGAATGTGGAGTTCAACCAAATGCGAATAACTAGCCGAATTATCAATTCTCTAAGTGGACTGTTGGATACCAGCAATGCCTTACGCAGCGCTAGACCGCTATTGTATTAAACTGTTAAAATGTGCCCGCGCTTGCATGTTGAGATACTCCCCAATAGCTGATCACTGACACACACACGCACGCACGCACGCACGCACGCACGCACGCACGCACGCACGCACGCACGAACGCACGCACGCACGCACGCACGCACACACACACACACACACACACACACACACACACACACACACACACACACACACACACACGCAGACACGGTTGTTGCGCAATATTCAGTGTCTAAATAAAATGTGTAGGATTTAATTATACCCAATGTAGATTGGGTACTGACCAGCAGCGGCAGCAGTTGCACTCACCTGTCAGCATTGGTAATTCACTGTACAATGAAGTAATTGTCAAGGCTACGGCGCAGTCATGAAGGTCTCACCTCACGGTGGTCAGTATGAAGGTCTCACGGTGGTCAACCGCAGCGGTACAAAGCAGCTCGTCCGTCCCATATACATGAACCAACCGACACAGTCAGGCGCGCTCACTCGGTCTATGTTAAGGGTTGATTTGTAACACTGTGTTTGTTTACTTCATGGTCGCGTAGAATGATTCATTACATACCGATATACCGCTATCGCAGCGGTTCAAAGTCTGCCATCAGCGACGTTGTTGCCTACTACGACGTTGCCGTGTCTTACTGGGAGATAAGGCCGAGCGAACAACGTCTAATCGTTTACCGGGCCATTATCGTGTCTTAAATTTCTACCTGTACGAACTACAGTTTTCTCATACTGCGTGTTCGTGTCACGGTCCAATGATTCGCGGGGTACGTAGACCGCTACGGGCTACGGGGGGGGGGTGCGGGGGGCTCGTCGTTAGTCAGTAGGCGACATAATAAATCAATCAATAAAACTCCCCATGCGAGGTCATTAACAATACACGCCCGGTTGTCCAAATGGTACTAGCTCACTTTACGACCAGTGGGTAGGTCAGGTTTACTGTGAACACGGCACTGCACGATTTTATCTTATATAGAAACGTGTAGTTGTTGATTCACCTGCAGAATCTTGAACTAGGGAAGGACCTGTAGATTGCATTTCGAAGTAAGCACTGAATGCTTACTATAAGTGGCATGTGAGGACCACGGAACGACGAACTCTTGTGATAATGAGTAGTAGTCTCAACTTTAACCTTTACTATAATTACAACACACACACCGCCGGTTTTGACTGAATGTCTTCCTATGGATTCTAAGTGTTAAAACATCTACTTCTATTGCTGCTGCTGCAGCTGCTGGCACTGCTGCACACGAATACACACACACGAATATGCTTTATATAACAACCAAGCTAAAGAAACAATTACATGCACAATGCTACGTAAATATAAAACTAAACATGAATACATTTCGTCGTCGAGTTCCGCCCATACTGATTAATACTCGCCGCCCTGACTCGACCGGCAGCATAAACTGGTTGTCACTCGAGCGCCGGCTGACGGATCGAGTGCCACTTTATACTGACAGTGAAATAATGCACAGTGTCTGCGCTGGCATAGACAACGCATTCGACAGTCCACGGGCGCCGTATGCCGCTCGAATTGTTTTGACAGATTAGACCCCTTATGCCACACGTAACGCCTGGATTTATTTGTCATCTGTGAGGTGATAGGGGAGACCGGGGCTGTTTGAAACACGGGTTGGTTATAACAAAACGAGTGTTTATGTCACTGTAAGGTGTAGAGTTGCACATGCGCATTTGACACCGCTGATTAACTACAAGCAGTTATACGTATTATAACTACAATGGAGTTGGCTATTACATATATATATATATATATATATATATATATATATATATATATATATATATATATATATATATATATATATATATATATATATATATATATATATATATATATATATATATAAAATACTTCTATTGCGCTAAAATCTTCGGAAGACCCAAGCTCGGCATAGCACCAAAACAAAAGGGGTTAAGCAGTTCATAATCGATAAGCAGTTCCAGTTGTAAACAGTTGGATTGGTACGTTGGGGAGCTATGGAGGATAATCAAGTTTAAACAGGTGAGTTTTTAGTGTACGGCGAAATGTTGTTATATTTCCAACAAACTTAACACTTAACAGGGAGTCAGTTTCATGGAGTCGGTGAAGCAACTGAAAAAGCTCTAGTTCCGACATTTGTCTTAACAATGGGAACAAAACGTAAAGCAGAATTTGATGATCGAAGCTGTCTGGATTGTCTTGCAGGAGTGAGCAGTGAATGTAAATATGCTGGTTGCTTGGATGAAAGTGCTTGATAGGTAATTGTGCAGATTTAAAAAATAATGCGATATCGGACAGGGAGCCAATGCAGTGATTCAAGAAGTGGTAATGAGTGAGAGAAACGAGGATACCGGGTAACTACCCTTGCCAAACGATTTTGTACACATTGAACTTTCAAGATGTCCTTGAGAGCAATATTATGAAAAAGGGAATTGCAATAGTCAATAAACGATTTCATGCAGACATCTACCATTTTGAAATAATTTGGTCAACATAGAATACAAGTTATGTACGAGTATTAAGGAACATTAAGGAACATTAAGGCAACATATTTCTCAACATCTAAGCCGGAATTAAAACAGTTCGTCTGTTGATCTGCTGAAATATCTTATAATGGATATGGAAACCACAAAAACGAGCTGTTTAAATTTGCCTTCGCTGTACCGCGTCTTTGTCAGCGGTCTGGTTTGCACATCGACTGGCGTTTTTCCCATTACCCTGCACCGTGTAAACCGCCGGGTGAATAAAACTAACCTACCACAATGTTAAGCATTCGTCTAGGGTGGTAGAGGTCAGCGACCCTTTCGTTATTCCTCATTGACCTATTGAACTTGTCAACAGGTCAAGAGTTCGCTCACGCATATCATTGACGTGTAGAACACAATAGTTAGTATGTCGAGCCTTCGCGAGTGTCCACGGTGCAGAATCGTACAACTAATTACGTTGCTACCAGGTACTGTGTAAATACTGCGCGTGGGTGAACAGTGGTTGCGTCATTAAACTATGTATAATTAACGTATTGGTGTTAACTGACAATCGATCCTAAAACGTCCTTACATACCTTTTTAACACAGAGCGTTCCCACAGAAAATTAACTGACGTTGCTAATCGCACAAATATCAACATACCGATTGCAGTTATGGTAGTGACGGACATAGCGTTTACGCCGTGGTGATAAACTACTGACAATCCTTCATACTGGTCAGATAAAAGAAGGACATGTTTATTTAGAAATACTGTTGTATTATGTATACCATCTTATATTAAATACAATGTCACGATTGTTACTTAAAGCATTATCGTAATCACTCGGTAGATTAACCGTTATGACTCGGTATATTAAAACGCTGCTAGTAATATCAGTAAGAATCTGTTTGTGGTGCGTTTGTTTAGAGTTAAGCAGACCATGGCAATAGAGGTTACCCGAAAGGACACGTGGCGCCTCCGGTGGATACCTGAATACTAATTTTGTTGAAAACCGCAGAACAATGACGTGTCAAAGGCAACGGTGTTTTGGGTAGCCTATGTTACGCTTTGACATTTTGTTTGACGTCACACTTACTACTTACTCACTTACTCCTCTTTGTTCCTACTGGCGTGTACGGCAGAAACAAGACATCTCCACTTCTGTCCGTCTGCAGCCTGCCTAGCAGCCGGGGCCCAGCTGGGGTGCATTTCTCATAATTCCCCCTCCACACATTTCTCGTAATTCCCCCTCCACACATTTCTCGTAATTCCCCCTCCACACATTTCTCGTAATTCCCCCTCCAGGCATTTCTCGTAATTCCCCCTCCACACATTTTCGTAATTCCCCCTCCACACATTTATCATAAATCCCCTTCATACATTTCTCGTAATTCCCCCTCCACACATTTCTCATAATTCCCCCTCCACACATTTCTCGTAATTCCCCCTCCAGGCATTTCTCGTAATTCCCCCTCCACACATTTTCGTAATTTCCCCCTCCACACATTTATCATAAATCCACTCCATACATTTCTCGTAATTCTCCCTCCACACATTTCTCATAATTCCCCCTCCACACATTTATCATAATTCCCCCTCCACACATTTCTCATAAATCCCCCTCCACACATTTCTCATAATTCCCCCTCCATACATTTCTCGTAATTGCCCCTCCACACATTTCTCGCAATCCCCCTCCACAGTTCTCATCTAAGTTGTTTTTGGTCGTGCTCGTTTTCGTTTTTCTTCGGGGGTCCATCTTAAGGCTATTTCGGGTCCATTGTCATCATCCTTTCGTAAAACGTGGCCGCTCCCTCTCCATCTTCTTGTGGTGAGCAAGTCATCCTTGTTAATTTGTGTAGTTAATTTCAGTTAAGTTAAATTCTTTGTCGGAAATCTTCTGCAGCCAGAATATTCGCATGATATTTCGAAGGCATTTTATGTGGAAGGTTGAAAGATATTACCTCTGTTTCAATCGTTCGAAAGCATTCTAAACCACGTATTAAAGTGAACAGAACGTAACTCTAGTAAAACTTCAGCTTCGTTTTTCTATAGAATATAGCTGATCTTTGCACAGGTCTTATTCTGAGGAACGCTCTTCTAGCATTGTTCATGCGATCTTTGATGTAAACGTTGGCTCCCCCATCTTTGCATACTATGCATCCCAGGTAGGTGAAAGTATCAGTCGTTTCCAGTAACATTTAGTCACGTACACTGTTATCAATAGAAAAGCTTTGATCTTCCATAGTCGCTGTTCGTGACACACAACACGTACGAGGTGTCCAATTCAGGATCCGACCTTGACACTATTGTTGTTACATTAAATACATGCGGGACATACGTCAATGCACTAAGCTTGCGTATCTAGAGCATGAATAGTTACCTTGGTACAGGTATATGACGTTATGTGACGTCAACAATGATCTGGTCGCAAACAATCATTTGGTCTACTGTGTTGGAGGCGAATGCACACATTGCTCCGTAAGCCGCAGTAGGAAGACGATCGCCGTGAAAGAGCTACTGTATGTTGTCGAATGAGGCATGTTACGACGTTGTGGTAATAGACGAGATGAGAGACTTTCACGTAGGCACACGAGGGTTTATTGTTGCAGCGCTTGTGTTGCTCTGGAACCAGCTCGAGTCCGTCAGTAAGTGAGACAAGTTCAGCAATACACACCTATGCACAAACAATACACACCCATGCACAAACAATACACACCCATGCATAAACAATACACACCTATGCACAAACAATACACACCCATGCACAAACAATACACATCCATGCACAAACAATACACACCCATGCACAAACAATACACACCCATGCACAAACAATACACACCTATGCACAAACAATACACACCCATGCACAAACAATACACACCTATGCACAAACAATACACACACACACACATATATATATATATATATATATATATATATATATATATATATATATTATATTATATTATATTATATTATATTATATTATATTATATTATATTATATTATATTATATTATTATATTATATTATATTATATTATATTATATTATATTATATATATATATATATATATATATATATATATATATATATATATATATATATTATAAATTTATAGGCAAGGTATACAAATACATTCATAACATGAGAATGTCTACTCTTAATTGTACAGATAGGCCACGACACGTTACCTTAGCTGACGAACAGAGAGCTGCATCGTTGAGAAAACGCGTGTTGTCATAACTTCTAACCCATTAAAGAAACACAAACCACCTGCATTTCGCGAAACGCTTATTTCTGTTCGCCGTACTCCGCTTGGCGATTAAAATAGGCATAGTTTTACATTCTAGTGAATGGAGTTTTTAGTAATTAGGATAACAATATTAATGACATTGGAAAGCACATTTGAGCAGCTAACGCACTATATAAATATACGTGATTGATTGAACCTGCTCACTGTTGTAGCGTGTGCGTGTGTGTGTGCGCGCGTGCGTGCGTGCGTGATTAGTAACCATATGTTACATATACATCGATGTATTCATAGTAAAAACACTGACTAAATTTCAAATAAAATCTATGCGATAAAAATAGATCCCGCTGTGTACTACTAATTTCGTCGTTGTTACTATTAATACATCGCTCTCGATTGTTGTGCATGATCATTTATAACCGCTTATACGCTAGTGGGATTAAATAAAACAAACAAGTACAATTAATAAATAATGTAAAATAAATAACTATTGGGAGGCTTACATGAGGTCTCCCGATAACCGCACAAATGTCTCCTCCAGATGACCGCATTAGTAGAGATATATATATATATATATATATGTATATATATATATATATATATATATATATATATATATATATATATATATATATATATATATATATATATATATATATATATATATATATATATATATATATATATATATGTAGTGTGTATATATACAGTCATTCAGCACAAATACAGAAAATGCTGTCATAACAACTTGAACATTATGTATACGTTTTTCTTTCAGGTGGACAGATAAGGAGACTATGTAATGTGACAAATCTGGACATAATTGAAGGGAATCTGGTCATTGATAAGGTGACCGAAACACTACCTGTGGGTATGTACGTGTAGTGTCACTTGAAACACTACTTGTGGATGTGTATGAGTAGTGTCACTTGAAACACTACCTATTGGTGTGTAAGTGTAGTGTCATTTGAAACACTACCTATAGGTATGTAAATGTAGTGTCACTTGAAACACTACCTATGGGTGTGTAAGTGTAGTGTCACTTGAAACATTACTTGTGGGTTATTTGAAACATTACTTGTGAGTGTGTAAATAAAGTGTCACTCAAAACACTACATGTGAGTGTGTAAGTATAGTGTCACTTGAAACACTACCTATGTATGTGTATGTGTAGTTTCGCTTGAAACACTACCTATGGGTGTGTAAGTGTAGTGTCACTTCAAACACTACCTGTGGGTTTGTAAGTGTAGTGTCACTTGAAACACTACCTGTGTATGTGAAAGTGTAGTGTCACTTGAAACACTACATGTGGGTGTATAAGTGTAGTGTAACTTGAAACACTACCTATAGGTGTGTAAATGTAGTGTCACTTGAAACACTACCTGTGGGCGTGTAAGTGTAGTGTGACTTGAAACACAAACTGGACGTATGGAAATGTGATGTGACATGAAACACTCTCTGTGGGTGTGTAAGTGTGGAGTGACTTGAAACACAAAATGTGGGTGTGAAGTGTGGTGTGACTTCAAACAAAAACTGTGGTTGTGTAAGTGTAGTCTGATTTGAAACACAGACTGTGGGTATGTAACTGTGGAGTGACTTGAAACACAAAATGTGGGTATGTAAACGTGGTGTGCCTTGAAACACTATCTGTATGTGTGTAAATGTGTATGTGTAGTATGACTTGAAACTCAAATGTGAAATAAATAGTGAATGGCGCCACTGGTGAGGCGTTTATTCACCACTGCCACAACTTGCATTTGATGTTGATTCTCCTATTTTTGTCAAGAAATATCTCGATTTCAACTACATGCAATTGCGGATAGCGTTTGTACAGAAAATGTGCATGGTTCGTTTTTGAAACTACGTCCACAGGTGTAATGTCCTAACAAGTCGTAGACAACAATTGCGTTGCCCAGCCAACCAGACGTTTATATCACTCCGCAACTGTCCATTTTGAATTTGTAATTAAGTTGTGGCAGAGGTGGTATGCTGAGTGGCGCCACTGTTGGGAGTGTGCGTCGACGAATATATTGTTATATTATGCACTAGAGGCGCCACAGGTCATTTCGAGTAACCTTTATTAAAGTATTTATTCAATGTATCTAATACAAGTTTTCTGTTGTTGCCCGTAAGACGCCTGCCTATGCTTAGGTCTTATCGCGACTGCTTCGTTCTACTGAATCACATAAAATCAAATGATATGTTGTTTTCCTAGACATTCACAACTTTGTTACAACATAAAAAAATCACGGTAATGTTGCAGCACCCCCTTGCCCCGGCCAGCTACGACATGCTGTGATCAAATGTGACATGCTCTTATCAAATGTGAAATGCTCTAGTTAAATGTGACAGGTATTGGCTAACTCTTACATGCTTTGTCCAACCGTGACATGTGTGACATGACATGATATGGCCAACTATGACATCTTATAACCAACCATGACATGCTGTGGCCAACTATGATAGGCTATGGCCAACTGTGACATGATATGGCCAGCTGTAACATACTATGGCGAACTATGATATGATACGGCCAACTGTGTGTAAACGTGATGTGTAAAGCGCTTTGAGCAGTCCTATGGACCGGATACCGCGCTATATAAGAACATACCTTTACCTTTTATATGGCCAACTATGACATGCTATGACATGCTATAGCCAATTATGACATGTTATAGCCAACTATTATATGTTATGGCCAAATATGGCATGCTATGGCCAACTGTGATATGATGTTGCATGCTATGGCCAAATATGACATGTCATGGTGGATCAAATACAACGTGTTGTCACCGACACACGGTGTAATATGACTGAATACGACGTGTTGTACCAACTACGACGTGTTGTACCAACTACGATGTGTTGTGACCAACTACGACGTGTTGTAACCAACTACGACGTGTTGTGACCAACTACGACGTGTTGTGACCAACTACGACGTGTTGTAACCAACTACGGCGTGTTGTAACCAACTACGGCATGCTGTAACCAACTACGGCGTGTTGTGACCAACTACGACGTGTTGTAACCAACTACGGCGTGCTGTAACCAACTACGGCGTGCTGTAACCAACTACGGCGTGCTGTAACCAACTACGGCGTGTTGTAACCAACTATGACGTGTTGTAACCAATTACGGCGTGCTGTAACCAACTACGGCGTGCTGTAACCAACTACGACGTGTTGTAACCAACTACGGCGTGCTGTAACCAACTACGACGTGTTGTGACCAACTACGACGTGCTGTAACCAACTACGACGTGTTGTAACCAACTACGACGTGTTGTAACCAACTACGACGTGTTGTAACCAACTACGACGTGTTGTGACCAACTACGACGTGCTGTAACCAACTACGACGTGTTGTAACCAACTACGGCGTGCTGTAACCAAATACGACGTGTTGTAACCAACTACGACATGCTGTAACCAACTATGACGTGTTGTAACCAACTACGGCGTGCTGTAAACAATATAGGGAATGAAGTGCGTGATTGCCATTTAAGGAGTTGGGCGCTGGGGTGTAGCTGGGGTGTAGCTGGGGTGTAGCTGTCAGAACGTCGCATTATCAGTCAAGAGAACCCGGGTTCGAATAGTCTTGCTGCCGTTTTGAAGTTTTGGAATTTTCGTTAACACAATACGTTGCCACGGTTCACTCAGCCGTATAAATGTGTACTTGGCTACATACAGAGGTGGATATGTGAACGAATACTATTCGCACAGCTGAATGCTTCCCAGAGAAGTCGAGGTGGCGTTGGTATGAACAGGTCTGCCAGGGGGTGAAGTGTAAAGTTCTTTGAACAGTCCCAAGGACTGGATACCGCGCTATATAAGAACGTACCTTTATCGTGAATGAGAATGCGCTGTTGTTGGCGTGCTGTAGGAACTGTCGTCACGACGCTGGCGTTCGGCGGCACTGTCTCCCAAATTCAGCTGAGTGTGACCAGAGACAACCCTTACTACGGCTTCGACGAGAAGACGAGGCAACTGACAGTCATTCAGAGGATCCGCTTGGAGACGAAAGAGGACAAGAAACAGCGTTTGGAAATATCATGCATCATTGGCTATAGCTCTGTATGAATACGGTGTACTACTCTTGCCGCTACTGCTTCTGCTGCTTCTGCTGCTTCAGCTGCTGCTGCTGCTGCTGCTGCTGCTGTTATGTCTGCTAGTCTGCTGATATTATTATTTCTAGCAAACGTACTCATCCTCCGGACGGGATAATTTTATAGTTCGTACGTGACTATACAATTTCTAGATACACATTATTACAGAAATACGCATCTATGCGTTGGCACTTAGTATTGCCAGTCAATATATTGATGGCTTCTTGAAATCCAACTCTCGAAATTGGGACCTAAAACGGGCAGTTCTAGTAGCATCTAGCGACGCCTTGCCCTTGTATTACGTAACTTCGGACAATGACGTTGTGAACAAGAGTACGTAATTGTTCACATAGCGTAGTGGACAACAACAAACGGTAATTCGATTGTTCACAGAAAGGATAATAAAGGGGTGATTTCGAAAAAATTTAACTGTGACGACCCGAAAGTGGGGTCGTGGATGACCCCTGAAAGTTTGGCGTCCGACATTCAACGCGTCTAGGAGAAATAGCGTAACATACAAACATATATACAAATTCAAGTTGAATTATGGAAAGATATTAATAATAACTACACTTGCTTTAATTATTGTACACGTTTTGGTGTTAGTGTACACGTTTTGGAGTAGTATACACGTTTTGGTGTTAGTGTACACGTTTTGGTGATACCAGTAAGTGTTGATGTTGCCTTTTTTCTATTTGATTCGATTTGAGTAATTTCAATTTGAGTAATTACTTGTCTTGTAGCTGCGCGTGCCCCTGCTCATTAACGTGACTGACGCCAACGACAACGCCCCGCGTTGGAGGCCGCTGCCTCCGTGGCATAGCTTCGTCAGCGAGGTCTGTATGAGATTGAGCAAGTTTTAACAAGACGTAACACAATTTCTATACAAGACAAAATATCCAGATGGCAAGTGGACAAGGAAGCCACTGGCTTATCGAAGGTCCAAAAAATTTTCTATGTGTAACCCGCCCATCTAAAATATTTCTCCATTTTGTTTTTAAACATATTCACGCTGTTTGCAGTTACGCAATATGTAAAACATTTATACCATTCATTTATTTTCCTCTACGAAAATGAGTACTTTCTGATATACAATCTACAATGATCCTTCACTGACGTTACCTACTGTTCTCTAGAAAAAGAAACTACTAAACTAAAACCACAACATGTTGAACTAGTATACTTTATGGCTTACACCCATTAGTTTCCTGGTTCACACAGTACGATAAGAAAGATACCAGGATCGAAGTGAAATTCGAAGCGTACGATGTTGATCCGGACACAACAAACATCACATATTCGCTGGCTCCAATTCCGGGCGACGCCAGGATGACGTCCTTGAGGGTAAGGGTGTGGTCGAGTTGGTGATCGACCAACCAAGTCTTTGTGTTGAGCAGGAAATGAGGAGAGAGAATTTTAAGCAAAAAAACAGAGCGTCAACTTGTATTTCCACCACTGTGTTTGACATTGTCATGTGGTGTGCATTCAGAATGACACGAAGTGGCATTACGCTGAACAGTGATGAACAATTGCAAACATACGATGGACTGTAACAACACCACATGTCTGGTAATGGTAATAATAATTTGGTAATAATTTTATTAAAATGGCAACTATAGCAGTTGAATTATACAATTGGCACAGTAAAACAACCAATGATAATAAATTAATTAAGACAAAAATATGACTTTAAATATAAAAACTTAAAAGGTGCACGTACATCATGTTTAAAGTAATGTTTGTATATTAACAATGTAAATATGAAGGACATAACCATAAATTAAAACTTAAAACAGGCAATACTATAGTAGAATAAATTATATGGCCTACTACTATTATGTAAAAAGTAACTAATTTATAAATCAGTTCATAATTACTGCCAGTGTCTTAAAGCATATGGTATAAAAGAGTTCTGAAATCTTGCAGTTCTGCAACGCGGCACACAGTAAGTCCTCGTGTTTCGAGTTGTATACGGAGTTTCCCGGAGGGGAGGCAAAAGATGGTGTAATTTATGTGTAGATTGTTGCATGCTTATGAATAGCGTTCTACACAACTTCTCCCTCCGGTCTGACAGCGTTGGTAGATTGGCTGCGGTGATGGCTTCGGTGTACGACTTATCTTGGAAAATTATCCGCATTGCCCGTTTCTGGATGTATTCTATCTGTCTCGTTTGCTTTTTTGTAAGGCTCGTGTGCCACACTTGGCATGCATACTCCAATACCGATCGGACGATTGAAGTGTATATGTTGATGAGATGGTGAGGGTCAATGCCGGCTCTTTTGAGAAGGATGATGAAGTATAGACGTTGCGATGCTTTTGTAGTGATTTCGTCTATGTGTAATTGCCACTTCAGGTCTTCAGATAGAGTCACACCTAGTAGACGAGTGCTGTTAACTTGTTGGATTGGTCTACCGTCGATGGTTAGCAGTGCGATGTCCGGAGTTGATTTCTTGAAGCATATCCGCAGTTCTTTCGTCTTGTCGTAGTTCAGCGCCATTTTATTACTCGCTGTCCATTGCCCGACTTCGTCTGCCGCTACTTGGAGTGAGCTGTCCATTCCGGAGGATGAAGAAGCTTCCCATATTGTGCAATCGTCGACATATTTTATATGTTCGCATACTGTTTGCAGATCATTAATATGGTGTAGGAAGCCGATTGGTCCAAATATTGTGCCTTGTGGGACACCTGCGTTGACACTGGTGTACTCCGATTTCACACTCCCGATCTTTACCCTCTGTTTGCGTTGACACAGGAAGGATGTCAGCCATTTGGTAATAAAAGTTGGAAGTCCAAGAGATGCACATTTCGTCATTAAAATGTGATGGTCGACTCGGTCAAACGCTTTGCTGAAATCGACGAGAAGTATTCGTACTATGGTTCCAGGGGTCTCGACCGCGTATTTCCACTTGTGAACAAGCTCGACCAGTGCGTGTACGGTTGATGTTCCTTTGATTGATCCATATTGCTGAGGATCAATCTGGTCCATGGTAATGTCCATTATCCACGTGCACATGAATTTCTCCAAGCACTTCGATAAAACTGGCGTGAGAGATATCGGGCGCAGGTCTTTCTCAATTCGCGCTGGTGGTCGAATTTTAGGCACTGGTCGGACGTCAGCGCATTTCCACAGGGCAGGCACGGTTCCTTCCCGTAGGCTGCTGTTGAATATCGCACAGACGGGAGGAGCGAGGATGGCGGCGTAGTCATGTAAGATCCAGTTGGGTATCTCGTCAGGGCCGGTTGCTTTGTGTGTTTTAATTCGTGATAGTGATATGACTACTTCATCGACGTTGATGATGTAGGCATCTGGGACCGTCGTGTCGGCTCCCGGAGGTAAGAACTCATCAACGGGTAAAAGTGGTGGGAAATCTTTGGTCACAGACTCAAAGAAATCACTTATTTCGTTTGCTAGAATACTGAAGTTTCCTGAACAGTGTGTGTTAGCAAGACCTTGTAGATTGTCACAGTTGACCTTTACCCCTACAAGTTCTTTCACGCTATTCCACCATCGTTTCGGATGTTCGTTCTCAAGTGATTTGATTTTTCTTTGGTAATACTTTCGTTGCAAAGACTTTCTGGCACGATTAACTTTATTTCTGTAATGCCTGTACAATGGTTGGTTCTCGGAAAGAAGCGCGATCTGGCGGCGACGTATTAGATAGCGGAAATTGTCATCTATCCAAGGTCTGTCGCTGGAACATCTTCTGATTTTTCGTTCAGGGAGATGCGTGTCGAGTAAAGTTTTGATTGTAGAATTGAAAAACTGCAGTTGTTGTTCGCAGCTTGGTAGGTGGAATAAGGTTTCCCACGAGATGAGGTTGAGCGCTGCTGCAAAACGGGCTCGATCATCAGGCCTGCAACTGCGCGAAGACGTCTTTGAAACGACTGGTTCTGTATATTTCGTGGACGTTGATGGAGTGCATATTACCACCATGTGATCCGATAGGCCAATCGGTGCTATGACTACTGGACAGTGGTATAAATCCGTTAGGTTTGTATAGATTTTGTCCAGTGTCGCAGTTCCTCGTGTAGGTATGTCAACAATTTGTTTTAGGTTGTGATTTCTTTTCAAGTGAGAATCTCTCAACTTGTTAAGGTCGCCCATTATGATGACGCCAGTATATGGATGGTGACGGCGTACATAGTCAACAGATTGGTCAATGTGGTTTAGCAATGTCCAGTCGTCTGCCCCGGGAGGGTGGTACACTGTGCAGATTGTTATCTGCGGGTGGTTGCGAGGCATCTTTGGTGGACGTATCGTCATCCACATAGTTTCAAGTTCTGGTTGGTTTAGTTCTGTCCATTGCTTAGTCGGGATTATATCTCGTACATAGCAAACAATCCCTCCATGTTGACGGCCATCTTGCCTGTCCCTCCTGTAGAGGTTGAAACCGGGTAACCTGAGCGAGCCGTCTGGTATTCTGCTGGTACACCATGTCTCAGTGACTGCTACGACGTCCACTCCGTAGTTATCTTTAATTACTTTGATTTCATCGATTTTGCTTGCCAAGGCACCCCGAATGTTAGTATTGATGATGGTTGGTAGATCCCACTTGTTCGAGTGTACGTTGATGAGGTTGTTGTAATTAGCCCCATTTCTGCTAACGTGAACGTCATGTTGCATGTTGCTCCCTAGGGCGCGTGTGTGGCCCGCCTGTGTATGTGTCATATTGTTCAGATTGACACAATTGTCATTGCAATGTCTCACCTTGTCGGCTGTGGTGTTAACGCATTGAACGGGCCTGAAGCCAGACAATACCACTTGAATGGGTCTGCGTAGCATTGTTCCCCCTCGTTGACCTCTTCTGGTTGGCTGCGTGCAGGAAATGCCGTTCATTGTCAGAGCTTTCCACAATGAACTGCTGACTGGTTTTCCTGACACAAAGCCGGCCAACTGGTAGAGAGCCTTCGCTGAATATTGCAGTGCGGCCGTCATGCTTGACTGAATCGTCTGCTACTGTTTGTGCCACCTGTAGCTTGGTCAAAGTGTTCGAAATTGAGCGATTTCCTTCGTAAATTCGGAAACTTTTATCTTCTCCGCGATCACTGTATGTTCATAGAGCAGTTTGCTAAAATTGGCATATGATAGTGCCTTAAAACTTAACATTAATTACACTAAAGCCGAGAATGTTTTTGGTGCTGCCGTGTAGGCGCACACGCACTCTGTCATCTGTCTGTCAAATGTCTGTCACATATCTGTCAAATGTCTGTCACAAGTCTACCACATATTACATTTGACATTGCAATCTCACCAACGCTGTTTCTGACTGCTAAATGTGCATTGTTGGCACACTCCTGTCCCACCTTCACCCCTTACTTGATGGAGGAAACATAGTTCTTCCCTGTTGTCAGCCACCAATAGCAGGTCATCCGCAAATAATATCTTCCTCAGTACTTCTTTTTCTGGTGACTTTCCACTGTTGAAACTTATGACCCGGCAGGTCCGTCCCAGGGTTTCGAAATGGGAGTTCGAACGTGTACAATCAGCCGGGGATTTCTCGGATGATTTCTGAACATTTTTACATTTAAACAACATTAATTAAAAGGGGGTTCATTTGAACCCCCTGGACCCATTACCCGAGGACATGCATGCCTGGAAAAAACGGTAGTTCAGGGCGCTCCCTAACCCGAGGCCTTTTCCTACCGCATACACGTCCGACATCTCTCCCTCCCTCCTCCCTCCTCCCTCCTCCCTCCTCCCTCCTCCCCACTGACGTTGGTTCCTTCTGCATTGCATCTACCATTCTATTTTTTAATACATGTACCTATTTATGTTTTTATTCCATAGTTTGTCGTTGTTGTAGTCGCACTTCAAGATTCCACTTTCCCATGTGCCGGAGATATTTCTGGAAAACTCGATCGACTTTGAGCAAGCTTCCCAGGTCATGCTCCTTGTTAAAGCAACGGTTAGTGCGTGCATCGTTGTTAAATACAAGGGACCGTTGGACAATTATATAGCGTCCGAGGATTATGGGTTGCGTTTTACAACGTTATGAGGGGAGGTGGTTTGACTCAGTGACACGAAATATTTTCAAAGCAATCCTGTATTCTTATTTACAAATAAATGTGTTGTGTATTGTGTGTCTAACATGTCGAGAAAAATAAAACCATAACCCTAGACATACATTTTATTTGCTCTTCTTAGGCCAAGCATTTTACTGAATGATTGACTGCTTTGGGTTAATAGTGAATAGGAGCGGGCATATGCACGACTGCTATGTACATTTAAAGATCTAATTAGGGTTAGCGCCACAAAACAATATGACGGTGGCGATAAAAATCGTTCGATGTGTGGTGTATGTGTGGTGTGGTTTGTGTGTGCGTGTGGACGTACGTGCGTACGTACGTGCGCACGTGCCGAAACTGATTATTCTGCCAAAATCGAGCTAGAGTATGTATGTTATGATACCCGTCCAAGACGCATAGTGTTGCGAACAACTGTAGGCAATACTAGCTTGCTGACTCACGCCCTGTGGCATCAGGCACGAACAACTGTAGGCAATACTAGCTTACTGACTCACGTCCTGTGACGTCGTGCACGAACAACTGTAGGCAATACTAGCTTACTGGCTCACGCCGTGTGGCGTCAGGCATGAACAATTGTAGGCAATACTAGCTTACTGACTCACGCCCTGTGGCGTCGTGCACGAACAACTGTAGGCAATACTAGCTTACTGACTCACGCCCTGTGGCGTTAGGCACGAACAACTGTAGACAATACTAGCTTACTGACTCACGCCCTGTGGCGTCAGGCACGAACAACCGTTGGCAATACTAGCTTACTGACTCACGCCCTGTGGCATCGTGCACGAACAACTGTAGGCAATATTAGCTTACTGACTCACGCCCTGTGGCGTTAGGCACGAACAACTGTAGGCAATATTAGCTTACTGACTCACGCCCTGTGGCGTCGTGCACGAACAACTGTAGGCAATGCTACCTTACTGACTCACGCCCTGTGGCGTTAGGCACGAACAACTGTAGGCAATATTAGCTTACTGACTCACGCCCTGTCAGACACACAAGGTCGTGCGCAATCGACGCCACCCGTTTCTGTCTTCAGCCATTATTTCTACGTCTTGTGTCTTTATTTCCTGTGTTTGTGCTTCTCTTGCGATGGTTCGTTGATACGTTTGTAGGTAATATTGTAGAAGTTACGCAAACAGCCCCAGCAACAATATGTTTCCCTTCATCATGAAGCGAAAGCAGTTTCCCATCCATCCGTCATTTGGAATCACTGCAAGCAAGTCACATGGACAGACCTTGAATAAAATTGGCATCTACTTTCCAACCCAGATGTCTCTCATGGCCAGTATTACCCAATTTTGAGAGTTGGATTCCAAGAAGCCAACAATAAAATATTGACTGGCAGCACCAAATACCAAGGCAAAGATGTATAATTCTGTGATAATGTTGTGTATCCTGCAATTTTGTAAATATTGTTATCATGAACCTTGAACTTACGAACCAACAAGTTATCATGAACCTTGAACTTACGAACCAACAAGTTATCTAGTCCGGAGGATGAACATTTATACCAGTGCTAATAACACCAATTTATGCTAAAGTTATCATGAACCATGGACTTACGAACCAACAAGTTATCATGAACCATGAACTTACGAACCAACAAGTTATCTCGTCCGGAGGATGGACATTTATACCAGTGTTAATAACACCAATTTATGCTAAATCAACCAGCGTGAGGGGAGTCTTTGATTTCGATTATAAAGTCTGCGACATTTCAAAATGGATTCTAGGGTCGTTTTACCAAACATTTGTGGGAGTACGATATTTTCTGGCACAAACGTTTTCTTGCTGTTGTTGTTGTTGTTGTTGTTGTTGACATAATAAACGGCTTACGAAAATGTGTAACAAAGTGGTTTTAATATAAGTAGTACATAGTGTAAAATAAATTCGATTAACACAAATGTCCATATTACAAAATATTCCCAGGAGAGCAGCTACTCTTTCTGCCTACCGGGGAACACCGAACAATAATTCCATGACCCCCAGTTGTTGTGCGCGTGTGCGCGTTCGTGCGTGCGTACGTGCGTGTTGTCAGTGGCTTTGTGCCTCTAAGTTGGTATGTTTCGTAGGATGAACATCCCGGAAGCTTCAGCCTGTCATCGACCGGCCGACTGTATGTCCGTGTGAATGACGAGGATGATCTCAACCCGAGTTTCAAGGAGACCTCCTACAGTGCTGAGCTCGAATGCAATGTTTTCCCGGTATGATTACTGTTTCATGCATAGATGATTGATATATATATTTTCCAGAATGGCTTTACCTTATTGTATACATACTTTTAACAACGCGAACGTCGTTGCGTTTTTTCTTCACAGCGTACTTTGTACAAAAGCTTCTTCGTATTTACCAATCATCAAAACGTCACGTGATGATTTAAACTATGATTTAAAAATTTTTTCTCAATTATAATATTTGTTTTATTTTTGCGGGACCACAATCAACGCTTCTATCATTACTAAGATGTTAACAGCTGTATATGTTGTGACTTAAAATTTGTGGTAACTTCAGATATGCGTTCAACACTTACGTCTTACGGTGTACGTTTGATGAGCATATATCTTCTTGTCACGTATATTTGTTTTGGAGGATGATACATTTCTTTCATTCTGTAGCAATTTTGGAAGAACTTGTAATTAGAACTGTAAACAGTTTCAACTTGAAAGTTTTATTGATGTCATAAAAATTGTAAATCGTCGTTTTGTTTAAGGCTATTTATTTATTATTATTTTATTTTATTTTTTTTAAGTTATAGGATTTGTATATTGATTGATGATTTAGAATTGTAATGACTTGCCTTTGCATGGTTTTGTTTACGTTTTATTTTTTTATCCACTGCTTTGGCTTTTACATTTTATCTTAAATTATATAACTGTGGATGTGATAGTGTATTTGATCGATGACCCATCGTAGAAGAAAATTTTCACTACTACTACTGTTCGTAACTCGCAGGGCTCATTTGTGAAATTCGACGAGGGTGAACTGGAGGCAGCTGACGATGACCTTTCATTAAGTCCAGTTTACTACTCGTTAGACACAAAGGAAGGTTTGTACATTGACATTTGGAAGCGTGCCCGCTAGCCCACATACACGCATGCGCACATCCACACGCACTCACATATACGCAAGTGCAAGCATGCAATTACTTTCTTTTAATATCTATGATCGGCTAAAGACGGGTCACTTTGTCAGATTATCCGAACCTTTGCCAGATCGAATTTGCACGCACGCACGCACGCACGCACGCACGCACGCACGCACGCACGCATGCACACACGCACGCACCCATTATCTTACGCACGCACCGCATTCGTTTATTTTTTTGTTTTTCTGACATATTAGGATTATTATTTTTCTGATATATCACGCCTGTTAATATTCTGACAAATTACAATGGCTATATTTCTGCCGTTAGTATTTGATTAATGTTTCTAGAAGACAACAGCGATTACTTTTCAATCAATAAGGAGACGGGCAAGATCTCAGTCGTGAAGACGGTGATGCCTCTTGCTGGCACTCGCGTTTCACTCTCTGTGGTGGTACGTTTCATACTGTCGGTACTGTCGTCAAATCTCGCAATGTCACATGATTTGGGTCTAACAGAGCTGAGGCTGTTACCAGTGTATTTATATATCTATATGTATACAGACCCCTGCAGTTGTGGCACTGGTCGCTGCCAAACGCTGATAATGGTAAACTGATTGTTATAATATAGAAACAGCATGCAATTAATAATTATAAACTGACAACTAATACACTACCATAAATAACGAGTAACAATTGTGGCAAGGTCAGTAGACGAAGACGTGAACAACAGTTATTGTGCAATTATAAAAGGTACATAATTTCAAATATGATTTTTTTAACACCTATATACAAAAATAATGATAGATTCCATAAGAAACAAATCCAGTAATAGCATTTAATATGCAGTAGAATGTTCATAACCGTTTAAGACTAAAAAAAACAGTGGTAACACATTTAATGTGGTGTAGTATTTTCCATAGCTTTTGAAAACACACGACTTTAAAGAAGATACAAAACTGGTAATATCAGGCTGGTTTTGAATATCAAGTGAAATTTTATTCCATACTGCCGGCCCTTTACATATTAGACTATTTTAATGATCGAGGGTAGAAATGCTGATTGGATGGACATGTATAAGTTGCCTGGTGTCATATTTCTGAATATCACAGGTTAGTGTAAAAATATTTAACAACGATACTGGTAGGTTGTAATTATACATACATTTGGCAATTTCTATTTCATATATATATATCCTTCAATTTTAGGATATTTAAGCATATGAAGAGGGGACGAGTGTGCTCATGGAAACTAGTTAATTAAAAGAATACTACGAAAAAAATGTTTCTGCATAACGAACGATTTCATGATACGGCTTTTATGTGCGTTGCTCTTGTCCGTTTCCCTGTAGTCCGGGGCGAGGCTGGCACCGATACCTCTTTACCCCTGTAGTCCAGGGTGAGGCTGGCACCGATACCTCTTTAACCCTGTAGTCCAGGGTGAGGCTGGCACCGATACCTCTTTAACCCTGTAGTCCAAGGTGAGGCTGGCACCGATACCTCTTTATCCCTGTAGTCCAGGGTGAGGCTGGCACCGATACCTCTTTATCCCTGTAGTCCAGAGTGAGGCTGGCACCGATACCTCTTTATCCCTGTAGTCCAGGGTGAGGCTGGCACCGATACCTCTTTAACCCTGTAGTCCAGGGTGAGGCTGGCACCGATACCTCTTTAACCCTGTAGTCCAGGGTGTGGCTGGCACCGATACCTCTTTATCCCTGTAGTCCAGGGTGCGGCTGGCACCTATACCGGTCGTCGATTTATGTTTCCCCTTCTTCATAACTAGTCCCATTTTACTACCTTCTCCAGCAATCGTCTCCACTACCCTCTTTCCCTCGCCCTCATTCTCTATTCCCCTCCCACTCCCACTAAATCTCCCTTCACGCAGTCCTCCCATCTCAGTATCGGTCTTCCTCTTCTTCTACCCTTCACTCCAAGCCCAGCCCACCTTATCCGGATCCTCACCACCTCCTCCCTCAGCTCCTCCATTCTTCGCTTGTCTGTTATTTTCACTCCCGCAATTCTTCTCTCCCGGTTATTCTCGCAAATTCTTTTTATTCTTTCAGTCTCTCTTGTTGTGTTCCTGTCATCGCCATGGTCTCTAGGCCGTATAGGTATGCTGATGTTATGCATGAGTTAAGAACCTTTCCCTTTAGCTTGTGTGTGTGTGTGTGTGTGTGTGTGTGTGTGTGTGTGTGTGTGTGTGTGTGTGTGTGTGTGTGTGTGTGTGTGTGTGTGTGTGTGTGTGTGTGTGTGTGTGTGTGTGGGTTAGTGAGAGTATATATGAGGGTGTGCGTGCGTTCGTTCGTTCGTGCGTGCGTGAGAGCGTGCACTCAGCAGTCTTCAATCACGCCAGGCGACGCAGCGAGACAATGCTAACCGTGTCGGGAGAACGGTGGCGACAATTGACATCAAGACACTCCACCCGAGGTCGCCGGTTTTCACCAACGTCATTGTCGACGTGACTGTGATGGAGAACGTTCCAATTGGCACCATAGTTAAGACGGCCAAAGCTGACCCCAAGAATCCGGTACGAATACTTCATCGCAGCATTAAACATGCAACAAAGAAAAGCCTTAAACACGGGTGCGGACACTCATACTACAAAACACAGAAAGCAAAACATTTGATGACCAAATCAAACATGAAATTGGCAGTACATTACGTTGTAGTAATAGTAATAGTAAAAATTATTTATATAACGCCCGATCAATCGAAGATTTCTCTCAGGCACTTTACATACAGGAACCCTCTAAATCAGTCCAGCGAATGTGACTTTTGGTTTCAGAAATATAATAACCGCATTCATTGACTTCATACACTTCATTAACTTCATACACTTCATACACTTCATACACTTCATACACTTCATTCACTTCATTCACTTCATTCACTTCATTCACTTCATACACTTCATACACTTCATACACTTCATACACTTCATTCACTTCACTTCCTCCCCTACCACCCACACACGTTCTTATATCTACCGTCCTACCTCACTCCCTTCTTTGTTCCCTTTCTCACTTCCTCGCCCACACTCTCTCCCCTCACTCACTCACTCACTCACTCACTCACTCACTCACTCACTCACTCACTCACTCACTCACTCACCCACTTAGTCACTCACTCACTCACTCATTTACTTCAGGTAATCGATGTTTCTGCTGCAAACTAAGCTAACAAATACCCATTTTAGGGCTCGACACTGAAATACTATTTCTACAACAAAGCATGGCAGAAGCACACAGTTAATATTGCAGAATTTATAATAAATCCAAGAAGGTACGTGCTCTGTGTGTGTGTGCGTGTGTGTATGTGTGTGTGTGTGTGTGTGTGTGTGTGTGTATGCGTGCACGCGTGCGTGCGTGCGTGCGTGCGTGCGTGCGACTGATCATTCAGCTGCACAAATAACTACGTTGGTATATCTGGAGGAGTTGATGTGAAGAACTATTGCCAATAATTGCAACTATTGCTGAATACTTCCAAAATGGTGGTGGAATAAGCGGGTTAAAGGTCCCTCCTCAATTAATATTTTGGCAGTGTTATTTAAAATTCGATTTCCGAAAAATCACGCCTACAGTATTCATTACAAAATGCTAGATCGTCTTTTGTATGTAGTTTTTGTGAAATGATCAGACAAACTAGTACGTTACGTAATGTTTGATTAAGCATTAAATGAAGTGGACATGGAAACGCTGAAAACTCACGAATTTCACCCTGAATTTTCGTAACTTTGTTATGTGATCGACGAGAGGATGGAAGTCACGCCTATCATCGACGAGAGGATGGAAGTCACGCCCATCATCGACGAGAGGATGGAAGTCACGCCCATCATCGGCATTGACCTGCCGTGCGCCATATATATATATATATATATATATATATATATATATATATATATATATATATATATATATATATATATATATATATATATATATATATATATATATATATATATATATGTATATATAAATATATATATATATATATATATATATATATATATATATATATATATATATATATATATATATATATATATATATATATATATATATATATATAT
This sequence comes from Lamellibrachia satsuma, assembly GCA_033239005.1. Classification (NCBI taxonomy): domain Eukaryota; kingdom Metazoa; phylum Annelida; class Polychaeta; order Sabellida; family Siboglinidae; genus Lamellibrachia; species Lamellibrachia satsuma. The sequence goes on along the minus strand of BSQZ01000021.1, from coordinate 7,594,963 downwards.
ATATATAATTGTCTACAGTGGCGTCATCAAGACATCGAAGCCCATCGACTATGAAAAGACGAAGAAATATGACTTTATCATCGTAGCGAAAGACGGGAGTTATGTGAGTGAAACCAAAAGATTTTCATTGCATGACTGACTGCTATGTCAATAATTGCCTTAAAACATTCTTTATATGTCGTAAAATTGGCTTATTTTATTTCATCGACAAATCATGTAATTAAAAAAATATTAAGAGATGGTAACCCGCTTTGCATGGGAATTATTATTATTATTTAAACATAATTGAGCGTTTACATATACTAGTAAATGCAGTGAGGCAACATCTCGTACAGCAATCGCCACATGAACTGTAAAAAAAGATAGATGGGACCGATTGGCGCACCAAGGATTTAGGCTTTTCGAATTCGTAATTTCTACAATTTCTGACAGTAAATATACGAAAGCAATAAAGATTAAAATGATTAAGTGAAACATTATTAATTTATATGTACGTTAAGATTGAAAAGTTAGGAGCATTGAATAACTTTAATTATACTTAGCAGATGAACTAGCTCTGGAACAGTTAACCTGTGTGAGTGCTGACGTGTCGTGATGTGAGGGCTGACATGTGATATGGGGGGCAGAGGTGTCGTCATGTGAGTGCTGATATGTCGTGATGTGAGCGCTTTCGTGTCGTGATGTAAGCGCTTTCGTGTCGTGGTGTGAGTGAAGACGTGTTGTGGTGTGAGTGCTGTCGTGTCGTGGTGTGAGTGAAGACGTGTTGTGGTGTGAGTGCTGTTGCGTCGTGGTGTGAGTGAAGACGTGTTGTGGTGTGAGTGCTGTCGTGTCGTGGTGTGAGTGAAGACGTGTTGTGGTGTGAGGGCTGACATGTGATATGGGGGGCAGAGGTGTCGTCATGTGAGTGCTGATATGTCGTGATGTGAGCGCAAACGTGTCGTGATGTAAGCGCTTTCGTGTCGTGGTGTGAGTGAAGACGTGTTGTGGTGTGAGTGCTGTCGTGTCGTGGTGTGAGTGAAGACGTGTTGTGGTGTGAGTGCTGTCGTGTCGTGGTTTGGGTGAAGACGTGTCTTGGTGTGAGTGCATACGTGTCCTTGTATAAGTGCAGACATGTTGTGGTGTATGTGCAGCCGTGTCGTGGTGTCCATATATACGTTCCGTTGTGTGAGTGCTGACGTGTCGTGGTGCGAGTGCAGACATGTCATGGTGTGAGTGCTGACGTGTCGTGACTTGAGTGCAAGTGTGTCGTGATGTGAGTGCTGATGTGTCGTGGTGTGTCTGCCTAAGTGTCGTGATGTGAGTGAAGACGTGTTGTTGTGTGAGCAAAAATGTATCGTAGTGTGAGTGGTGACGTGTCGTAATGTTAATGCTGACTTGTCGATGTGTGAGTGAAGACGTGTCATCGTGTGATTTAAGATGTGTCGTGGTGTGCGTGCTGCCGTGTCGTGGTGTGAACAAAGACGTGTCTTCGTGTGACTGAAGTAGCATCGTGCTGTGCATGCAGACGTGTCGTGGTGTGAGTGCAAGCGTGTCTTGGAATGCGTGCATACGTGTCTTGGTGAGAGTACATACGTGTCATGGTGTGTGTGCAGACGTTGGTGCCGTAGTGTGAGTGCAGACGTGTCGTGGTGTGAATGAGTACATGTCGAGGTGTGAGTGCTGACATGTCGTGGTGTGAGTGAACATGTGTCGTAGTGTGTGTGTGCAAATGTGTCGTGGTGTGACTGAAGACATGTTGTGGTGTTAGTGAAGATGTGTCATGGTGTGGGCAGATGTGTCGTGGTGTGTGAGCAGACCTGTCACGGTGTGAGTGCAAATATGTCATTATATGAATGTATGTAGTTGTCGTCGCCCTTGTAGAAAAATTCAGTATGTTTTCTTCCTGCAGAAAAGTCCGCTCAACCTGAAGATCTCAGTCATCAATATAAACGACAACAACCCGATGTTCGCCGAGGCTTTCTTCCAGTTCTCCGGTACTCAACACCACAGCAAGATCGACGTCGTCGGGGTACGTTGTCGTCGGGGTACGTTGTCGTCGCCGTCAAGAATTAAGGTTCTCATATGGCGAACCAGAAAGGATGAAGACTATATAAATCACAAACAAGCACTTTATGCAGCTACGACTGAAATTAGGAAATATAAAAGAAACTATTAGCAACAATTAGCATGTATCATAAAACTTGACAGCAAGAATAGTAATACACATGTATAGGTGTAAAGAAAACGTACGAGACAAGGTTGGACCACTAGAAGACATTGCTGGAAATATAACATCACAAGGTTTTTTAATGGCGGAAGACTTAAGTTCTCAGTTCAGTGTTTACCAGAGATGATATTAGTTAATTATTAATTCCAGATGCTAAATTTCAGGAGGCTAAATCGAACTATGTGCTGATATGAAAGTGTCTGAGCAGTGTGGTAATGCAGTTTCGAAGGGTAATCAAATTATCGGATTGATTAGGAGAAATATAACATATAAGGAAAAGAGCTAATTATAGAATTATGTATACAAACGTGGAGAACATGTAGTAAGAAGGATATAGATTCGACTGAACGAATACAGAGGAGGGCAACTAAAATTATTCGAGAACTGAGGTACCTTAGTTATGAAGAACGCCTAATAGAATGTGGTTTAACAACCCTAGAGACAAGAAGGTTAAGAAGAGTTCAAATTGAAGATTTCACAATACTGAATGGGTATGCACATATTGAAGGAAATATTTTTCTATTCTCACAGAGGATAATAAATGAATGGAACTTCAGATTGTGTAACTGCTAGCAGCGTGAATATGTTTAAAAACAAGGTTGACACATGTCTCAGGAGGGCGGGTTACACAAAGATGAAAATTGTTGGACTCTCGATAAGCCAGTGGCTTCCTTGTCCACTTGCCACTTGGGCCTTTGTTTTGGATTGCAATCTTGTTAAATATGGTCATGTTAACATCATGATGGTGTAATCACTGCCGAATGGCATAGCACTTTAAATATACACGAATTGCCATAAGCCAACCAATATTCTACATCCAACGAATTCATAATTTGTTTGAGGCCTCATTTCTGTATTTTTAATCATGCTTCTATATAAAATGGCATTTAATTGATTGGAAATACGTGCAGTGTATGATGTTCGAGTTCACATATTAGGTGATAAGGTCGAGGTTTGAACCAATACTAAACAGGAAACACTATACGGTTTGGGGATTTTGTTAACGGTTGAGACGATCCCTTGTGATATATTGTTGTTGCTGTGTAGGTCACAGACAAGGATGGAGATACGAATTACACATTCCGCATACTCGGAGCTGAGAAGTAAGTATACACTTGGCTGTGTCGTATACACGTGGCTGTGTCGTATACACGTGGCTGTGTCGTATACACTTGGCTGTGTCGTATACACGTGGCTGTGTCGTATACACGTGGCTGTGTCGTATACACTTGGCTGTGTCGTATACACGTGGCTGTGTCGTATACACGTGGCTGTGTCGTATACACGTGGCTGTGTCATATACACTTGGCTGTGTCGTATACACGTGGCTGTGTCGTATACACGTGGCTGTGTCGTATACACGTGGCTGTGTCGTATACACTTGGCTGTGTCGTATACACGTGGCTGTGTCGTATACACGTGGCTGTGTCGTATACACTTGGCTGTGTCGTATACACGTGGCTGTGTCGTATACACGTGGCTGTGTCGTATACACGTGGCTGTGTCGTATACACTTGACTGTGTCGTATACACGTGGCTGTGTCGTATACACGTGGCTGTGTCGTATACACGTGGCTGTGTCGTATACACTTGGCTGTGTCGTATACACGTGGCTGTGTCGTATACACGTGGCTGTGTCGTATACACGTGGCTGTGTCGTATACACTTGGCTGCGTCGTATACACGTGGCTGTGTCGTATACACTTGGCTGCGTCGTATACACGTGGCTGTGTCGTATACACTTGGCTGTGTCGTATACACGTGGCTGTGTCGTATACACTTGGCTGCGTCGTATACACGTGGCTGTGTCGTATACACTTGGCTGTGTCGTATACACGTGGCTGTGTCGTATCAGTTGGACAGAGGATATCACAGCTCTAACAAGTCAATATAGTCGCCGTCATCAATCAAACACATATTAAATGTCATAAATATCAAGACAATATGGATAATATCTTATCACACGAAATGTTGTAGGTCGATTAACCAAATTGAACATGGATTTATACGGGTTTATCCAAAAATAAAATCGAAGGATTTCAACCAATTGAAAGAGCATGTATTACTTTTAGAAATATTGTGCAATGATTGCTGCGAGGCAAGTATGTTACGTTATTACATTTTAAAATAAATTCTAACCTCGATATTAAGATCACCCACAGGACTGGGCTAATGTGACTTGAATAGCAAGACGACCGTATAAGCAGGATTAATGTCCAATAGTTTACTGTTTTGGATATTAGTTGGAACTGTCCCAGTGTAATGTCAATGACGAAGTGGTTGTATTATCAAAGGGACCGTAAAGCGAGGTTCGACTTTATTGTACATGATTGTCTTTGTAAACATTGAATAATACTGTTTGCGTCAAATAAAACCAAGGCGTGTTTTATGGTTATTACTGCATCACTTACAACTGCTCGATACCGCTAAACTGGCTTTTCTGGTTGCAGCGTATTTTCCATCAATGAAGATGGAATACTGAGTGTAGACCCGACTCCGGCTGACCGGGTGATCGACAAGCCGTCTTACACAATGGCGATTGTCGTGCGTGACTCCGGGGTGCCGCCTAGAGAGGAGATCTGTATTGTGAACGTGGACTTCTCCAAAGATACGACGAAAATCTCAGGGTTGGAGACCATTGTAACATCAATCTTCTACGTCAGCATCTCGGTTGTGACATTCATCGATATCGTGCTATTTATCTACATCATGAAAATGTAAGTTCCCACAGCTATTCTACTGTTGTTCTGGCCTATCCTGTTGCAGTGCTCAATACCTCCAGAAATGAAACTACGTAAACCTTATTGCATTTACATCAGTGACTAAACTGCAATAACGTGTAGATACTGGCTGGTTGGAGATATTGCGACACTTCGGAGCGACGTGGGACATAGCATTTTTACATATTTTGCATATTTAGTTGCTGCGCCACACATGGAAGCTTCCTCAGACACATTCATTGTGTGTGTGTGTGTGTGTGCGCGCTTGTGCGTGCATTTGTGCGTGCGTGCGTGCGTGCGTGCGTGCGTGTGTGTGTATACGTGTGTGTGTATATTCTTGCGCGAATGTGTGCGTGTGTTTATGTGTGTGTTTGTTTAAAATGAATTTGGCTTGACTGTGTTACACGAAGTCTGATCCACACGCACACACAAACACACACACACACACACACACACACACACACACACACACACACACACACACACACACACACACACACACACACACACACACACACACACACACACACACACACACACACACACACACACACACACACACACACACACCCTCTCCCTCTCCCTCTCCCTCTCCCTCCATTCTGTGTGTCTTTGTGTGTGTGCGTGTGCGTGCGCGTGCGTGCGTACGTTTTTGATACGGATGCATATGTGTGCATGTGTGCTATATATGATTTTTCTTTGTAGGGGAGGCGTTCCTATCTTCGTAAATCACCAACGTAAGTCCAGGCCGATTTATTCTCACGTAGATTAAGTAACACAAAACTACACGCGCGTGTGAATAGTGTTGTACGCCATACACGCACACGCACACGCACATGCACACGCACAAAAAAATTAGATTTGTAGGGAATTGTTCTGTTTTTTTTTGCCACAAACTGAACCAACATTATTTAAATTCATTTATAACTTTTCGAGATACGAGTTTTTATACGTCTAAAATGTGTGCGTGTACCTAGTGAGAGTGCACCCAGGTGGAGTGTACCCAGTGGGAGTGCATCCAGTGGGAGTGCACCCAATGGCAGTGCACCTAGTGGGAGTGCACCTATTGTGAGTGCACCTAGTGGGAGTGCACCCAGTATGAGTGCACCGAGTGGGAGTGCACCCATTGTGAGTGCACCTAGTGGGAGTGCACCCATTGTGAGTGCACCTTGTGGGAGTGCACCCATTGTGAGTGCACGCAGTGGGAGTGCGCCCAGTGGGAGTGCACCCAGTGGAAGTGCACCCAGTGGAAGTGCACCTAGTGTGAATGCATCTGGTGGGACTGTACCTAGTGGAAGAATACATATTGGGAGTGTACCTAGTGGGAGTGTACCTAGTTGATGTGTAACTGTTAGGAGTGTACCTAGTGGGAGTGCAAACCGTGGGAGTGCACCTAATGGGAGTGTACCTAATGGAAGTGCACCTATTTGGAGTGCACCTAGTGGGAATGAACCTAGTGGTAGTGTACCTAGTGGGAGTGTACCAAGTGGGAATGTACCTATTGTGAATGCACCCAATGGGAGTGCACCCAGTGGGAGTGCACCCAGTGGGAGGGCACCCAGTGGGAGTGCACCCAGTGGGAGTGCACCCAATGGGCGTGCACCCAGTGGGAGTGCACCAATGGGCGTGCACCCGGTGGGAATGCAACCAACATGAGTGCACCCAATGGTAGTGCACACATTGGGAGTGTACCCAGTGGGAGTGCACCCAGTGGGAGTGCACCCAATGGGCGTGCACCCAGTGGGAGTGTACCCAATGGGAATGCAGCCATTGGAAGTGCACCCAATGGGAGTGCACCCAGTGTGATTGCACCCAATGGTAGTGCACACATTGGGAGTGCACACAGCGGGAGTGCACCCAGTGGGAGTGTACCCAATGGGGGTGCAGCCATTGGGAATGCACCCAATTGGAGTGCACCCAATGTGAGTGCACCCAGTGATGGTGCACCCAGTGGGAGGAGTGGCGGAGTGTACATGGAGGGTGTGTATCCAATGGGAGTGTACCTATTGGGAGTGTACCCAGTTGGAGTGTTCCCAGTAGGTGTGTACCCAGTAGGAGAGTACACAGTGGGAGTGTACCTAGTTAGAGTATATATTGGGAGTGTATCCAGTGAGAATGTACCCAGTGGGAGTGCACCCAATGGAGTGTACCAATTGGGAGTGTAACCAGTTGGAGTGTTCCCAGTAGGAGTGTATCCAGTGGGAGTGTACCCAGTAGGAATATACCCAGTGGGAGTGTACCCAGTAGGAGTGTTCTCAGTGGGAGTGTACCCAGTAGGAGTGTTCTCAATGGGAGTGTACCCAGTAGGAGTGTTCTCAGTGGGAGTGTACCCAGTAGGAGTGTTCTCAGTGGGAGTGTACCCAGTAGGAGTGTTCTCAGTGGGAGTGTACCCAGTAGGAGTGTTCTCAGTGGGAGTGTACCCAGTAGGAGTGTTCTCAGTGGGAGTGTACCCAGTAGGGGTGTACCTAGTGGCAGTGTACCCAGTGGGAATGTACCAAGTAGGAGTGTACCCAGTAGGAGTGTTCTCAGTGGGAGTGTACCCAGTAGGAGTGTTCTCAGTGGGAGTGTACCCAGTAGGAGTGTTCTCAGTGGGAGTGTACCCAGTAGGAGTGTACTCAGTGGGAGTGTACCCAGTAGGGGTGTACCTAGTGGCAGTGTACCCAGTGGGAGTGTACCAAGTAGGAGTGTATCCAGTAGGAATGTATTAAGTGGGAGTGTATCCAGTAGGAATGTATTAAGTGGGAGTGTATCCAGTAGGAATGTATTAAGTGGGAGTGTACCTAGTGGTAGTGTACCTAGTGGTAGTGTACCTAGTGGGAGTGCACCTAGTGGGAGTGTACCCAGTAGGGGTGTACCTAGTGGGAGTGCACCTAGTGGTAGTGTACCTAGTGGGAGTGCACCTAGTGGGAGTGTACCCAGTAGGGGTGTACCTAGTGGTAGTGTACCTAGTGGGAGTGCACCTAGTGGGAGTGTACCCAGTAGGGGTGTACCTAGTGGGAGTACACCTAGTGGGAGTGTACCTAATTTGTACTTTCTTCGACAGACTACTTATTATTTAAACACCTTCAACGAACATCTCAACCTTGTATCTTTATGAGTTTCTAGATATTGGGGTCAAAATTTGACAACTTTCATGCGAGTGTGCAGTAAATTCTCAGATCTGCTACCAGGGGCAGCGTGGTGCATATTGGAATTAGTTCGTAATGTTGCCCTTGTGAACATATGTGTCAACTTAAGAGAGATACACTTCACACCAGCATCAGGTTTCATGTCGCCTACTTAACGGCTAAGAAAGTTTACTTAGCACTAAGATGATTGTCTTATGGATTTTTAATTACGCGTTTCATGTCGTCAACTTAGACTATGCAGTGGGCGCAACACCCTACTTAGCCTACACCTCCTACCCCCGTGGCACAACACCCTACTTAGCCTACCCCTCCTACCCCCGTGGCACAACACCCTACTTAGCCTACACCTCCTACCCCCGTGGCACAACACCCTACTTAGCCTACACCTCCTACTCCCGTGGCGCAACACCCTACTTAGCCTACCCCTCCTACTCCCGTGGCACTACACCCTACTTAGCCTACCCCTCCTACTCCCGTGGCGCAACACCCTACTTAGCCTACCCCTCCTACTCCCGTGGCGCAACACCCTACTTAGCGTACCCCTCCTACCCCCGTGGCACAACACCCTACTTAGCCTACGCGTCCTACCCCCGTGGCACAACACCCTACTTAGCCTACCCCTCCTACTCCCGTGGCGCAACACCCTACTTAGCCTACGCCTCCTACTCCCGTGGCACTACACCCTACTTAGCCTACCCCTCCTACTCCCGTGGCGCAACACCCTACTTAGCCTACCCCTCCTACTTCCGTGGCACTACACCCTACTTAGCCTACCTCTCCTACTCCCGTGGCGCAACACCCTACTTAGCCTACCCCTCCTACTCCCGTGGCGCAACACCCTACTTAGCGTACCCCTCCTACCCCCGTGGCACAACACCCTACTTAGCCTACGCGTCCTACCCCCGTGGCACAACACCCTACTTAGCCTACCCCTCCTACCCCGTGGCGCAACACCCTACTTAGCCTACCCCTCCTACTCCCGTGGCACAACACCCTACTTAGCCTACCCCTCCTACTCCCGTGGCGCAACACCCTACTTAGCGTACCCCTCCTACCCCCGTGGCACAACACCCTACTTAGCCTACGCGTCCTACCCCGTGGCACAACACCCTACTTAGCGTACCCCTCCTACCCCCGTGGCACAACACCCTACTTAGCCTACGCGTCCTACCCCCGTGGCACAACACCCTACTTAGCCTACCCCTCCTACCCCCGTGGCACAACACCCTACTTAGCCTACACCTCCTACTCCCGTGGCACAACACCCTACTTAGCCTACGCGTCCTACCCCCGTGGCACAACACCCTACTTAGCCTACACCTCCTACTCCCGTGGCACAACACCCTACTTAGCCTACGCGTCCTACCCCCGTGGCACAACACCCTACTTAGCCTACCCCTCCTACCCCCGTGGCACAACACCCTACTTAGCCTACCCCTCCTACTCCCGTGGCACAACACCCTACTTAGCCTACACCTCCTACTCCCGTGGCACAACACCCTACTTAGCCTACGCGTCCTACCCCCGTGGCACTACACCCTACTTAGCCTACCCCTCCTACCCCCGTGGCACAACACCCTACTTAGCCTACACCTCCTACTCCCGTGGCACAACACCCTACTTAGCCTACACCTCCAACCCCTGTGACACAACACCCTACTTAGCCTACACCTTCAACCCCTGTGACACAACACCCTACTTAGCCTACCCCTCCTACCCCCGTGGCACAACACCCTACTTAGCCTACACCTCCTACTCCCGTGGCACAACACCCTACTTAGCCTATGCCTCCTACTCCCGTGGCACAACACCCTACTTAGCCTACCCCTCCTACTCCCGTGGCACAACACCCTACTTAGCCTACCCCTCCTACTCCCGTGGCACAACACCCTACTTAGCCTACCCCTCCTACTCCCGTGGCACAACACCCTACTTACATTACCCCTCCTACTCCCGTGGCACAACACCCTACTTAGCCTACACCTCCTACTCCCGTGGCGCAACACCCTACTTAGCCTACCCCTCCTACTCCCGTGGCGTTAGTTCACTAAGTTGTTCTTAGGAACTTTCAAAATGGCGGTTCTCCGACAAGTACATCGAATAACTGACGCAGGAAGACGAGGATTACCCAGGAAGAGGGTGTTTAGAGACAGAAGACACACTTTCGAAATGTACGGTGATGTCAAGTGTTTAATAGGTACCGTTTTCGTCGTGATGACATCATATAGACTTAGTCGCTTTGACCGGTGACAATGTTTCTATTTCTACACAAAACGGCTCGCTCACAGCAACGCTCCAAAGTATTGTCGCCTTACTCTCATTTGTGTGAACAATAGAGTAACTTTCACGTGACTGTCGGCGGTTTGTTTGCAACTAGCACGGCAACAGTGTCTAAAAGAGTCAGTCCACATAGTGGCATTCGCTCGACTCGTACCACCGTACGTTCGCTTCCACGAACACACATCAGCAGGAATCCTCATTAAGGGTTGTAAAACTGCATCAGAGACTGGAACTGTCATTCGTCAAGTTGTGAAGCAGACTGTTCACTCAATATTTTGGATAAGAATATGGATTGCGTACTAATGGAAAACTGTATTTCAGGTGCCTACAGCATTGACGACAGTGAATTTATAATGAATTAATAATTAATGTATTGAAATTTCACTAAAAAAACGTTATGTACATTAATAAAATACGTTGTGTTAACCAGACTGTGTTTTTCTTTTTGATAACTTTTATACAATAATAAACACTGGATGTCCGATAATTATTTAGACAATGACGCTGTTGAATGGCATATGCCTATTTGCTGACCTCCTAACACAATGTATATAGCCAACATGGTAAATAATAAGCAATCGCTTCTTTCGTAGATGGGTCACATTGTTCCTCAATTTATACTATAAAATTGTGGCATGCCGCGAGTATTGCTCGAACAGACAGCTCAACTCGGTGCCAATTAAACTGCTTTTCTCTTCCCGTTTAACTGTGTCGACTGTGCCGCGGGCTTTCGCCATGCCACTAACGGGATCATGGGAAGAGGAATCACGGGGATTGCCCGTTGATAACGACTCATCTGACCACGTGATAGCCTTACGCGCATTCTTAGCTAAGAAATAGGTCAGGCGCCCTACATAAAACCCGACTTGCTTAGTTTTACGCAACTACTTAGCTTAGGATTTGGCCACGGAATTCATAAGAGTCTAATATCTATCCAGTCATTTCAAAACATACCCAATTTTTTTTATATGTCTAAAAAAACTGGTTACAAATACAGCTCCATGAATAGATCACCGCGCACATGTATAACTCAGGAGACATTTCTACACGCATTGAACTACCTGTTACAGTTATGAGACTGGGCGCTCTCCGAGACCGCTTGATGCAGCGTCTGAGAAATATTCAGCTACTGAAGCGGATACCTCGCCAGGGCAAACAGAAAAGGAAAAAGAAGAAGGCGGCTAAGGAAGACAGCGACGTGAGCCATTACATACCCGGTTTCTTACGGACGGTGAAGCAACTCGGGACAGAAGGGGCCTTCAGCAGCTCGCGATCGACGGGAGTAAACCAAGCGTCAGCTACTGTCCTAGCGCCCTCGCGGTCGGCGCCTGCGACCAGGCAGCCGAAACACGCCAAGGCCACGACCAATGCAAAGCCGAAGCCGGCAGAAGTTTCGAAGAAGTAATGAGCGTCACGCGACTTCTCGCGGTGTCTCGTCACAGTTTTGCACACTTTTGAACACAACGACTATGATATGCTCATTTTCACAAGCGTGTTACTGTTTTCCTTCTAAGTTAAAAAGTGACGTCACGATATCTGTTGTGGCTAAATATGGGCACACTGACCATCATCGTTTCAGATTTTTTTTCAAGATATCAACTTACGTTGCTGCAACATTCCACACAGCGCGCTGTGTAAATATTCGCTGGCGTTATTAATAAACGCCCCGGACGTCAGTTTATAGAGCGTAAATCAATACTAACTCTGAGGCTGCCCGAAATAAACCGTGACACCTATGGTGGATGTCATAAAACCACATCTATCGACCCCCATCTTACACTCTAAATTTACAGAGTTGTAATTGTCGACAATTTTTTTTACAGAACAATAGTGTTTCAATGACGAAGCGTGCTCGAACCTAAACAATTTTCCGAATTATCGTGTCAACTAACAGTGGCCTTTACTAGTATCTGACAAAACGGACAACACTAGCATCATAATGTAAAATTTGTTTTAAATCGGTCGATATGACGTTGAAGTAACTTCGAACGCGATCGAGCAGGCGTTAGCGAAGATGCGCGATTGTTTTGCGCCCGCAGCAAAACAATCGCGTGGATGTTTTGGGTGTCTCATTATTTATGTTATTCCAGATATTTAACGATTCGTAATCTACATCGACGAACAGAGAGCTACACCGTGAAGAAAACTCACTGTTGTCATAGCTTCTAAAGCATCAATGGAAACATGAGCCATGTGCATTTGAAGACAGTCTTGTCGACAACGATCCCATGATGCCTTGCGTTAAGACGTATTCGCCATCTGGCGATTAAAAATACACTATTTTGTATAGTTTATATTACAAGAATAGATGCAACTTCGTCAGGATTAACCTTCACGGTATTTCACTGACGTCTCAGGGACAAAGGACACGCATCCGAAAGGTGCCCCGTCCATGAGTACCCAGCGCTTCTACATTGTTTCCACTGTCGCTAGCCCATCCTTCCAAAATAAAAAAACAAGCTTACCCAAGGTTTTCGCTTCCCGCGAAGCATGTATACGTTTCTACGAGGCTTCCACAAGGTGACTGCGTCCACGATGCCCAGGCATTCACAAGGTTCATGGTCATGAATTCAAAGCTTCCACGAGACCAACGTTTCCACACAAAACATATACGTAGGCAGTGTTATTGCCCTACCTCGACATACCTGACACGGGGAGCCGTTCAGTGTTTTCCTCTGTTTTTCTGACGATAAAAAAACGAAGATGGCCGTTTTCACGAATTTTGCACAGTACATCAGTTAAATGATGTTTAATGAGGTGTGGTAGTTTCAAGAAAATCATAGGAGAAACTATCGAATGATCCTAGGAAACGTTATAATGGCCACCAATGATCGCTCACCTGTTGGCCGGCCTCAGGCAGCAGTCTGTTTCTGTGGTCACCGCTCCTTCGTATGACGTCATGAGGTTGCATGCACAGCTGATAAACACATTGCTCCTTGGCGTGTTGCACAGACGTTGCCACTTCGTCAAGTTTACCGGGTAGTACGTGTTTCTGAATAATCGTGGAGTCCCGTTAAAAGTACGTGTTCATCTTAGGTGTATAACAAAACGATAAACAATCTGTTACATTGCAACGCCTGATATTAATAGCTGCCTACTTCAGTTTGTATAGCCTATCTGTGCCAAATTCGAGTAAAACGGGTGTGTATATATAAATGTCGGTTTTCGCCGAACATCCGTGTAAAGTAAAGAATAACGAAAAGAGTTAAGCAAAGAAAACGACAACACGGATTCCAACTAAATAATAACTTTATAAATTGTATTGTATAGACAATTTTGGTTTCACTGTCGGTATATTTGGTTCAGGTAACAAATTGCATCGACAAAACGAAAACTACCTGTTTCTCTTCTTTTCGATACGGCCCCCAGCACACTTTTATGCCGTCTGTTCTCTGCTTTCGTGAATCGGGTATCCATGCGACGCATATGTAAGCACTCGAAGGCGGGAGATTGATAAGGCAGCAGGGTAGTGGTTGTGAACTTTGGTCACGTTCGAACGGAAGAACAGCAGGCGAGATTGCGTAGCGCTATTCCGGGGCGGGACTTTAACAGCAGACATCGGAAATCGCGCTAAAATGCGAAGCTCCCAGATACTGTGGTAAATCCCGGCTTGGTCTGTCGATGCACCAACAAGCACAGTCACAAGCAGCTATTGGTAAGTGTTTACTGGTGATGCGCTTGTGCGCTTCCAAACCAGTCGCGTGAGTTGGAGTATCTATCAGTTGTCCGCGTTGGCCGTTGAACTGGCTGTATGTGTGTATGTGTGTGTGTGTGTGTGTGTGTGTGTGTGTGTGTGTGTGTGCGTGCGTGCGTGCGTGCGTGCGTGCGTGCGTGCGTGCGTGCGTGCGTGCGTGTGTGTGTGTGATAGAGGGGTTCATTAGCAGTTATGTCAGTATAACAAGTAGAAACTGTGAAATATTGGTGTCACTTAAAGTGTCGTACGTATGTATAGCTGACCAGTATCGATGAGTGCAGTGCCGACCTGGGAGCCGCAAGCCTAGCGTACACTGTTAGGTCTGACGCACGCTGAAGTTCGGCACCGTTGTACTATGGCGACTACTGCCAGGCTTAAGTGATTAGACGAGTCTATACACCAAACAACCCATTCTTGGGCTAACGCAAGAGGTTTGACTGGTAAGAGAACATGGGCTGGCTGTTGCTTATATGTTATAATAGTTTACTTGAAGTACGTGTTTATTTTTAGACATGCTTTTTAGTCAGGCAAGCTTCCTTGCATATGCTGCAGTCGCAGTAAACAAAACGAACCGTCTCGGATGCAGTGTGCTACGAACTCTATTATCTTTGAGAACGAGTGGCAGTGACCTGTATGTTGTGTTTGAGAACCACTGTCGGTGATCTGTATGTTGTCTGTGAGAACCACTGACAGTGACCTGTATGTTATCTTTTAGAACCTCTAACAGTGACCAGTATGTTATCTTTTAGAACCTCTAACAGTGACCAGTATGTTATCTTTTAGAACCTCTAACAGTGACCTGTATGTTGTCTTTGAGAATCACTGAGAGTTACCTGTATGTTGTATTTGAGAACCACTGTCTCTTGTCGTAGCGAACCACTAACAGTGACCTGTTTTTTTTATTTGAGAGCCATTGTCTGTGACCTGTATGTTGTCTTTGAGAACCTCTAACAGTGACCTGTATGTTGTCTTTGAGAACCTCTAACAGTGACCTGTATGTTGTCTTTGAGAACCTCTAACAGTGATCTGTATGTTGTCTTTGAGAACCACTAACATTGACCTGTTTGCTGTATTTGAGAACCATTGTCAGTGACCTGTATGTTGTCTTTGAGAACCAGTGACAGTGACCCGTATGTTGTCTTTGAGAACCACTGAGAGTAATCTGCATGTTGTTTTTGAGAACCACTGACAGTGACGTATATGTTGTCTTTGAGAACCACTGACAATGACGTGTATATTGTCTTTGAGAACCACTGACAGTGACCTGTATGTTGTATTTGAGAACCACTGACAGTGACCTGTATGTTGTATTTGAGAACCACTGACAGTGACCTGTATGTTGTATTTGAGAACCACTGACAGTGACCTGTATGTTGTCTTTGAGAACCACTGACAATGACGTGTATATTGTCTTTGAGAACCACTGACAGTGACCTGTATGTTGTATTTGAGAACCACTGACAGTGACCTGTATGTTGTATTTGAGAACCACTGACAGTGACCTGTATGTTATATTTGAGAACCACTGACAATGACGTGTATATTGTCTTTGAGAACCACTGACAGTGACCTGTATGTTGTCTTTGAGAACCACTGACAATGACGTGTATATTGTCTTTGAGAACCACTGACAGTGACCTGTATGTTGTATTTGAGAACCACTGACAGTGACCTGTATGTTGTATTTGAGAACCACTGACAGTGACCTGTATGTTATATTTGAGAACCACTGACAGTGACGTCTATGTTGTCTTTGAGAACCACTGACAATGACGTGTATATTGTCTGTGGGAACCACTGTCGGCGACATGTGAGATATCTATGGGAACATTTGACAGTGGCCTGTTGTCTGTTGGAACCTCTGTCAGTGACCTGTATGTTTTTTTTATGGGACAATAGACAGTGACGTATATGGTGTCTATGGGAACCACTGACAGTGACATGTATGTTGTTTATGGGAACAGTTGACAGTGACCTGTATGTTGTTTATTGGAACAATTGACAGTGACCTGTATGTTGTTTGTGGGAACAATTGACAGTGACCTGTGTGTTGTTTATGGGAACAATTGACAGTGACCTGTATGTTGTTTGTGGGAACACTTGACAGTGACCTGTGAAAGTTAATAAAGGGTAAACAGGAATCAGTGACAGTTTATCCCGTGGCGGGTGCAATGTGCACATAGCTGATAAACTAATGAACACACGTCCACTCGAATACGTATGTTTCCAGGTTCTGTGTCAAGCGATACTTGTTGCTCGTTATTCGGTATTCGCAGGAAGTCAACTGCGTAGAGCAGCTGATGTCGAAGAGCCAAATTCACCAGCCGACGTAGATCCCTAGCAATCAACGAAACCAACTGTATGTAATTTCCATTTAGGGCTTCCCATTGGGACAATTAATTACGATGCTAAAATTACACTAACCTGGCCCTTTTGTAAACTGTTGCAAATAAAATATTATAATATAATTTTTCTTCCACCCATAATAACAGTAAGTTGCATTTAGACTGCGCGCTCATTTGTTTCGGATTTCCCCAAACATTTTTGAAATCGAAGCAAACGTGCCCCTGTCATTATGACGACATGATCGTATTTTATATTCTGCACGACTCCTGCAAACTATGACTCCGATGTGTTTCGGAGAACACTGTGATGTACAAACGTGATGTGGACATTGCCATGTGGACATCACCTCACCTTCACCTGTCCTTTTCAGGCCCCATGACACATGAGTTTTTTCTGCCGTTCGCTTTATTCCACATTTTCCACCCCAGTTCTTGTTTTTCTTTTTCTACGGTTTTCCGCCATTTTGTTTTTCTTGGGCGACCCACTTTCCGTTTCCCTTCCTGTGTCCATGCCATAGCCGTGAGGCTGTCTGCTTTCATTCTGAGTATGTTCTAACCATTTCCGTCTTCTAATCTTTACTTCTGATCTTCTTTAACTTGGTTTTATCTGTGAAAAACACTCACGTTTGATAGCTAATTTACTTATTATTTGATTAATAAAATACGTTGGAAGTCCCCCACACATAACCTGTCAGTCATTTACATTTTAATGACTCAAGCCAATATAACTATTGACTTCAATTTGTAGTAACGATGCGTCTTTCGCGACACTGCGACTGGCTGTTGCCCCTGTTCACTCTCCTGTCCCAAGTCACATTGGCAAGCTTCCAACTTGATCGCCAGGCGGCGGTGTCGGAACTCGTCACAGCAAACGGTAAATTCGGCCTGGCGCTGTACCGGGAACTGACCCGGAGTTCTGACACCAACAATGTCCTCTTCTCGCCCATCAGCGTGTCTCTGGCGTTGGGACTGACGTACGCAGGCGCCAGAGGAAACACGGCCGCAGAGATGAGCAAGGTTAACACTTATTAATTATATAAAATGCGGTTAATAACAATAATAATATTAATTATTATTAGTATAATAACAACACACATGTTTTATTCACGATAAACCTTCTAAAATATTATATATTTATCTTCCTAAGGGTGGTGAGTTCAAAACGTAAATTCATGGGTAAATACAGTACAGCTTAAAATGTAATAATTGTCAAAATTAATTTGCTGACTGGTGCATAGACAGGTTTAAAATCTCCGGATGTGACGAAAGATCTCATGAATTTTTAAAACAATTCGCCACCCCGGCAACCCTGCATCATGATTTCATATTTCTTACTCTATTTGCTTGTTCATTGTTATCTTCTGGTCGACGTTTTTCTTCATGTTGACTGTTATTTAGAGGAATTTTCGAAGAACGATCAATAACTCATTTGGACCACATATATCTACCTCTTTTGTGTTCAACAAAATATGCAGAGGTGGCGTAGCGGCTAAAATGTCAAACTCTGAATCGAGAGTAAATGGGTTCAAATTCTCTTGCTGTCATTTCGAAGCTTTGGTAATTTCGTTCACCACACGTTGCCAGGCATAGGTGGATACGTGAACGAATATTCTTCGCACAGTAATTGCAGCATTGCTGAACTTTCCCATAGAACGCGCGATGGTGTTGGCATGAACAAGTCTGCCAGGGGTGAAGTGTAAAGCTCTTTGAACAGTCCCAATGATTGGATACAACGCTATATAAATATATATTTTTATATATTTCGGCCATTTGTAACCACGAAATTACACGAGAACGGTCTTAGACGCGTTTACGATGTTTACGATAAATATCACCAAGGCGCAGGAATTTGGTTGTCTGGGATCGAGATTTGGTTGTCTGAGGCCGCCAGAAAATAGTAGCTAAACTAGAGAGGGAGGAAGGAAGCAAGGGAAGGAGTAGTTCATGTTTGTCTGGTAGAGGCAGGGAAAAACAACCCGTTCTCGCCAATGCCCCTGGGATTGCTTACATGCCAGAAAGGAGACGGGGCTGAGAGGTTCCTCTGCTTTCATGTCGCCCACCGCGATGTATTATCAGACAGAGAGTCCATAGCTTTGTTTTTTATCGGTGGATCTGGTAACTTGCTAACACGTGGTGCTACCACCATCATCGCCACCACCATCACCGCCTCCACCATCATCGCCACCAACATCATTTCTACTACCTCCATCGCCAAAACCATCGCCATCATCGCCAACACTGTCATTATTGCAATTACCGCAGCAATGTTACACAATAATTGATACATGTTTCATGTATGTTATGAGGTACTTCGCTTCAAAGAAGTCAGCTCGAACGTGCACGAGCAGTTCCGAGAACTACTGACGGCGCTGAACGGCCGGTCGAAGAGCTCCGACTACACGCTGCGCGTCGCCAACCGGATGTTCTTCGCGCGCAGCATCCAGGTCCGGCGCGCCTTCCGCGTGTCCGGTATCCGCAACTACCGCGCCTATGCGAAGCGTCTCAACTTCACCGCCGACCCCGACCGCTGCCGGCGCCTCATCAACAAGTGGGTGGCCAACCGCACGATGCAGAAGATCAAGGAGCTCCTGGCGAGAAGCGCCGTCGACCGCAGCACCTCGCTCGTCCTCGTCAACGCCATCTACTTCCGGAGTTCGTGGCGCTTCCGGTTCGACCGACGGCGCACGAGTCGACGGCCATTCCACGTGTCGCGGACGGAGCAGGTGGACACCGAGATGATGGACACGAAGGCAACTCTGCGGCTCGGCCGGATACCGTCGCTCAAGTGTAAGATCGTCGAGATCCCGTACGCCAACGACGACGCCGCCATGTACGTGCTTCTCCCGGACGACATTGACGGCCTGTCGCGGCTCGAGGACGGACTGAGTGTCACGGTGCTGGACGGCGCCATCGACTCCATGCGATCCGTCACCAACGCGAGGCTGACGCTGCCGAAATTCAAAATGGAGGAGCAGTTCGATCTGAGATCGACGCTGGACGCCATGGGCATCAGCGAGGTGTTCACGTCGTCTGCGGACCTGACCGGCATGAGTGAGACGGAAGGACTGTTCATCTCGAGGGTCGTTCATAAAGCCTACATCGACGTGAACGAAAAAGGCACGGAGGCAGCGGCCGCTACGGCTGTCATCGTCTCCCGCTCGAACCTGCGGCCGCTGAGCGTCGTCGCTGACCGCCCCTTCTTGTTCCTCATCCGCGAGGGGCGCACCAGAAGCATCGTCTTCATAGGGCGCTTCGTCCGTCCACCGACCGACTGAGATCTGCGCACATGCCTGTAGTTAAATAACGACGTTTTGTTGTGTTGATAGGGACAATGCATCGCCAGTGCCTTGTGATATAGATGGCGGAATATAATATTTAGCTTTTTACAAACACCAAATTTACTGAGTTACTATAACGACGAACGAAGTACTCTAACCGTAGGCGCCGTGTCAACCACCGGAAGCGGACATATTTCCGTGCCACGTTGGCAGTTATTGGCGGACTAACTTTGGATTTATTCACACAAGGGGCTGTCGCGAAGCACACATAAAACGTAGGCATATTTAGATAGCGGAAAACATAATTCGTCATTGTTTAATATTATGCTTGCTCATCTTTAAAACAATGACCGTTATCGTTTTCGATTATATTCAAGAAATATTCGATATGCAATAGTAGGTTTCGTAAATTGGAAACTATATAATAGATCGTACAAATCACACGTACAAACAAAACATACAAGTCACACATATATCCACACAAATCACAGTACAAACTTGAAATCACACACCATCGGACCAGGTTATGTTATACCGTTTATTTTACGCTATTTACTTCAATATTCTTATTTCTACATGCCCCGAATAGTACCTGCTCCCAGTAGTACCTGCTCCCGTCAACAGTCAGTCTCCCTTCCTACGGCTGCAGTCACCACGTGTTTCTAACCGATTTAAGCTGGTACATCACACCCCAGACACGTTTCCCTTTAACTATTTTGTCAGCGTTCTGCCCACTCCATTAGTTCCACTCCCATTCCCAGCACTCCCATTCCCTTCATTCCCACTCCCTCCACTCCCATTGCCTCCATTCCCACTCCCTCCACTCCCATTCCCTCCATTCCCACTCCCCAACTCCCACTCCCTCCACTCCCATTCCCTCCATTCCCACTCCCCCACTCCCACTCCCTCCACTCCCATTCCCTCCATTCCCACTCCCTCCACTCCCATTCCCTCCATTCCCACTCCCTCCACTCCCATTCCCTCCATTCCCACTCCCTCCACTCCCATTCCCTCCATTCCCACTCCCTCCACTCCCATTCCCTCCTCTCCCATTCCTTCCATTACTATTCCCTCCACTTCCGCTACTCCTGTTCCTTGCACATTCCCTTGCACGCCCCACTACTAGCACCAACTATAGACGCTGTCCCCAGGCAGACGACACAACCTTCCTGGCTAGTATCCTTTCGACACATCCTTTGGGGACGCTGTCGTAACACTGCACCAATGTCTGTATGTATTGTTACGTCGTAACACTGCACCAATGTCTGTATGTATTGTTACCTCGTAACACTGCACCAATGTCTGTATGTATTGTTACGTCGTAACACTGCACCAACGTCTGTATGTATTGTTACCTCGTAACACTGCACCAATGTCTGTATGTATTGTTACGTCGTAACGCTGCACCAATGTCTGTATGTATTGTTACCTCGTAACACTGCACCAACGTCTGTATGTATTGTTACGTCGTAACACTGCACCAATGTCTGTATGTATTGTTACGTCGTAACACTGCACCAATGTCTGTATGTATTGTTACGTCAGTATTAATGAAGATATTTTTGTATAAGCAAATGTTTCTCAATAAAAACATATGTATATGATCACCGGATTTCTATGCGATTCCACGTTGAAGTTGTAGAAGTAGTAATTTTATTTAACAATACGACAATACATAACACATTGACATCATGTATATTACAATATACATGATGTCAATGTGTTATATTGCATGATGGTCACATTCTCACATGCCGTCGTCCTGTGACCCCATTAATACTAATTATCATTACTCATTACGCTAGGTGGGCGAACTGCACCTGATCCGACAGTACTGACCTCCTTGTGTCCATTAAGACTATTACTAGTCGGTTAGTTTTAACATGTCAGCATCACATAATAGGTAGTTAATTGCGCAGGGCGATCCGTATAATTTTTTTTAGGATTTCTCCACACAAAGACACCACGATTCATACAGTTCCTAGTAGTTATTTCATATTGGTGTGACCAGTGTTGCCATCCAGCAGTTTCTGTCGACATAACTTGTAAATATTTATTACTTCTGGATGTCCACACTGAAAAGGAATTATTTTGTCGATTTGATCCAATTTGTGGGTATCCAAGTCGAGTCATGGCTAAGAAGAATTGTATACCCGATACTATTAGGCCGGATGTGAACGGATCAAACCGTAAAACCTAGATTATGTAAACAAAATGACGGAAATGACTTATGACGCTTTACTCCAACATAGGAGTGGTTTGTATTCAGAGTTTTCCTTTTCTAGAGTCAGTGAGTCCACATATGTGTTTTGTTTCCGTGCGTGGGATGTTTTACTTCCCCTGACAGAGACACCAGATAGAAGAGACCAATGGATGTTAGTGTCTCTCCCGAAAGGCAACGTTGGGCGAACGAAATTGCCCAAGTTTCGAAACGGCAGCAGGTGGTTTCAAAACTCTGAGCCCTCGAACGACAGTCCGACACTCTACCTCACAGCCACCGTATCCCACAAAGCACACTGTGAATCAAGCTTAATAGGAAATACAGGTATACATGTATAAAGAGAAACGAATTCCATGCCATGGTTTCGTGAAGAAACTTGACATTTTATTAAACTAATTATAAGAGAAGAGATTTAGGGAACAAGAAATAGGGGGACTCGAATGTTAGAATGGTGGGGGCAATGAATAGGGAGCCAGCAGCTGTGGTGAGAGTTGAGGGAGAAACATCAGAATAGGGAGCCAATAGCTGTTTTGAGAGTTGAGGGAGAGACATCAGAATAGGGCGCCAACAGCTGTGGTGAGAGTTGAGGGAGAGACATCAGAATAGGGAGCCAACAGCTGTGGTGAGAGTAGAGGGAGAGACATCAGAATAGGGAGCCAACAGCTGTGGTGAGAGTTGAGGGAGAGACATCAGAATAGGGAGCCAACAGCTGTGGTGAGAGTTGAGGGAGAGATATCAGAATAGGGAGTCAACAGCTGTGGTGAGAGTTGACGGAGAGACATCAGAATAGGGAGCCAACAGCTGTGAGGAGAGTTGAGGGAGAGACACCAGAATAGGGAGCCAACAGCTGTGGTGAGAGTTGAGGGAGAGGTATCAGAATAGGGAGTCAACAGCTGTGGTGAGAGTTGAGGGAGAGACATCAGAATAGGGAGCCAACAGATGTGGTTAGAGTTGAGGGAGAGACATCAGAATTGGGAGCGAACAGCTGTGGTGAGAGTTGAGGGAGATATATCAGAATAGGGAGTCAACAGCTGTGGTGAGAGTTGAGGGAGAGACATCAGAATAGGGCGCCAACAGCTGTGGTGAGAGTTGAGGGAGAGATATCAGAATAGGGAGTCAACAGCTGTGGTGAGAGTTGAGGGAGAGACATCAGAATAGGGCGCCAACAGCTGTGGTGAGAGTTGAGGGAGAGACATCAGAATAAGGAGCGGACAACTGTGGTGAGAGTTGAGGGAGAGACATCAAAATAGGGAGCCAGCAGCTGTGGTTAGAGTTGAGGGAGAGACACCAGAATAGGGAGCCAACAGCGGTGGCGAGAATTGATGGAGAGACATTAGAATAGGGAGGCAACTGCTGTGGTTTTAATTTAGAGAGAGAGATATCGGAAGGGTTTGGAATCAATCAATCAATTGTCAAATTTATAAGGCGCCACTCCAACAGTCGTTGCTCATGGCGCCGTACAAAATGTTAAAAATATAAAAACAAAATGTGTCTTTAACTGTTCTTTAAAACAACTTCTGAAAGCCCTGTTAATGTCAGATGTTGTGGCAACAGGTTCCATAATGTCGGGACTTCGATGCCGCAGAATCGGTGTAAACGAATCCGTTTAGCTCGCGGGACACAAAGCAGATTTGAGTTCACTCGAGCGTAAAGATCTAGGTGGCGACGTAGTCCGGTGCACGCCAATTGAGTGCTCTGTGTACGAGGAGTAGTATCTTGAATTCAACTCGCACTGCTATCGGCAGCCAGTACAGCTCTCTCAGTAGCGGTGTCGCGCGGCAGAACTTCGAGGCACCAACCACGAGGCGTGCCGCCCAATTCTACAATATTGCGTAGATGGTGAGAGACACCGTAATCAAACTATCGGCGATGTGTACTGCACGTAGCTCGATTTTCTTCAGCTGCTGCGCAGAACCGAAGATAATGATCTCCGTTTTGTCATCATTCAGTTTCAGGAAATTGGAGCTCATCCACGCCCTGATTTCTGCCACACACCCCTCAATACGTTCGACAGACCCGGCGACGTCCATCTGGAGAGGTTTCAATGGGAGGTAAATTTGGATGCCACCTGCATAAAGGTGGAACATCAGATTGTACGTGTTGATGATCTTGGCAACAGGTGCTGTGTATATAAAAAACAGCTGGGGTCGAGCACCGAGCCTTGGAGGACACCATGTGCAAGGGGACGGAGTGGGAGTAGGCTTTGGACAAGGACGTGCCTTGTGCATCCTGCTTTTCATTATGGAGGTGAACCTGATCAGTTGGAAAGTATCGGAACAGGAAGAAATGAAGAAGATATTGTGTGCTGAAGACCTAGCAGTGGTGGCAGATAGCAAGGAAGAATTACAGAAGATAATACAAGAACGAGACCTCGAAAGGGCAGAGGTAACCAGCCGAGAGAGGGACAGACTGGCAGATGATCGCGGTAGGTGGAGTCGAGAGAGGGAGAGATGATCGCGATGGGTGGAGTCGAGAGAGGGAGAGATGATCGCGATGGGTGGAGTCGAGAGAGGGAGAAATGATCGCGGAGGGTGGAGTCGAGAGAGGGAGAGATGATCGCGATGGGTGGAGTCGAGAGAGGGAGAAATGATCGCGGTGGGTGGAGTCGAGAGAGGGAGAGATGATCGCGGTGGGTGGAGTCGAGAGAGGGAGAGATGATCGCGATGGGTGGAGTCGAGAGAGGGAGAGATGATCGCGGTGGGTGGAGTCGAGAGAGGGAGAGATGATCGCGATGGGTGGAGTCGAGAGAGGGAGAGATGATCGCGGTGGGTGAAGTCGAGAGAGGGAGAGATGATCGCGATGGGTGGAGTCGAGAGAGGGACAGATGATCGCGATGGGTGGAGTCGAGAGAGCTGAACAGATTAAATGATGCGGCCCCCATCAAGCACCGCACATGACCGAGGGGGGGGAGAAATGGCAAGAACGAAAGTTTATGACAGGTTATGAATAACAGTGAAAACAGCTGACGACGTCCCAGTTCCTCTATTGCTGCCAAGTGGCAGGTGACATGCTTGTTTTGAAAATTAAACAAGTTATGAATGGCACTTTAATATTGTGTATTGTATAGTATATACTA
>BSQZ01000021.1:7562515-7565015 GCA_033239005.1 Lamellibrachia satsuma | reverse complement strand
GCGTGTGCGTGTGCGTGTGTGTGTGCGTGCTTGTATGCTATGCTATGCTATGCTATGCTAATCCTACACTTTGCATCTTGTGCACCAGACTCTCAGGGTTCATCTACTACCCACGGTCGGGTCGTCTCAGTTTAATTTTTTTCGAAATTCACCCCACTATTACCTTTTCTCTGAACAATCGAATTACCCTTTTGTATCCAACAACACCGATCCGAAGCGCTACACGAACAATTATGCATCATTGTTGATAACGTTATGCGTATTTTCTTCGATTGTCCACAATGACGTCATACAAGGCAAGGCCTCGCGCCACGCCAGTACCATGTCGCAAATTTGACTGGCAGCTCCAAATACCAAGTCATAGATGAATATTTCTGTGATAATGTTGTATCGGGATATTTGGTAAACACGAACTACCAAATTATCCCGTCCGGGGGATGGGCAAATTCATTTTATGTCATTACCTTACAACTGGGTCACGATCACCGTGTCAAACACTTTGCATTTTGGTCAAAACATAGCAATCAATGTATTGGTCTAATTTTTATTTCATTGCAAACTTTGCTATCATGAGAATGCCTAACTAAAATTTGGTGGGGCGTTCATATTTAGTTTGTGTATTGTGTTTGATCATATGTTGGAATATCAGTAAATATTACGGACACTAACGGAAGGTTGTGAAGATTTTCACAAAATACACCATCTCACATGATTGACAAACCTGTTTAATCCAACAATATCTTATGTGTGAATATAATATTATCGAGAAAACAATATAAATATGCTAGCTGACCAACTAATCAGAAAAGGTTTATTCACTGAATAATTTAGGTCAATCAAACGGCTAGGATTGTCTGACCCTAACAATAACCAAAACCATATATCTAACCGAGAACATAACAAGTACCCTAACTGGTTGGTTGAGCTAAAATAAAGAATAAACTTTGTCTGATGAATAGGTCAAGGTGAACAATAGGTCAAGGTGAACAATTCTTGAACATCGGTTCAGTAGTTTTTGACATATTGCACTATATATAGATAACGACATTTTGGGGTTAAATTTGTATATATGTATAATGGTAAACTATAAGATATTATATATATATATATATATATATCGACATTTTGGGTAAAATTTGTATATATGTATATTGGTAAACTATATTATAAATGTATACGTATATATAAAATATCTGATAGTTTACCATTATACATAAATACAAATTTAAACCCCAATTTTCGATATATATATATATATATATATATATATATATATATATATATATATATATATATATATATATATATATATATATATATATATATATATATATATATATATATATATATGTATATATATATATATGTATATATATATATATATATATATATATATATATGTATATATATGTATATATATATATATATATATATATATATATATATATATATATATATATATATATATATATATATATATATATATAATCTGATCACACAACATTCAAGCTGTTTCATTTTATCTGTAGTAAACCGTTAACACTCTTTTAAATCGCACCATTAAATTGGCATTAATGCGTACATAATTTGCTGTAAAGTATTAAGGACGTGTATTCAACAGATGAACGAATACAAATGTTAAAAAACACACGCAATAAAGTGTTATTGCTACTACAACCACTAGTTTTGTTGCGTGCATTTGTTGTTGTTGTTGTTGTTGTTGTTGTTACTGCGCTGAATGACAATGATAAAGTCGATGATGAAGAAGACGACAAGGACATTGATCGTGTCACAATTGTTGCAATTGGCGTCACACATGTCAATTTTACGTAGGAGCTATTGTCGACATAGTTAATCTATTTCAGGGTTGACCCGTCTAATGTTACCCGTAGGCGTACCGCTTTAGCGTAACACATACGAAGTTGCTTTATTTAGCTTTTATTTATGTATGTCACATCTCACGACAGATACGATTTACTTATCGCGACGCAGCTGTAGACAGACAGCGTATATCAGAACGCATTATCGTTTTAAGAATAATTGTCTACGCACAGCGCCAGTTCCCCTTTTACTGATATGTGTCCGTCAATGTTTATGTTCAACCGCTGCTGGTTTAGACCCGTCGCAACCCCAACACCTACAGGCCGTCAGTCGACGCAATGATGGGTGGAGCGAGGCCGTTCAAGTGACCTCATTCGTTGACGTAGACCTGTTGACGAGCCACGCCGGGGAGCTACAGATTGGAGTAGGCGGGTCGCACATTTTTTTCAGTGATATAAAGCCCACGATCACGACGGCTTCGTTTGTCAGATTGGACGACATCAAAACAGAAGAAGGATTCGCTAACGAGTAAACGGTAGACCAAAAACCTGGTTTGATAATTTGAAGAAAAGTAGTGTAATAACGAGAGTTCGAAAGAGAGAAAAGAAGGCCTGGCAAAGATTATCCGGAAGACAACAAGCACGAATTGATTGGAGAGGAATATCTGGAAAAGAAGAAC